>JAFMOD010001280.1:573199-776578 GCA_019802435.1 Corydoras maculifer | reverse complement strand
ATATATATATATATATATATATATATATATATATATATATATATATATATATATATATATATATATATATATATATATATGTATGTATGTACTTATGTCAATAAAACGGGTTTTAAGCTTTTACTTTCCATAGAATTCCACTACTTCTCACTTCAGGAAGTTCGTAATCAAAATGTCCTGCAATCAGTGTAACTAAGCAGGTTTGGGTTTTGGTGCTATTTTGCTTTTCTCCAACCATTGTAGCCCATCTGTAACGGGTGCCTAGGGCACCTGTTCTATGTTTGTTAATTTACTTTAATTACGTTATTTAGTTTGCTTAATTATCCCTTTCCGTTGATTGGTTGTGTTGTGCACGTGCTTGGTTTTCATTTGTATTTATTACCTTCTTTCCCTGTCCTCGGTACACTTCGTGGTTTATGTTATGTTCACTCGTCGGTTGCCTTGGTTTTGTGGTGTCTCTACACCTTTAATAAAATTCCATTTCCCTGTTACCTGCGTGCCTGGCTCCCTTCAGTGCGTTAGAACGCGACGGCTCTGCGCTTCCGATGCGCAGCTGCTTTAATCTCTAGGTGGGCGAGTGTAACACCATCACTCTAACCACTGAACTACTAAGCCATTTAAGCAACATTGCTGGTAGATTTAGTCGCTTGTTAATCACAAACATGTGATTGTTAATCACAAACAAGTGTTAATTAAAAACATACATGTTTACTATTTTATCCAGCAGACAGCAACAAATTGGAATACTTTTCACAATCTGTTAACATTCATATTTTTTACCATTTAATGCAGATATCTGCTCATTGCATTTTGAAGATAATACTTTTTTTTGACGTGTTGAATACTTGTGAAAAAAGATCTTAAAAACAGTGATTTCTAAACATTCTCCGGACTGGCCACAGGATAAACAGTGATTTAAATGCAGAGTTTGGATTCTGTCAAATAGCCTTGGGCTGGAAGTGCTAACTGATCAAAAAGCTTTGCATATCTGACAGGTTTATTTCCATGTAAAGGTGTGTGATGCATATTTATCAGGACCATTTGCTGTAAAGTATGAGCATTTATAAATGTAAAATCATTTATAAATTGCTTAAATCATAACAGTTTCAATTAACAACAACAAAACTGTTGTTCAATTATGAACATTTTCAAATGTTTATACAGAATTTTTTTTTTTCATAACATAATCAAATTTTTTTCATACAAAAATTTTTTCTTCATAACTACTGATTTGTGATGTTCTCATTTGTTAGTTGCTTTGGGTAAAAGTGTCTGCTATATGATTAAATGTAAATGTAAATAAATGAAAGAATCTGGTGATTACATGGTCCATATTTGTATGCCATTCAGGAAAATCTAATTAAGCAATATGATCAGCACAGAATTAAACTGTGTTTGATTTCATTCATTCATTCATTCATTATCTTCCGCTTTATCCTCTATTAGGGTTGTGGTGGGGTTCCCCATGCCCATCCAGGGGAGAACGTTTCGGGCGCTGGGCAGACACACCCAGGACACTCACACACACAAACTCTACATGGGGCAATTTGGAGAACTCAATTGACTTGATCCATGTTTTTGTACTCTGGGAGGAAACCGGAGAACCTGGAGGAACCGGGTTTTGAACCGGGAATCCCTAGCGCTGAGAGGCGAACGTGCTAATCACTAAGCCGCCCTGTTTAATTTCATGATTACAAAAAATACTATTTACAAATTACACAAATGATAATCCTGAATCATCTGAAATTTCACATTTTTAAGTACTAATTCACAATATATTTGTTGAATGGTTTGGAATACCCCGCAAAATATTAAAAATAATTAATTAATGCTACTTTTTACATGAATAGTATTTACATGTATTTTTTTCCAGATATTTTTGTAAATTATTGCTTAATTTTGTTTCCTAAATTTCTAAAGCCTTAACCAACTTATTATGCATGAATGTCTTTGGCCCTCATACATTCAATTTTGTGAAAGACTTAAGAACACTCTTTAACGGCACTTCATCTTGCCACAGTGCTAATTTTCTGTGATGCAGCAGGCACAAATCAGCAGTAATTGCAAAATGGATTAAAGAGTTACTTGGCAAATAGATTCAGCAAAAACAGTAGGCCATCTGTGTAACTAAACAGGTTTTGACACCAACAAAATTGACAAATTACTCCTGAAACCCCACTAGCTAATGTACAAAAATACATTTATTTGAAACCATTTCAAAATGACAGTCATTTTAATTTTACATAGAAACATTAAAATGAAGATGCTATGCAGCCATGCAGTTGCCCATTAAAATGGTTTATGCTAAACAACACAAACAAATTAAGCTTATTTGCTCATAGGCAACCTTTTGCTCACATTTCAAATCAGTAACAAGAAATAGATGTCCAGGGAAGCAGAGCCAATTAAACCAGATGAAAACAAAGATGGACACTTAGAGTTAACATTAAACTTAGCACAGCAAGTATATGAAAGTTTTTACACAATATGTAATCTTATATTTTACACAGATTCCTAAATATGTTATTTGTTGTATATCATAATTATATATTATCTTAGTTATAGTCTTATATAATTAATCAGACTTTCCTAATTAGAATTTATTTTGTTGACTTTCCAAGACACAGCATGTTAACACGTCCACTATAAACAACATATGAATATTTAGAAGCTTATTGTTTTACACACCAATACAATGTGTGGGTGAAAGTGTTTGTCTATGTGGATGTTATGCTAAAGGTAACCTGTTAATTGTTTCTGTGCCTTCTTCTTAGTGAGAACCGAGATGGAACCCAACACCCACTGCAACTTTAGCCATTTAAATAATGAATAAATAATTGACAGAGTCAATACAATACGCTCCAATAGATAAACATGCAAGATACTTGCAGTTGGTTTTGATTATGTGTCCTTCTGGGAGCTTTCATCTCTCCAATCTCATCTTCGTTCTCCTGGCAAATGGCAACATATTCATCTTGAAATGTCTTAACAATTCAGAAAAGTAATTATTGGCAGACAAAAAAATATTGTCAATGACTCCTCTTCGAAGAAAGTGTTATTTTATTTATTATTTTCATTTTAACTTTTCAAAAATCTATGTAACCATCTAATTTAAGGAAAGGGTGAACTAGGCATTATTGGCACTTGAGTGCATTTACATGCTACTGTCATAAATAGGGTTCTATTTACGTAATCTTAATTTCCACAAATTTATATGGATTTTTTTTTGCATTTGACAGATGTGGATACGTCAGTTTAATATCATATCCTTAAAGTGTTCACAGCCAAAGGTTGCTGTTTAAAATCCTGATGGGAAAGTTTCAAGTCCTGGGCAGATACACCCAGAACAGGGAGCCGATCCATCACTAACAGTCTCTATATAAGGGCAATTTAGAGCAGCCAATTCACCTCGAATACATGTTTGTGGACTGTGGGAGGAAACCCATTTGAAGCTCAACAAGATACAATATTATAGTTGCTTACAATTTGACCAACCTGATATCATATAACGCATAATTATCAGAGGTTATTTTTTCTGTTAGTCAAAAACAAACAGAAAATGACCAATTTAAAAACTTTCAACTCTTGAATCCTGGTTTAAGAAGTCTGGATTATATTTGGACAGAAAGAAAAAGTGTTAATAAGGAAATAGGTGACTGTGTATCAAACTTATGTGCATTTAGCTTTTCTACTACTGGAACTGTAATTGCATGCTGACTTCAGCAAGTTGGAGTGTGAGCCGCCAATGTTGATAGGTAATTACTGTTCAAATCCTATTATTGTGTTCGGTGTCATGCAGAATGCATGTTTTTGTGCACAGTGAGATGTGGAGATGTTTTCTGCTCATTTGTTTTTGTTGTAAAAGCCAGCGGGTATTTAATTGAATGCAGACTAAATACTGTAGCTACAAAAAGTAAATTCACCTCAATGAAATAAAATATAACAGGGTATGGGTATAAATATATAAGTTTATACAGTATTTGCTTGGACAAACAAACTCTCACACATACATGTACATGTACAACACAAAAAGTTTGTGAACCATTTACAATTTCCTATATGTCTACAAAATGAGACCTTATCAGATTGCTATAAAGTCCTAAAAGTGGATAGAGAGAACCAAATCACACAAATGAGACAAAAACAAACTTTGCCTTTTATTTCTCAAGGAAAAGAATTTATATATATATATATATATATATATATATATATATATATATATATATATATATATATATATATATATATATATACACGGTGGCTTAGTGGTTAGCACGTTCGCCTCTTAGCGCTAGGGATTCCCGGAGTTTCCATGTTCTCCCTGCGTCCGCGTGGGTTTCGTCCGGGTTCTCCGGTTTCCTCCCACAGTCCAAAAACATGGATCAAGTCAATTGAGTTCTCCAAATTGCCCCATATAGAGTGTGCCTTTTTGAGTGAGAGTGTGCCCAGCGATGGATTGGCGCCCTGGGTGTATCTGCCCAGAAATGTTCTCCCCTGGATGGCCATGGGGAACCCCCCCCGCGACCCTAATATAGGATAAATACACACATATATATACATATATCAATATATATTTTCTATATTTCTTATCAGATATATATATATATATATATATATATATATATATATATATATATATATATATATATATATATATATATATATATATATATATATCAAGCTTTGTCTCGCATTACCTGGTGTAACATAATTGTTGATTGGTCCTGCACATCAGCATGGGGATTTTAGTCCATTACTTTATTCCTACTACATTGCTTGTGGGTTTCCTCCTTGCTTCAGATCCTTTCACAACATGTATTTTGGATTCAATAAGGATTAAGATATATTTTGATCTATCCACAAAATATTGTTATTTAAAACTCTTGCCCAAGTGATCTTTATGTGATCTTTCATGATTTCCCTTTGTCAACCACAGCTGTTAAGCATAATAGTGGTCTGAAATTTCCTGTTATTACACATTTGTCTATGTAATAATGGCCTAGGCAATAAGCAGATTCCTAACACCCTAAAACTTAGCTGCAGCATGGTGGCCTAGGGAGCACTGCAAAACCCCTGTGCTGAGAAGTAGTGGGTTCGATAGTGTGAATAGATACTGCAAACTCAGGCTAAAGTGCAGCAGGTGTACCCATTCACCTGATTTGTCTCCAAACCCTGCCTCACGTTTACAGGCTCTACCCTGTCATGCCCTCTGGTCACGCACTGCTCTCTACATACACAGTATGTGCAGAATAATGCAAAAGCCTGGCCATGCCTGATCAATGGGTTGTTTAAGCGAACTTTAAGCGAACATTTCCTCCACAGTGAATAACTGCAGACATTTAAACAGTTACTATTTAAGCATTGAATTTAACATACGCTCCTTATAGAGGACATTTTATTTGCTGGTCTATAGAAAATCAACAAAATGTCATGTAAACTTAATGTCGAAATGTTTAGTTATCAGTCAGTATAATGCTGGAGGTACACTTTAGACTTAACCTGACATATAAAGGCAACACCTTGGCCAATGACACAAACTACTAATAGAATGTGACAATTACTGAATGTAAATAAACAATAAGTATGTTTGTGGTGTGTCATGTAAAAGTACAGGGTCTCAGATCTTTTTGTAGAGTTTTATGTTTTTTTTTTCTTAATTCAGAAATATGACATTGAGGCCAACAAAACTAAAAGTAAAACAACTAAACCATTTGATTGTAACCATGTCAACTAATCATTAGTGCCCTCATATCTTAGAGATTTGCCCAATTTTATAAAATATAATATATACAATAAAATAATGACCACCAGAGCAAAACCTAAAAAAACAAGGTCATAACAATCATGACACAAAATAAGACCATTGCTTGAGAATATATATATCATACTATAAATCACGTCCTTGGAAATAACATGCAAGGGCCTTGCAAAAAAGATCAGTAATGATTGAGTTAAAATAAACTCAACACACTACAGTGTTAAGCTTCACAGTTTTTTTTTTTTTTAACACCTTGTATTTACAAAAAAAATATGATGACTGCAGATGTGCTGTATATACAGGGAAAAAAATCTATCTGGATTTCGCTGTTGAAGACAAGATACAACAAAGATTATTTGATATAAAAAAAACAAAAGCAGAACAAACATTTTAACCCATTATAATTATTCTATAAATACTGTACATTTATATCTTTATACAGAAACTATTGTTTTATTATGTATGAATTACGTCTCAAGTCGCCAAATGTGTTGATGGCATAAGACACAATAGTACAATAAGGCATTGATTTCTGTAAGGCGTTTACCTAATAAATTACAATAGCAGACAGAATTTTATGTACAGTAACTGCAATAGGCAACAATGAGTTAAAATAAATTTAGCAAAATGAAACTTTTATTATTTAGTAAAATAAAATGATATTACAATAAGCACCCATTTTGCTGTTAATAATGTAATAACATTACATTATTATATTATATACTAGTTATGTTACTAAATAACTAAAAACACACAGCAATGTTCACCTTTTACAGGGTTTAATCACACTGTTACACTTGCCTGTACAGTATAATGAATATCAGAAGCTCAGGGCAGAACACTAATAAAACCAAACTTATTGGCACTAAAATGACTAACTTAAAAGTGTAATGAACAGACTGTTTGCCTTGGTTTTATTTTAAAAATGTTTTTTATTCATCCTGATGATTATTTGTTACAGGAAATGTAAAGCTGGCAAACATATGTTAAACCTTTTTATCTTTCACTAAATGATTTGCCAATTCACCTGAATCCATTGGATTGTGGGAGGAAACCAGAGAAATTGAGGCAACCCACACAAATACGGGGAGAACATGGAAACACCACCCATTCGAACCTGGATAACCAGCACTGAGAGGTGAACATGCTGAACACTAAAAAGTAGGAAATAAATAAATGAAAATATAAATAAACAAAATTAAAATTAACAAAATATAGTCATAAATAATAAATAGAATAGTAATGAAATTTTAACTTTAACATTAAATATAGTTTGTAATTTAAATGTATAAAGAAACAAAATATATCATTTAAATAAAATACTTCAGGCTACCAATCTAAATAACAGTCAACCTGTATCATCATAGCATGTGTTCTGATCAAATCAAATTTAATAAACAAATGAAAACAGAAGTAGTTTAAAAACAGCAGTCCACTTACATTATTTAATAATGTAATATTCCAAAATCCCTCAGAGCTTAATACTTTTGTATAAAACACTAATCTGAAGCCCTGACTGGTTTGTCGATGATGATGATGATGATGATGATGATTATGATGATGATGATGATGATGATGAAGCAATAGCAGTGGTATTAACTGTGTGTCTATACATTCTGAAATACTGTAATGTGTCATTAACATAATGAAACTCATATGAAGTGTGTTCCTTGCCATCAACACATTGTGGACTTTCTGATATGTACAATGTGTGTGGAAATCTTCTATAGGGCAAATGTCTAGTTTGCCACTCAGTTTGTCTCTGCACTTCATTTTCTTTCGCAGCCAACCATGCTACTCTCCATAATTAAAATGTCTTCTGATTCTTTATATAGATCTTATCAAACATGACATCCATGCAAATCTGTAGAAACGAGGTCCTTAGAAAACTATTAACAATGATGGTTTCTGAAGTTACAAAAAAAGAAAACAGAGTAAATGGGAACACTTCTGTACACTTCATTACAATACACTTCAAAACTGTCTGGTTTTGTCATTTTGTTCAGACACTTGTACAGTTAGGAATCTCTCTTGTGCTTTCACAGGCATTCATCATTCCACCTGAGTACAAAGAAGGAGTTTTGTTAGTTGATAAGTCAAGACAGCCAAATATCTTTTTAAAAGCACCAAATGAACACACTTGCCCTAAGGGTTAGTTTTGATTTTTCAGCCAAAGGACACAGCACTGTACAGCACAATGTTACTGTTTGCTTTGAGATCATGACAGAGCTTTAAAGTGATCATATATGTTTTCTTTCAAAAACTGAAAAATAATTACTATGCACTAAAATGTTGAGGTATCTAGTTTTGAATGGACTGCACTAAAATATCCCTAAAGGTAGCTAAATACAGTGGTCCTCCAGTTCAGACACTGGCAGTTAAACCCAGGATAGTGTGCCAAACTGGGCACACACACACACACACACCAGGAAACTCCATCTGGATCTCCAGCACTGAGAGACAGACGTGCTCACTACGAGGTGTAGTGCCGTTACTGATTTATAACTTTTTTTCATTCATTCATTATCTCCCACTTATCCTCTATTAGGGTTGCGGTGGGGTTCCCCATTTTCATCCAGGGGAGAACATCTCGGGCGCTGGGCAGATAGACCCAGGACAGGGCGCCAATCCATCGCTGGGCACACACTCACTCACACAGACACACTCTATATGGGGCAATTTTGAGAATTCAATTAACTTGATTCATGTTTTTGGACTGTGGGAGGAAACTACATAGCACACATTACGGTAAAAAAATAATATAGACTTTCAGTCATTTCAAGTAATTTTGGCTTAAATCAAAAAGCTCAGAGTACACAATTGAACTAATCACAAACAATAGTTGGTGATTTTTTTGGTAGGTTTACTCCTCAACAATTTACCTCTCTTACATTTCACTACATCCACTTTTTTCCAGATTTGTGGTTTTGGGGCATCAATTACCAAACTTTAGTTAGTTGAATAAAATATGTTTTAAATAGTTTTACTCACGTTTAACACGGACTTCTAAATCCTTCTCCATAATCTCTTTAGGGCTGGAGAACTCACTAAGTTTAATTTTGGGTGTCGTGTCATTCTGATTCACTGTTCCAATCATTTCTTGCTCTTTTTCATGGTTCACCTCAGCATATATATTAATCCATGGGATTTTTCTAAAAACAAAAAAGAATATAGAAGAAAATACAATAACTTTCATCACACATAAAAATATATTTAATGACACAGTCGCTATCTACAGAATGAAAAACTTCATATAGTCCTGTACTAATAAAGCAATATATATGTTATAGATTTCAGATTATCTATTGTTTAATAAGACATGTCTGGGTGGTTTACCATTTTCAAATTATTATAAATATTTTACATAATATATAGATTTTTTCTACTCTCTTATATATATATAAAAAAAACACATTACAGTCAATTTTGTGTTATTAAACCACACAAACAGGTTTACTGTTTAATTATGGCTGTTAAATCAGTGACACTAGTTTATATGCCTCATGTTGGCTTATAAACTTTTTTTTTTAAACAAATCCCCCAAGTCCTCATTAATACACATTTTCACATCTTATCACCCACAAGTAATCAGATTGTAATTTCAGAAACATTAACTTTTCCCCATATACATTTTATGATTGTATATGTAACACATTGCAATTTAAATACAATCTCTAAATTTGATTTAAATTGCTCTTAATTTTGCTATTTAATTGCTTTGTTCTGTCAAGTGTGACATTTCAATAAATACAAATCTTTTTCACATTAATGGAAAAACATTTCTATCTATTATTGATGATTGCTTCAGACTTATTTTGACATGCTACCACATGAATAATTTTTACCAAAATAATTTAAATGGTTTCTAGATGTGAACCAGAAAACAGAAACCTCGAAAATGTGTTTAAAATGATATTTCTATACTATTTTCAGAGTGACAGAATTTTTGGTGCAACACTCTCCCATGAATTTACAAATGTCTGTCTTTTAGGAGCTTGGGGATTCAATATATGTATGTATTTGGATGTGTTCTTTGGGAACTCTGATTGATTTCAACAACAGCACATTCTAAAAGAAATATTGCCTTATCTTAATTGTGTTAGTATATTAATGCTTGGTTATGATGGCCTGATGGCCTGAATATTGAAGATTTAGCTCTGAAACCCTAAAACAACTGCTATAAAGCAGCTGTTGAAAATATGTTGACTAAGTAAATAAACTTAGTAAGAATACATGAATAATTAAAACACAAAACAATGTGCATAATTAATACACAAAATGTCTGACCCAATATACATTACACTTTGCCTTTTAACAAGAAGTTATGTGCTTAGCATCAAGTTACGTTTAAATAAAAAGCACTTACCTCTTAAATTTGTAGATAAGAAAAACAGCTAAGCCAAGAAACACCACTGACAGGAGCATCAACATGGCTGAACTGCTGTGTCTAGGAATGGAGTCAACCAGTGGAGCTGAAAGAAGGGTGTAGGATTGAAGAGAGACACATTATGTTAAGTTTGGTCTTTAAGTATACATATTTTGTTGTTTTTTTTATTTATTAAAAGACTTAAAAATAGTTTCTCACATATAATATGTGAAAAAAAGTTAGGACGCCCTAGAGAAACAATATGTATCACACAGAACCTATTGGTTCATTTCTATAGGCATGAAATGTACAGTTTTTCAAATTACACATTTAGCATACTGTAATCATAATAAGAAGAACTTTTTCCGCATATTTTATTTACACTTCTGTCCATTTCTCCACCTGTTCATTTCTTAGAATCATTGGGGCTACGACTTACTTGTCTCCAGCTCGCAAAATCCCAAAGGCAATGTTTCTGCATCAAGAGATTCAATGAATCTTTGCCATCAAGACTCAGCTAAATTTTCTCCAGCCGGCTGGCTTTTTGAAAGACAGTCCCATGATGCTGTTGACCTTTTCCTGAGCAGCTTGAAGGCTTTTTGGACCTTTCAAAACTTAAAATCTGAAGGAAATGCAGTGCGTCTGGCCACTCAAATAGCCACTGTGACACAGTAAATGCACAAGACTATATGTCCTACAGTGAGGAGAGGTCAGGTATATGGTCATGATTCAGCAGTCACAGCAAGGCATTTTTGGGTCCTGCGGATGGCCTTTTTTAATTATCTGCATATGCATGTGTTTTCTCTGAAAGCTTTAGATTTTACACATCACAAATGGTCTAATGTACTTTGTCTGTGATAGATTGGCAACCTCACAGTGTTTATGCATTATACTCAATGAGCTTCTGGGATAGCCTCAGTTCATATGGTCAGTACATATGGTCAGTTCATACCATGCATTTAAATGTCACAGAAAAGAAACAATCAAATTAACTAAAAATTAAAATAAAGAGATAAAAAAGAAGTAGAAATAAAATAAAATGCACTTTTATTAATAATACATAATAAACAATAAAAACAACACTATAATCTTACCTAAAGTTAATTGTGTTATATAAACAACAACTCCAGATCCAGGTTTTAGCTCAAATTCCACAAGATTCTGGTTCATTGCACTTACAAGGATTTCTGAAACCTGTAAAGAAGACAAAAAAGAAATCTAACAGGTATTCTCAAATAGTCAAACATAAAATACATAAAATAATATAAAAAATATACAAATTTTGTAACAGAATACTCAAAAGGCTAGCATAAGCAAAATGAAACTGCTGGGATCTGAACCTTGAATATATGGGTGATTTCTCCAATATCACGATTGCTCAGAGAATGCTGCTGATATATTTCACAAGGGTGTCGGTCATGACTTTTACAATATAAAATTAATCTTAATATATTCTTTATTCTATAAAACAATTCTTACATGATCTAAATCCTCCTCATTTCCTTTCTTGCCTTCTGTGTGGTTCTTTTTGGGAAGTAAAAAAAGTTCTGCAGTTGTTGGAATTCCAGGAAAAACTGCAACAAGAAGCTGCTCATCAGGAATATCAGCAACCTGCATGAAATAGAAGAAACCATAAGTGTTTTTAGTTTAAGAAGACAATATACATATTATTTTATAAATAAAGAATTTCGAAAAAAAAAAGGTAAAATGATTTAGTTTAAAAACTTCACTTTACCTATTTATTTTTTCACCAGGAATATTTTTGCATCCCACTAAAAATATGAGTTTTACCTCAGGTAATTATTTATATTATGGTAATTTAAAGGCAGAAATAAAGAATTTTGCTCATCCAAAAAACTACCCATATATCCATACTTTACTAAAATCTGTTTGAAGCATAAAAGTGTCATAGGTGCCTGGGGCACCTGTCCCTCATTAATGTACTTATGGACTCCGTTGGGTGATGGGTTTACTTTGTGCACGTGACTGGGTGTTTTTAGTATTTAGCTTCCGTCTTCCATTTTCCCCGTGCACGTCTTTGTTTCGGTATTATCCCGGTGTTAGTTTGTTCGTTTCGTTCCCCCCTTTTCTGTTGGTGTCCCTACACCATTTTTAATAATACATCCCGTTTGTCTTTATGCCCAGTGCCTCTGAACTCTCCTTCCGCGCTCAACCACGGTGCGGCGCTGTGCATTACTCCCGAGCAGGTTGTATCCGTGGGAGCGTTTTACCCGACGGACCGGTGTACGCATTCTTTCCCGCGTAGTCGATTCCCGGGAAACGCTCATAAGGCGCAAGCTGCGTACGCATTCCTCCCGCGTAGCCGATCTCCCGGGGAAGAGCGAGCTTCTAACAGAAAGCACCTAGAAAAATATGCATGGTGAACCCCCCCGCGACCCTAATATAGGATGAAGCGGAAGATAATGGATGGATGGATTATTATTATTATGAACAATGTCTTCTTTTATTTAGTGTATTTTCTGTCTCATACATTCTTTAATACAAATCTTATTCATTCTCTGTCTATTTTACCCTAGTGTTAGTGATTACCCTGATAACATAATGACAAGTTGAGAAACCCATGAACCTTTTCCCTGCGGCATTAAACAGCCAATATTTAATGGTTTTGATTATGGCTTGATGTCCTTCTCTGTCTCTTTCTGATATCTTTAGAGGTTTAATGGTGCCATTGTGATAAAAAGTAGTTTGACCCCTGAGGCAGAATTGATCTGAGTCAGAATGTGATAGGAGGGAGCTGAAAAAGAAAAGAAAGTAAACAACCACCTTTGTATATAAGTAGAAAAACAACTTTGAACTAGAAATAAAATAATAATCCCCTCATGAGGCTTATGCTTTAGTCTTTCTCTTAGAAGTGAAAGGCAAAGATGGTCTTTAAAAAAAAGGCATGACAAGTGTAATTTTGTCAACAAAGAACTATTTCTATTCATAATATTCATCAGCTACAACAGACCCGACTATAGGTTATAAAAAAATACACATACCCTTAAAAAAGAGAATTTGCAAACTATTTCTGTAAACTATTCAATTTACTTTTTAATTAACTTTCAATCGAAACTGATAAAGTGTCTATAAAATAAATATAAAACTCAACTCATTTCAATATCTACAATAGCATTGCATACTAGGGACATCCCCATGCCAATCAAGAGAATGTTTAAGGTGCTGGGCAGATACAGTAAGCTAAGATTAAAACATATTGTTAGATGTGCTTTAAGGTTAATAAATGCAGATTTCCCAGGTGTTTTTTTTTTTTTTTACCTCAGGTCATTTGTATAATGATTGTTTTTATTTGTCTGGTATTTTTTAATCACAAATAACACCACTTGAAGTACTTAACTAAATTCTTCTACTTATGCAATACATTCCTGATGTCTTTTTGCCATGCATCTATCTTTTTTGTTATCCTTATGCTCTCCTTATAGCATAAACCGAGCTCCAAAACGATTAGAGCGCTGCAGTTGACATTTGCGTTAACTACAGATGCTGCTTAAGATTTATGTCATGCAAGAGTTCTTTTCATCATCGGGAAATGATGCATTTGTAATCATCTGCCTGTCTTTGCAATGAAGCACTTTTCTACATACTTGTAATAATAAATTAGTCCTTAACCAACAGCATGCATGTATGTGTGAATGTTACAGTGATGAAAGGATAGAGAATAAGAAAGAGTAAGAAAGAGCTAGAGAGAGAGTCTATCAGATAAATAGGTGAATTTCGAAAAAGTTAAATACAGTAAAGGAATGAAAAGAAATGTGAGATCTTCAGATAAAAATAGATTCCGTGTTTAATAGTGTTACGATGATATGACTTGAGAAGATATAATTAAGGCACACTCACTTGCAGAACAGATTTTTTAATTACTTTGCCTACATCATGCCTCCACTCAGGAATGTCAGGGTTGGCCTCATCCAGATTTGGAGAAAAAGATAAAAGCAAAGATTTGAAGAATTCTGTTACAGAGAGAAATGTCAGACTTATTTCATTCAGTTTTACTAAATATATTCTCGACATAAAAGCACATTATAGTAATAGTTAGAATGTGATCACAAAATTAAACATATATCTATGGAAAACCGGGTTTAAAATAACTGAAATAACATATATAATAAAATAATAATATATGTTTTTTTGTATATATACTTTAATCAGACTTTAGAATCACCACCATAATGGCACCAGCAGTAAAAAAAATAAATAAAATAAAATAAAATAAAATTTGGTTGACAGAACTAAGTGCAGGCTGTGCATATAAACCAAAAGAAGATTTTAAAGTTTTAAGAAACATAAATGTCATATTATATTTATTGTGGTGCAGTATATAGTCCTTGGTTAATAAAAAAATATTAAAATTGTGTAAAACAATTAATCGAATTGATAACAGACTTGGTCCTGAATTATGAAAGAAAGAAAAACCTCAATTACCTTGTACAACAATGCTTTTGACATCTTGCAGTATGGAGTTACCAGACAAGACCTGTACTGTAACTGTATATGTCCCCTCCACTGTAAATACGTAAGATAAACTGCCCTCCAAAGTTATCACCGGCTACAAAATAAAAAATATATGAATAAGGGCTCTAACTTTATCCTGTTAGATGAAAATATAGATCTACTAAAGATTCATGAATCAAAATATGAAGAAAACAATGTTATGTAACTAAAATGACAAATGAGAAATGAAAAATAAAAGGTAGTCTAATGTCTGCAGGATTTATGTCCTGCAAAGTGAGTTAGAACATATTCAATTAAGAGGGCTGATCAAACCTCTGTGTTGTTCCCCAGCCACCAAAAGTAGGTGAGAGTTCGAGAGTGAGAAGGCCACACCACTGCAGTCAAGTTCACTTCCTTGTTCTTACTGACCACAAATGGGGATATCACCTGCACATGCTCAACAGGACCTAAATCAAATAATCATTTAAAAAAAACACGGATATGATTCTTTTTATGCCCACTACTGCATCTCAATGCTTTTTTGCCCATATCATAGCGATTAAATCCAGAATGAACACAAAGACCCGAAGAGGAACAATACTGTAGGTCCAGTCAAGAAATACAGAAATCCAAAGCTTGTGTATTTCTTATTGTTTAATTTTTTAAACTATATTCATTCTGTAGAGAAGGGTTGATATGAACATTTACTGAATATCACATTCAGTAAGTAGAAAAGTGCAATTTATCTATGTGCATTATTAAACTGGGGAAGAACCTTGACATACAAACTCACATTTCAGTTTGGGCAAGAATTAAAGACTGCTTTTGAGATTACTGATTAAAATATTATAACTTTACACAAAAACCTTAAATAAACATATCCAAGAATTTAACAAATGAACAATAACAACGAGAATGTAAGGATTAAAAGTATCCTTAAAAAAGTCTGATGTCTGAAATCTGTTGATCTAGTTATTATGTTAAAAGGCTGGGTCTTTGTTTTAGTGTGACTGTGTAAAATTGAAGTCAGAAAAAAATCTGATGCAGACACTCACTTTCAATTCCTTATTGTGAATATTTTAATGATTTGTTCTCTTTAAGATGTCATACACCAACTCATTTTACCACTTACTAAGAAAGCAACAAGGCTTTCTGAATAAACCGGAGCACATTTGTCTAGTGTACATAAACAGCCTTGTGATCTGTCTCCTGGCATTTTAGCATAGACAAAGGTTTACCCTGAAACTGAATTAAATGCCGGTTTTTGATTTTAACACAGCCAATTCAAGTTGAATCCATGTTGTCAGGCTGTGGGAGGAAATCGGAGAACTTTAAGAAACCTATGTGGACACAGGAAGAACATGGAAGCTCCACCCAGATCGGGTGAGGTCCTAAATAAAATGAAATATATAATGTGCATGTAGCATTTGAGCTTTAATGGTCAATAACATGTTCAATTAGAGTAATTTTCGTCTATTTACCAAGTGACAAAGGGCCATTTTTTTCAAAATATAAAAGTTTGGATATTTCATTATAAAAATAACATATAAATACAAATACTCCCTATATATAAATATAAAAGAAGCAAAACGGTTCTAATTACTAGTGTACTGTGTGTGTGTGTGTGTGTGTGTGTATGTATTACTTACATGTAACATGTAGATACAGGGAGTTGGTGTCCGCTCCTAGACTGTTCTCAGCAACAGCAGTGACTCGAAAGATTCCAGTGCTACGGTAGACATGTCTGATCCCCTCCTCTGTCCAACTGAGGTTGGAGTAGGACACTGCAGTACCATCCCCAAAGTCCAACTGTATATTTGTTCTCAGCGAATCCCCCTGTGAACCATGCAAAAAGTGTTTAATCTACCACTGCATAAAAGTTTTGCTATTTTGTAAGGCTTATGTTAGTGGTCCTCGGTCCCAGTGTGCATGTTTGCCCTTATTCGGCTCATCCGGTACTCAATTGTGCAGAAACAAGAAAAGGGAATTTAAAACCATATGGAGGAGACATAAGGGACTTCAGACTTAACAACAAATAAGAAGCCATGCTCTTACTAGAGGGCTATCAAACCTCAATATATTTTTCCGGTCCACAGAGAGTGCAGAGTCGCCTTTGCTGTGATTGCTATTGTTTTGATTGTTTTTGACTTGTTTTTTCTTACATCATCATTGACTGCATTTTAACATTTAGGTATCTTATCATAAATGTTTAATACATAATGAAATTACTAATCTTAGTGTTATTGTTATTATTACTGCAGTGAAGATCATATGGAAAACTCTTCTTCCAGAGTAGTCTTGGTTGTCAGGCTTTTCAGTGGTTTAATATGTAGGGAAAACAACTATTACCTTACTTAATTTATGATTATTAATTTATTAAATATAGACTAAAATAAATAAATATAAGTATAGTTAAGTATGTTTTTGAAGTTGAGGTTTTATTGAATGAATTTTCTCTGTATTTTTTCTATAATTTTAAAGGTTTTTAAAGGAGTGCTGGGCAGAACGGTTATCACATCAGCACTTCAGCACTGGAGAGCCAGGTTCGAATCCTAATCTGGGTGGAGTTTCCATTTTCTCCTCGTGTCGTGTCCATTTGGGATTTATCCCACAGTCCAAAACATGGATTTAAGGTGAACTGGCTGCTCTAAATTGCCTCTATATAAATATAAAGTGTTTGTGTCTATGTGATGTGTGCACAGTGATGGATTGGCGCCATGTTGAGGCAAAGAGCCTTAAATGCATCAGATGTTTTTTGTCCTGTATATTGTCCTGGCGTTTTATGTTCATATATTAAATAGTTCAAAAGACCCAACTTAACAGCTTATAGAAAGTTTCTTGATAAACTTGTAAAATGAGCTACAACTTTATATAGAATATGGCAGTTTGTTTACCCATTAATATATTAAATAAGACCTTCTGCACCTCAGATTTTGATCCAACCTGTGGATTTCTTAAAGCAGACTTTTAAAATTAATTAAATGAAAATTAATTTATGTTTTATTATATTTTTATTCAATATAAACTACAGAGTTTATTAATCACTTAACTGAAGTTTTCTACTGAATTCAGTATGGCACAGAATATCAGAAATTCACTGAGCTGAGTATTACTGCCAGTAGCTGAAAGGCAGAGCTGAAGTAACAACTATATCTGCATTTTATAAGTGTATGATATGAAATAATAAAACTATTTCCCAGAATTACCATGGAGGACAATTAACACATATTGTGGGTGCAGGTAAAAAATCTATTGTCAGCCATCATATCATGCCACAGACTTTGGGTTTATGTCTCTTGCACGCAGGCATGCTCACAGACATATTCAAGGTGAGTAAGTAAGAAGCAGGGCATTTAAGACACAACTGAAAAAAAAAACATCCATTTCTGTGCAGACAGTTCCTGCTGACAACCCACACATAACAACAAATCAAACCTTACACAAATGCTGAAATTCTACCAGTCAGCTCTCTCTGTGTGTACATGAGTGTACAATGTTATAGTAAGTGTAAGGAGGATCACTGCCAGCTCCTTTTTCTGCAAGCCCATTCCCATTTTACTCACACTCTTTTGGGTGTTACATCTGGCACCCTGCGTGTGTATCATGCCTCGCTTCAGAAGGCGTTGAAGATTGCAGCTGCCACCTCTTCCACATGTGTGTGTGCTTTTGTGCAACTACTCGAGGCAGACATTGTGTGTGATCCTCCCAAATCCGTGGTTATCCTTCCCAAACACTCTCTGCTGTCTGTCCCACTGCGATGCAAAGCGGCTGGGATATTAATTTACGCCACTGCATCAGTGAGCAGTTGCACACAAAGTTACACTGTAAGACAAAGCCTCTTATGTGTTCCTGCAGGTTTGCTTCCAGATGTCACAGAGTGTGATTTTGTGTACCATTTTTCTTGGATCGTTTCACTCTAGTTTGCCCAGTTTAGCTTCTTATATCAGAAGATAAAGAGAGGACAACGCACCTGCGATACACACATGAATGCATATTAGGCCTACCAAGCACACAAAAAATAAAATAAAATAATTAACCTGCTTATATAACATTTTGGTTATTTTACTTGAGTTTAATTGTGGGCAGCACAGTGGTGTAGTGGATAGAATGTCCGCCTCGAATCCTGATCAGGGTGTAGTTCTCCTCATGTCTGGGCTGGTATTTTCTGGGTTCTCCAGTTTTCTTCCATAGTCCAAAGACATGGATTTAAGGTGAATTAGATGCGCTTAATATATATAGTCCTATGTGTGTGTGTGTGTGTGAGTGTGTGGGTGCTCAGCGATAGATTGGTGTCTTGTTCTGGGTGTATCTGCCCAGCGCCTAAAACGTTCTCCCCTGGACTCATCTTTCCAATGTTTCTCTTAAGACAAGGTCTGAATCTGAATCTGGTGCTTTGTTAAAATCATGACCAGGCTTTCATCTGCCATGTGTTGTACCTAGCACATATTAAATATTTACAGCCACCTACGTTTCCCAACAACTACAGTCACCGTGCTTTATGAATATAAATTAAAGTCAAATTTGTTGGGAAGTTTGTCAAGTCATTGTTTTCTCACTACAAAAAAAAAAAAAAAAAAAAAAAAAAAAACCCCCCCCCCCCCCCCCCCCCCCCCCCCCCCCCCCCCCCCCCCCCCCCCCCCCCCCCCCCCCCCCCCCCCCCCCCCCCCCCCCCCCCCCCCCCCCCCCCCTGCAGATGGGAGGAAGCAAGTATATTCCCAAACCTGATTAAAACTGGTTTCGTTTACACCTTTGATTTACTGAAGTACAGCATCTGGAGGAAAACTTGTGAACACCTGTAAAAATGTACTGTTTTTGTACATTTCACAAGGGGTGTGGGTTGTTTTGAAACTGAGTAACTCTGCTTTTCAATTGTTAAAAAACAGAAAGTTAACACCATCTTTCAATCTTAATAATACATACTACTACTAATAATAAAATCAAAGTCATTAGAACATCTGCCTATCAGTACTTAGGATCCAGGTCTGAATCCCAATCTGGGTGTTCTTAACGTTGTCTCCAGGTTAATCCGGTTTTCTCCTATAGTCTAAAAACATGGCAGTAAGGTCAATTGGCTGCTCTAATTTGCCCCTATATGATGTGTGTGTGTGTGAATGTGTGGGTAATAGATAGAGTGCTAGATTGGCACCCTCTCCTGGGTGAATCTGCCAAGCATAGGATTAAGAGAAAGCTAATGAAATGGGAGATATGATACTTACCTCTTCAAGGTAAACCATAAATGTGACGTTGGTGCCCATTTTAGCTGTGAATTTGTTGTCCTGGGTTGTCAGACGTAGTCCACGCGGTGGTTTGTTAGGGCACTGTTGCTTTCTTGCGGTATATATTTCCTTTACACCTTTAGTGCAGTTGTTTGCTGCAACTTTGCGATATCTGGAAATCACAAATAACAGTTGTGACTGTAATTTTCAGCAGCATGACAGACATAGTGTTTAGATTGAATTTATATTTGTTCATACAGTTTATTAAATACCATATTAATAAATATTACTAAATTCTGTGTGCATTTGACATACCCTGTACTGTTTAGGTAGTTCTGGCCATGGCTGCAACTCCGTGATACAGTTGCTGGATTAAACCAGAATGCAGGCAGACAGTTGCCCTCTCCCCTCCTCTCAAAGCCATAATCACTGCAACACACACAAACATTATATTCAGAGTTTATTAGTGAACTGTAACTATATTTCTTGCTCCATTGTCTTATTTTCTCCACCATACAGATTACAGTCTGGAATTGAACTACAAAGTCCATCTTTACAGTAAATGAAACTAATAACATGGACAATAAGTGTGTCTAAACTTTTGACTCAAACTATACTTGTTATAATTTACCACACTACTGATATCACATAATTTGGAAATTGATTGCTATTTAAATCAGATCTGGACAAAATACATATAATAATAAAATAAAATAAGATAAAATAAAATAAAACAAAATAAAATAAAACAAAATAAAATAAAATATAATAAAATAAAATAAAATAAAATAAAATAAAATAAAATAAAATAAAATAAGATAAAATAAAATAAAATAAAATAAAATAAAATAAAATAAAGTATCAAACTATAAAGTATCAAACTATACAAGAAACCATTGAAATTATTCTCATTTGCCTCTATAATTAACACAATTACTGTTTCACATTTCACAATATTTCAAATTAGTTTAACATATTTGGACCAACTTAAACAGAAATACGAACAAAAATCATAGGAAGAGATGTACTTCCGTGAGAACGCAATAGATTCTCATTAAACCACTGCAGCTTGACCTTGCACAGACAGAATTAACATTAAAAATCCCTGTCTTCTGAAGATAAAAAACAACAACACCACAGCATGAAATTTGCATAGAAATTAAATCTGTTTGGTGGCTCATCTTTACACTTTGTCACAGATTTTGCCAAGTCATGTCATGCAAAAGCACACTGTAAGGAAATTATACTGAAATGCATGTTTCTGCCTGAAACAAAAAGTGGCACACGGCAGAGTTTGGTAAACTAATCAAACTACGCCGTCATAACTTTTGTGAATATCATCCAATATGTCATAATACTTAGAAATGCACTGTTTGGACAAATAGTATGGGGACACTTACATATAACAGTTACAGAAATATTTGTGACATCCCACTATACCCCAACAATGCAGATCTAACAGCTGAAAATCTCAAAAGTGTGGAATATAAAAAAAAAAAATTGAAACTGTGTGAATTTGTGAGGTCAAATCACTGATCATTTTAATTTATACCAAAGTTTTTCAATCAAGTTGATGACAGGGTTTTATGCAAGCCAAACCTACCCATACATGTTTTTATGGTACTTACTTTGTGTACCAGGACATAGCAATGCAACAGAAATGGCATTCACCAATGCATAATGGAAGCATAAGAATTAACAATGAATGGCTAAATGACTGGGCTCACTTACCATTCAAAGTCATGAGCTCTGCAGATACAGGGTTCAGCTGACAAGATCCTGGAGAAATCCTTTCCCATCATGCAGTAATTGCCTGGTCGCCGCTTGATGAAGATCTGCTTTTGGCCCATCACGCATGGTTCACCCTAAATTACAAAAGAGCAAGTCAAGAATAGATAATAATAATTTTTTAGAAGAAATAATACTAGGCCATTAGAGTTGATTACTGCAGCTCCACTAGAAGCTCACAATTCACAGTCTGATATGTCAATCACATATTTGGAACAGGTTGACACATTTTCTGCTCCTCACATGCAAAACACTAAGCTCCTGTGCTGCCCTATAAACATATGTATGTAGGAAGGGAAGAGAGGGTGTGGGTAGGAGGTGAGAGTGGCAGCTAAAGACCCACCATTGACACATGGTTATTGATCACAAAGGTGGACCCCTGATGTGTTCAAACCTGATCATGTCGGTGGTGTTTCAGACCAAACATCTAAAACACTGTTACTGTTGTGGAAGATGGTTGTCTGCCTGTCTGGCATATTGCTCAGAGTTACTGCATTAACGAATATGAGTATTTAAACCTGCCGCTCTGCTAAAAATGGCTGCTGGATAACCTCGAAGCAAGGAATGCAAGAAAGTGACCTAAGATTAAAAAGTTTAATATTCTTAAATGGCCATGAAAAATGGCCAAAAGCCTTGACCTAAATACAATGTGGACGGGCAACAGTATTTCACTAATGAATCTACTGACCCCCAAAAAATGGTATCAGGAAGGATAGGCTAATATGCCCCAATTAAGGTATAAAAGAAATGATAACCGGGACGGCACGGTGGCTTAGTGTTTAGCACGTTCACCTCTCGGCGCTAGGGATTCCCGGTTCAAATCCCCATCTGGGTGGAGTTTCCATGTTCTCCCCGTGTCCACGTGGGTTTCCTCGGGGTTCTCCGGTTTCCTCCCACAGTCCAAAAACATGGATCAAGTCAACTGAGTTCTCCAAATTGCCCCATATAGAGTGTGTGTCTGTGTAAGTGAGTGTGTGCCCAGCGATAGATTGGTGCCCTGTCCTGGGTGTACCTGCCCAGTGCCCAAAACATTATCCCCTGTATGGGCATGGAGAACCCCCCCCCACCCCACCCCCGTGACCCTAATATAGGATAAAGTGGAAGATAATGGATGGAAGAAATGTTAACCTTATTTTAAAATAACTACAATTATCATTTTCAGCATATTCAACCATATACATAAGGCTGTAATTTAATGTGTTTTTGCATTTTGGGATATATAAATAAAAGTAAATTGTATTACTATATTATATTACTATCCATATTATATATATATATATATATATATATATATATATATATATATATATATATATATATATAATATATAATATATATATATATATATATATATATATATATATATATATATATATATATATATATATATATATATATATATATATATATATATATACACACACACACACACACACATTATATAATATATAATATAATATAGTAGTACAATTTACTTACCTCATGTGTTTTATTTGTTAAACACACATTGTATAGTAAATAGTAATAATGTAAAATAAAATAATATTTGAGTTACTAAGCAGTATCTTCTATTCAAGTAGATTTCTTTAAAAACCTTACCTGATTGTGCAAGTGCCATGTTTGGTAGTCCCCTTCAGTGCAGTGTTTGGTAAACAAGGACTTGTACTCAATTTTAATAAGCTGCCATTCTGAACGATCACTGTGTCCAAAAAATCTACAATTGCAAAAAATATATATATAAAATAAAATGTAAATAATTACTTTATTTAGATTACTTTATTTATTTATATAGATATTATTGTCAAATAAAATAGTTTACAACATTTATTTATAAATAATATCAATACTACTGTCTTGTCAGGACAATGCCTTGTCAGCATGCTTATTTGTGAGACAGTAAAAAAAAAAAAAGAATAAAGCAGATAAAACACTCACGTCAATATCTGATTCTCTGTTCCTGGTTCAACCAAAACACCATCCACAAACAAAGGCATTGCTGAAAAACTATAACGAGTCCACTGTCGTCCTTCATCGAAACTGATCCTGAAAGAAACAATTAAAATTTGAAAAAAAAATTAAATAAAATATAAAATCGACTTACAAGTACGGCGGCACGGTGGTTTAGTTGTTAGCACGTTCGCTTCCCAGCACTAGGGATACCCAGTTTCAAATCCCAATCTGGTATGAGTTTCCATGTTCACCGTGTCCGCGTGGGTTTCCTCCGGGTTCTCCGGTTTCCTTCCACAGTCCAAAAACACGGATCAAGGTAAAGTGAATGCTCCAAATTGCCCCATATAGAGTGTGTTTGTGTGTGTGCCTGTGTGAGTGAGTGTGTGCCCAGTCATAGATTCGCACCCTGTCCTGGGTGTATCTGCCCAGCACCCGAAATGTTCTTTTCTGAATTGGCATGGGGAACCCCCGCCCCCCCTGCGACCCTAGAACAGGATTAAGCGGAAGATAATGGATGGATGGATGAATGGATGGCAGACGGACGGACGGACTTACAAATACACCAACCAATCAAGTGATTATATTGCAATATATATAATGCAGTATATATATATATATATATATATATATATATATATATATATATATATATATAACTAGCCAGTAACTTTTTTAATATTAATGTTTATGTAATCATTGCTTTATAGCTATTCAACATAGTTAATTCCATTATTATTTTACATAGTAATTTTTAAATCCTTCAAATGTCATGTGTGTATGGTATATTGAAATGAATTTTATTTTGTTTAAATATTACCCTAAAAAGAGAGACACTCTTACTACTGTTAATACTGAAAACAGTTGAAGACAAGCAGCATTTAGTACCATGGATGATTCAAATCACTACTAGAGGTACAAGTGTACAAACATCTAGAAATGCATGATGTGTATATGTACCTTGCAGAAAATATTTTTTATAAAAGCACAAAAAGTGGTGTTAGATGAAAGTGGTTTTACAAAAACTGGAATATATCAGATAGGTGTAAAAATATAAATAGGTTCAGAAAAAGGTGAAAAATAAAGGTAATTTGATAGAACAAATTCAAAACAGCTGGGGTTCTCACTTTGCAACTGTAAAAACAGCCAAAAAAGAAGAAAAATAAATTAATAAAAATAACAGAGAACTTTGCAACCTTGACAGCTTTTCAGTTCTACCTCAGGTGTTAACAGATGAGTAGTGCATCTGTGACAAGGTTTAACAGCAGCGGGGCTGTGGAATGACACTAAAGTTCCCTTACTACTTTAAAACCTACAGACTAAAAGCATCAGTGGGAGACATGGTTTGACACATTTCACTTACTGGCCAGGATGTGGCTCAAAATCATAGTACCAGGGAAAGAGACAATTGCTTTTAACACGTTTGGCTGGGAATCACTAGCTCGCTTCACTTGCTCTAAAGAAACAGAATTGAGGATTGTACACTTCAACAATCCTACAGCTTTAGGCACTAAAGGAAGGAAAGTAAGGGGACTTCAAACGGTATAAGGCTTTAGCCACAGCATTCTGATTTGAAAAGCATGGTAACTACAGGGGATAAAAGAAAAGCTTTATACAAATTTACTTTAGAGAACATTTAGATATATTTTGTCCTGTTACTTATATTTGCTAATTCAATGTATTTTTGCTTTTACAATTTTTATTTTAAGTATCAAAACTTATCAAACAAGCACAAAGAATGTTCCGTAAATAAAGATATCACTTAAAAACCTGATCAGAAATACCAATCAGATTTAGGAGTTCTATTTCTTCTGCAGTTTTTGCTAGTTCTTACATACCAGAAATGCCTTGTTGGAACTGCAGGCTGTTTGACTGCAAGAAGAGCTCCTCCTTTATCCAGAAACCAGACATTGTGCTCCTCGTCAAATATCTATGACAAATGTCAAAAAACAAACCTTAAAATATTGGATGCTTGGAAGCAACGTGAAATAACACTGTGGGCCATAGAAATGAACACAATGTTTTGATCATTTATGGCTTTTACATGTATACCCAGTACTCAGCTTTTTTGATTAAGATAAAGCAAAATAATATACCCTGTCTACCAGTACTGAACCATATTTTGCAGATGTATAGCAATCATTTCCCTTATTTAGTTTACATACACAGCCTTCTTGCTTCATTGTCTATTTTCTCCACTTATCATATAGTTTAACTTTGTAGTTTTACAATTTCAGACTGAATTACTGTTTTCTTTGTTTTTTGTTAGTCCCCTGTTTGTTCTCCGTTCTCTATTGATCAGGACCATCACAGAACAGGTATACTTTGGGTGGTGGATTGTTTGTCAGTTCTGCAGGGACACTGATGTGGTAAGTAGGTTTTAGTGCAGCAGTGCAGCTGTAGTTTAATTTTAAGTAAAATGTCATGAAAAGTTTAAGTCAACCTCAGTGACGCTGATGGGATGGAAATAATGCATCGACCAAATAATTCCTGCTCTATGGTGTTACTATTAAAGTCCTAACCATTAGCAAAATAAAGGGGATGTACACAATATTAAGTGTAGTCCACAAAATGATGAACTGCAGTCTGAAATTAAATAACTACAAATTCCATTTTTACAGTAAATGGAGCTGATAACACGTACAACCTTTTAACTGGTACTGTATGTATAATATCAAAATAAACATTTTGGAGTTTGATTTGTGGTAACATATAAAGTCTGCACACCTGTCTCCAGGTATTGCCAGCATCGGATGAAATGAACATGCCTGCTTTATTGTAAGAGAGCTCTGAACCAATATTACCTGAAAGGACAAAGACGAAACATACAGTACAATATATTTTCATTATTAATAAATACCAAAAATAGTACAGAAAATCATATTAGAAGAAAAACCTACTATAATAAAAAAGTAAAAACTTTCACTACCAAAAAACAAGAAGCTTCTGTTTAAAATAAAGAAAATTATTAAAATATCTTTGACTGTGGCTATAAGTTTACTGTGCTTTTTTGTCCAAACAAGCCATGGGATTTAGCAGTCTGTCATTTACTTTTTCAGAAATTAATTATAAAACATTTGAAAATGATAATGAAAAATATTTCAGTAGTGCACAGAAAGTGCACAATTTCTAATATTGTATATAATTAAAAAACATCATTTTTGCACAGTAATCTATTCACAGAACTATATTTTGTTTTAGGGTCTATCTAGGGCCCTATCTAACACCCTGGTAAAGCTCATTGCCATCTAGAGACCTAGAACAATCAATCTTAATTTGTTTTATAAAAAATAAAGGTCATTTGCCATATTAGTTGACTTGATGTTTCATAATTATTTTATGATTGCTTTGGACTTATTGCAAAGAAGGAGAACACTTTACACTTACAAACAAAAAATAACATTCTCATGATTGAGTGCAGGTGTGCACAACATGGATTTCAGGACAAAGTCTGACAGTACAGCTGTAGGATGTTAACAAAAACAATGAGCAATGATTAGTGATTAGGTGCTGAGCGGAAAATGAAATGACAGATGAAAAGTCTGACAAATTTGATGGCAGAATACTTCTGTGAAGATTAAAAAAATAATTGCAGTTTAGTAAAGAGTAAGAAAAAAAAGTACTGGAAGAAATCTTAATAATAGTTTATACCTGAAACACAAATATAATTTATTATATTTCTAAGTAGCAGTAAGTTTTCTACATTCGTATTAATAGTTATAAAATTAAAAGGGCAGTATGAACAATGACAAAAAAAGGATTTATAGCAAGATTTAATACTAACACCTCTTTTCCATGATTTATTTACAATAAATTATTTTACAATAATAATCTCATAACTTATTGCTTTATTAAACATACAGATAATTACAAGACATTAAAGAAAACACAAAAAGGAACACACAAATACATACAAACACCAAAATACAATAATAGAAATTATTATTATACACCAAAATACAATAAAATGAATTACCTATAGCAATTATTATTCCTGGAACAGTGTTCTTAGTAATAATACTCCCAGAGACATAAGGGTTCTCTGACATTTGCAGTTGTAGATGCAGTGAACAAAATGGCTGTAACAGAAAGAAATGACAAACAGTCCATTAGTTGCAGCAAACTCATTATGTGGTTGTCCATCAAAAAATGTCACTGTGACACTGCTGACATTAAGTGGGTTTGATCTGACAGAAATAATAAACACTATATCCACCTCGTAAAAATCAGTTTGACTAAAAAATAAAGCTGTAAAAGGAAAATAAACAAAACCTAGAAATACATTATATATTTAAATAGAAGATTATTAAAATATAGATTATTATAAGGATGCCACAGAACATATATGAGATGTATTTTAAATATACTTATATTTTGTACTACAGTAAATCATCATATATGGGGAGCTAATTTACTATTTTTATAAGTCTATCTAACTTATATTTATATAAGACCTTTATATAGGGTTATTTGGGGTTATTAAATTATTTAGATGTGTTTTTCAGCTTTGCTCACTCTGACTGTAAAAAAACAAAGTTTAGTGCAAAATTCTAATTTTGTTAAAAACAAAACATATCATTACAACCCAACACCAATAGTTAAACACATTGGTGTCATTGTTTTACAAATAAAATAACGTTTACTCTATTTTAACTTAAATTAATAAAAATAAATTATAATAAATTAATAAAAAATGTGAGGCCACCTGCTAGAGATTAAGCTGCATTAAAATCAGGTCAGGAAGCAAGTCATCGATTCCAATCACACCATCAAATGAACATCTGAATGGACAAAGAATGACTACTGACTATGAATAACAATGGTTTGGTCACATTGAGATTCTGTTGAGGGACCTTGATTAAGCTGGGTACAAAGATATTGCCCTATCTTCATCAAAATCAATGATATAAAAGTAGGTCTTAAAATGCACTGAGCCCATTTAATTGTATTGAAAATGACACAAAATAATAATAGATACATAAACTCAAAATGTTTTTAAAAAGGTGGTTCTCCCATCGGTGTGTGTGGGGGGGTTAGTTGCCCATCCAGAGGAGAACATTGTGTAGATACACCTAAGACAGGGTGCCAATCCATCGATGAGCCAATTTATCTTGAATATGTTTTTGTACTGTAAGAAGTAACCGAAGAACCCAAGGACAATCCATGCGGAAAAAGGGAAAACATACACATCTCCACCTAGATTGGAATTAGATCCTGGATCCCCACAGCTGAGGTGGACGTTCTAACCACTACACCACTGTGTCGCCCGCTTTATTGTTTTGTTTTTTAGGTTATTTTTGCAAAGTGGTGTGGTCATTGCAATGTTGTCTGATAAAGGCAACAGAACCGAACAAGAAAATTATCACAAAATAAAATTTCATATAATAGTTAGCACTATTTCCAAAAGAAATACATGACTGAAGTGAAAAACTATTACCTGTAGAACAATTATTCCAATCTTTCTACTGAAATTACATTTGCCTCTATTAATGTCTTCACAATCAGCATTTTTATTATAAGCTAGTCCACCTATGAATACTGAAAATTCATCAAACAGTGTTCACAGTCTTCACCCAGCAAAAAAAAAAAAAAACAACAATAACATTTGACTATTAAAACAAATGATTATCTTATTATCTAGTATGTGTGTGTCTGCATACATGAATGGGTGCCCAGCAATGAATTAGCGGCCTGTCGTGGTGTATCTGCCCAGCGCTCAAAACATTCTCCACCATGTCCATAATAGAGGATTAAGGGGAAGATAATGAGATAAAATAAATATCATGTTTTTTGAATGTTCATTAATTTGTAAGCTTAACACCAGAATGGCATCAATAAATGCCTCCTAACTGGAATGTTATAGGCGCTATAGTCATAGGGGCAATCAAGTCTCTGAAATGAACTCATGAAGACATAGGACATACAGACACCACACAGAAAGGACCTCCATTCATAAATGAGATCTTCTTCCTGTGAATTGTTGCATATTCATATAGTGCTCATGATGGTGTCATTATCAATCCCCAAATGTTTACAACAAAGGCATAGTTTATTACAAATGCCTTACTAACTAATCAAATCTTTTATCGTAGTTTTACTGCAGTCTTTCACGACATGTTGTAATAGATGAAAATCAAATTAGCAGCCAGTACATTTAAACATATATGTCTGTTATTCAGATTCATGAAATATGTTTTATGAGTAAAGATGCATAATCCTGGCAGCTACATATATAACCAAGTCTTAATGAAACAATAGGTTCCAAGTTTCAAGCATCTGTTACTAGAAAACCACTGAGCAGCACTCGATTTAGATTCTGTGGCACACAACGTTGAAGATATATGCTAATTGGTCAAAGCCACTGTTTGGTTAAGATAATTAATTGAGTAGTGTTTTAGGAAAGGCCCTATTGAATTCATGCCAATTAATACCAAGCCATTGATGCTAAGATTTTATTTTTCATTTCCAATGACAGATTTAATAGACTTGGTTACCTTTTTCACAAATTATATAGCATTCTCTTTGATCACACATCACCAAGCATGTTGCCTTTTATCTCGGGAGAGAGAACATTAGTTTGCATGAATCACAAAGTTAATTACGTGCAAAGTTGTCTTTTATCTTAATAAAGAACACTAGCAAGTAAATGAGAATTTAATGAGAAACAAAACTTTTGAAAAATATGCTGTCAGAATGAGCAAAACTATTCTCGCCCACCTTTAAATACTTGAGGGTATAGTGTTGAGGGGTACCAGCTGACTTTTAATTTCTGAGCTCCATCAACAACAAAAAAAGAAGGTCTCAGTTTCTTACCTGGTATTAATTTGTTTAAAACTTGATTTATTCATTCATTAACTATTTCAGTTAATATGACCAGACTTATAATGTTGCATTATTTTTATCCCAGCCGTGTCTCTGAGGTGTTTAAATGTAACACGGCTGCACCAAACCCCACCCACACCACATCGGTGTCACTGCAGAACTGACAATTAATTGTGAACCTACAGAGTCCATCTATATGGTTATGTTACTATAAGTTAATTACAATCTTTCGGGTTGCCTTCTTGTTAATAAAATACTTTGTAAATAACATTAAATAACATGTATTCATTCTTAGACATTTCTTTCCATTTTTTTTTACTATTTAGTATTCAATTTTTCTTACCAGCACACAGTATATCTCATTCCCCTCCAGGTCCACTGCAGGTGCCTGTAGCAGCCTCCAGTCTCTGCCCTTGTTGTATGTGATGTACGTCTTCACTTGATTCTCCACCTTCCTATTAGCAATCAGCATGCCTTTGATTCCCGCTACCTGGGGGAAATAAGAATAAAGTTAAATTGAAAAGCTTATACAAACCTTGTCCAAACAATTTCAGATGTTTTTGGAATGCATTTATAAACCGATGACACCTCTTACTTTAAATTTCCAAGTGATGAAACACTACTACAATGCCACCCTATTTTCTTGCTCCACAAACCCTATGCCATGTGTTGTGACAGTAAATTCCTCTCACACTTGAAACGGATAGAAATGAATCCAAACTCAGCTGTATTGAGATGTGACAGGCCAATGCAGGTTGAGTCATTTTGAAAGTACTGCACAGCAAAGGAGAAGACAGATAAGTGGCACTAATGGCCAATGTGTTTGACAGTGTGGCATCAGATCGACAGGGCTAATGAGGGGCCCTCCCTATCTGCTGGGTTCCCATGTCCATCACAGTACTGATTATTTATTGCCCTTTTCCGCCTGTGTCCTTCTCTTACAAGGCTCTTGAGGAGGATGGCTGTTGAAGTGTTAGACTTGGTTGCAGTCACTTTCGTACTTCTGCAGTTTTTTTTCTTGTTTGTTTGTTTTTGTACAGTGATGTTTTACATGACGTTTTTATTTGAATGTGGATGTAAAGTTGTTACACCAAAGCATGGAAAATTTAATGACCTAAATCAAAAGCTTCTGTATTTAAGCGTGTGTGTGTGTGTGTGTTTATGTGTGTGTGTGTGCGTGTGTTACCCTTATAATCAGCTTGATTAAGGGTGTGTCAGTGTGTCTTTGCTAAAGTTATAACATCAACAGTAACGTGAACAATGTATTAACAATACAATTTTTTTAATAAGGTGGAATTTAATTATGACCATTACACACATGCCTTATAATAATAATAATAATAATAATAATAAATATATTTTTCATTCATTCATTATCTTCCGCTTTATCCTATATTAGGGTCGGGGGGGGGGGGTTCCCCATGCCCATCCAGGGGAGAATTTTTCGGGCGCTGGGCAGATTACCCAGGACAGGGCGTCAATCTATCACTGGGCACACACTGACTCACACAGACACACTCTATATGGGGCAATTTGGAGAACTCAATTCACTTAATCTATGTTTTTGGACTGTGGGAGGAAACCGGAGAACCCGAAGGAAATCCACGCAGACATGGGGAGAACATGGAAACTCCACCCAGATGGGAATTCGAACCGGGAATCCCTAGTGCTGAGAGGCGAACGTGCTAACCACTAAGCCACCGTGCCCAATAAATATATTTTATTATTATTATTATTATTATTATTATTATTATTATTATTATTATTATCACTGGAGAAAGGCAGCCTCGCTAAAGTGTTCATGATAAAGAATGCAGCAGCTAACTCTAAATATGGATGTGGACTTTTAGCCGTTAGGTTTCCTATTAAGCCAGCATTTATTATCAGCGCACTTTATGAGAGTTGCTTTAATAAAATAATTTTGGTTGCCAATCACTAATTAACTGCTATTCTAGCAATAGAAGTTACTAGGAAGTTACTCTGCCCCTTAACTATCTGGCCTTACATGTTTTTGACACAATTTTTAAAAAGAATACATCTGCTAGGTGTGTTTGGCAGGTGTAGATTACATGTTGCGCCACTACATTGGAACTTTGGTTTATAGCTTGTACATATTGTGGTTGAAAAGGAAGAAGAACTTAAATGACTTATCCATCAAATTCTAGACAATCGGATTGGATTTGATGAAGTTACAATATATTATGCTGACAGTTTGCTCACTCAACTCTTTAACATTATGATTTTTTCATTTGTTGATAAAAATATTACTGTCTTATTTTGCCCATCAAGAATCGAGTGAAAAGGCTAAACATACATATTGGTAACACTATGAATCCAGTATTTGTAATGCATTATAAACACATGCATAAGGTATTCATATCGCTTGTCCTAAACATATGTTAATGTACATGATAATAATAAACACACTCATCAAGTATGATTTGCTGCTAGAACTTTAAAGCAGTTAAATGTTTCAATTGCTTTGATGTTTTGTATTTATACAAAACATCATGCTTTGTTAAATGACTGTAGGATCTGCTAATTCTTTGGTGTTCAATGTGTAAGTGATTGGATTATTATATATGATAGCAGGGGATTATTTTTGGGAGCAGATGGCTATATTTGGAAGCAGGGGGGGTATATTTGGGTGTAGGGGGTTAAGAGTTGTGTGACACTCTCTATGCATAACACACTACTAGATAATTATGTATTATGAAATTAAGTTGATGTGGTATGATATTAAAGTTCTTTATACACTCAATCTGAAAAAGAATATGAAACGTGATAAGTACAGATAAGTACAGCACAGAAGTTTCATTTTCATAATTTATTCAAACCTACAGTGCTCAATATATCAACATATTTTAAGAACTTTAGTCAGCAGGTGTGTTTGTCCATAAAGGTACAAGTCATATAATACTGTCTTCATGCTGTTTATGATTGGCATCTACATCCCAGCATGCCTTCCTCAACAATCTAATTTCCAGGCTGAAACTTTTTTTACATCCTTACTAACATCCTTGTTCCCAGTTTTGATCACAACAGGGTTGAAATGATAGTTTGTTAAGATTTTATGAATAGCAAAAAAGCACATAACAAGCCATGCATGTCGCTAAATAAATATGCAAATTTCAGCAGGAAAGCATCATTTTAACAGCAGGTTATATGTACTATATGAACATGGAAGCAGAAAGTTTAGATGCCAGATTTAGTGCCTTATCTTACACCCTGTGCAATGCTTATTGTTATTCTACATCCAGCTAACAATCTGCTTTCACACCCTTCACCTACTTTGTTTAAATAGCAACAGTGTTTGTGAATATCTACAGCAATTGGACAATTATCAGCACAGGTGCTTATTTAATGCTACTGAACGCTATTAAATATCACTAAATTTGTGCAGAGAATCCATATACAAAGTCCACTGTGTGTCCTTCACAATGAAATGGAGTCCAGGTAGCTGTTTTCTTGAATAAGCAATCTGCCAAAGTCAGAACACTCATTATGCTCTAGTGTAACTAATTTATATTTATTAAACATTTTACACTGCTGATATTAAGAATTAATGATAACCAAGCATATTAATAGGTTAACTGTTTATTAATAATACCATATTTTAAACTTTATGTTTGTATCAATTTTATTAAAGGGAACGTTATATAATAAAATGAAGCAAGGAACTTCTTTGCACAAACAACCTAACTCAATGACATGAGATTAGTTACTGATAGAAATCGAAGTAATGGGTTAGTCGTATCTTTGAATTTCATCATTTCAATATATTCTGGGAAAATGTTAACTGAAATGATTTTTTTACAAAAACACACTGGATGAGGTCTTGTTAATGGAGTCTCCTACCTCGTAAAGGTCAATCATGCTGTTACCCCCAAGGCCTCGGGTGGTTTTCACATTTTCCAGAGCCAGAGTGAAGTAGACACCACGAGGATCTGATATATACAAGTTGTAGGTGTCATTCTGGTTCCACTCCTGGACAGCAGCAAAAACCTGACCCTGGTCTGTGCTCAAGATGTGCATGTCCTGCAAAGACAGAAGGACAAACTGTGTGAAAGATAAAAAAGAAGAAAATGGGAAAAAAAAAGACCACAAGATCATTAGCATGGAGTCCTGCAACGCCACAGCAGGCATTCTCTATAGGACACCAATCAATTAACATAAAGCTCTGCCGAGCATGTGTTTTAATGGATACCCAACTGACCAGGAAAACTGACAGGCACACAATAAAGAATTTCAGTCCTCTGCCTGATCATGAAAGCTTTTGGGAACAGCTAGATGTATAAACAACACACACGCACACACACACACACACACACACACACACACACACACACGCAGACACACATCAACAGCTTAAGATGAAATTAAATACAATGAATAAATCCATAAAATACATTAACTAATAAAAAAAATAGATGCAGGTATATGACTGTTAAAAATGTAAATTCAAATATTCTATTTAATATCCAAGTATTTCAGTTTTTATTCTTTTTAATTTTAAAATACTATTAATTTCTGGTTCCTAATAATAAAGATGCTCAATTGCAGCACATTTAAACTACTTCAATATGACATCAGGATAACAGAATTCAGAAAGGTTACCTAGGTTTCCTTACTTTGGGAAGAGAGTATTTGGGTATTTTGATTTGTATGAAAGGTTCCCTCTGGTAAGATACGAAGTAGGACGCTCTGCTGGCCATGGTGACCTGGGAAGATCAAAACGCATTCCATAGTAAACCTGAATGAATACAAATCCCAAAAATTTAAATATCTTTTAATATTTCTTTTCAGATAATAACCTCATCATGCTGTCAGACAACAAAAAACTGTTTGAAACATGTATAATTTATCTTACAATAACATCTTACCAAAACCCTAAGACATAAGATTTATTTTTCTTCCATGGGTTTTTCATTTAAGTTTCCTTCCACTTCACTTGTTTTCAATTTCCATTAATCAGCAACCCAACAACTGTCCTTCCAGGTATCAAAAAGTGGTAAATCTAGCACTTGCTTTCTTTGTTATATATGTGGAGGTGGCATTGTCTTATTTTTATCTACCAACCCAGCTATAGAGCAGTCAGAATGGCTAGAAGCAAGCATTTCTCAAAATTTTAAAATTTTATGAAAACTTTATTTTTCACTATTTAAATGCTTCATTAAACTGTGTACCCAACATGACACCATCATGAATTCTTCATATTTAATAATATATTAATACACATTATATCACTATAACTCATAACCACAATATACTTAAGCTCTTCACATAAACGAGGCTCATCACATTATCACATGGCATTATATTATTTTTTTAATAGATTAAGACAAGAAGTTCAACCAGTGGTTATACTTAAATTCTTTCTTACTATTAATTGTTTAAATTTAATACTGTGTAACAGTTATTGCATGCGTTATCTTATCATCATTATTGCCTTCAGCAAACAGGATTACACTTTGAGTTATCTGAGTGAAACATTTTTAATCAAGCTTGATGAATGCACCCAATGGCAGAATCATTCAGAACTTTATACTGATAAATAACATTAATAAATGCTCATTAAATCTCATTATATAACCATCAAACAATGAGCTGATGTTTTTATGGAAGTGCCTCAGATAACTCGATTTCTGAACTGATCCATCATTATGGTTCACATAGAAATATTAGTGCCAAATAAATATTACATCAACATAATACGACCTGACAGAAATAACATTTATTTATGTTTGTTCTAATTATTCATTGACAAAAATAGGTGACAAAAATAGCACATGCTGAAAAAAAAAAAAAAGACTCTACATGGGGCAATTTGGAGAACTCAATCGACTTGATCCATGTTTTTGGACTGTGGGAGGAAACCGGAGAACCCGGAGGAAACCGACGCGGACACGGGGAGAACATGGAAACTCCACCCAGATGGGGATTTGAACCGGAAATCCCTAGCGCTGAGAGGCGAACATGCTAACCACTAAGCCACCGTGCAGCCCGCTTTATATATATATATATTTTTTATATAATTTGTGTAAAGCAAATAATATTTTAAAAGACAAATGTAAATGTAAAAGTTATAAATCTTATTTGAAACAAAAATATATTCATTTATTTCTTTATTTATTTCATTTCTGGGTCTGTATAGTCATCCTATATTTACAGCAGCACCTAATGTGATCAAGTTAATAACATTCTTCACTATTTCGTTGAACTGAGCTATTTTGAGAATTGAAACCTGCAACCTGTCAATGTTCTTGGGTAAATATTGTGTAGGACAATCGATAGTCTCATTACTCCTTGTCAGAGGAAATCTTTAGCTTTACTGAGCAACGCCTCTGGTCTTTCTTTTGGTGAGGGTCAGATGAGTACGAAAACACAAATGCGTGTTTTTAGTTCACTTTCGCACACACGTACACACACACATGCAAACACACACATACACACAAGCACACACATATGCACACATGCTGTCTTAAAGTTTAAAATTAAAACTTTTCATTTTAAAAGCATCGCTTCATTATTATTACAAAGAAAATGTGTGAATTTTAAAATGATTACTCTTTGTCTAATTTGTAATATGCTTTGTAGTTAGTTTAAGTATGTATGAGTGTGTTGTTGCTAACCAGAGACGCAACCACTACGAACTGTAATCAAACACTGACTACTTCACTAGAAAGGGAATGTAATTAGGCTGCAGAAACTGGATGACTGAAAACGAGTGGAAATTAAAAGTAGGGCCTAAACTAATGTGCACTGACTGTGTTAAATCTGTTTCCACTGTGCATGGGCTTTGGGAAATCACTTAGTTAAAAAGTGACAAGAATTAGCACTCTGATGGGAGTTGCACAGTGGTGCAGAGTAAGAAAAGCATTGCAGGAAGAATCTGCACGGCTTCGTTATCAGGCTGCATAGGAGTGAAAGCTACCAGATATTAAAAAAAAGATCATACCTGTATCCATCTTCATAGAGGAATTAATTTCCTTTGCATAATAACATAATAAAAGACCTTTGCCAAGTAATTTTAAACCAATGTGTTCATAATAAGAGAACAAAAGTAAAAAAAAAATGTATATATATATATATATATATATATATATATATATATATATATATATATATATATATATATATATATATATATATTGTCACAGGTGCCTGGGGCACCTGTCCCTCATTTAATTGGACTCATTGTCTCCGTTGAGTGATTGGTTTATTTTGTGCACGTGATTGGGTGTTTTTGTATTTAGTTTCCTTATGCCCTCTCCCCCGTGTCTTTGTTTCGGTAATATCCCGATGTTAGTTCGTTTGTTTCGTTCCCCTCTTTTTGTTGGTGTCCCTACACCATATTTAATAATAAATCCTGTTTTGTTTTTATGCCCGGTGTCTCTGAATCCTCCTTCCGCGCTCAACCACGGTGCGGCTCTGCGCATTACTTCCGCGCAGGTTGTATCTGTGGGAGTGTTTTACCCGACGGACCGGTGTACGCATTCTTTCCCGCGTAGTCGATTCCCGGGAAACGCCCATCAGGCGCAAGCGGCGTACGCATTCTTCCCGCGTAGCTGATCTCACGAGCGATCTCTAACACACACACACATATATATATATATATTCATTCATTCATTAATTATCTCCCGCTTATCCTCTATTAGGGTCGCGGTGGGATTCCCCATGCCCATCCAGGGGAGAACGTCTCGGGCGCTGGGCAGATAGACCCAGGACAGGGCGCCAATCCATCGCTGGGCACACACTCACTCACACAGACACACTCTATATGGGGCAATTTTGAGAATTCAATTAACTTGATCCATGTTTTTGGACTGTGGGAAGAAACCGGAGAACCCGGAGGAAACCCACGCAAACACGGGGAGAACATGGAAACTCCACCCAGATGGGGATTCGAACCGGGAATCCCCAGCGCTGAGAGGCGAACGTGCTAACCACTAAGCCACCGTGCCGCCCCATATATATATATATATATATATATATATATATATATATATATATAAAATTTTCTGAGGTTTCATTAGGAGTTTTCTATTTATTATATATTTTTTACGTATATAGCAGCTTCCAGTACTTAATAATCCCCACTACAAATTAGTTTATATTCGCTTCAAAACAAAGTTTGTTGAGGGCAAAAAAATCATATGGCCCTTTGAGAAACACTATATTAACAAGCACACTTTCCAAATTAGTAAACTTTCCAGCTGTGATGCAGCGCAAAGGGAAAACAATATTTATTTGCCGAAAGCATTCACTGCAAATCAGCTTACGAATATATGATCATTATATACAAAACAACAATAAGAGGTAAAGGCTTTGCTGAGCAGCTCACTTGACACTTATAAATTTCCTATCAAAACACACATTAATGGATTGATAATATCGGTTAGAATTTATTTTAGAATTAATAGAATTAGTTTTATTTAAGGTGGGTAGTCTTTTTGTCACTTTAGTAAACAGTTGTGCTCAGTGGTAGATTTGCTCACTGTCCTGGGTGTATCTCATACCCCAAAATGGTTTCTCTTGATGGGTATGGGAACCCCACCCCCAACCCTAGTAGAGAAGTTAATGAATAATAATAATTAACAGCAAATAGCACAATTATAAAAATGGTGCCTGGTTTATTATCATTTATTATTACTCACATTGTCATATTGAGCCCTGTTCAGTAAAAAAGAGAAATTAAACCATCTGAAAAATTACACTGTTCTGAATTTGAAGTAATCCAAATAAAATTAACCTTGATTGGCTTATCTGGGATTCAAGTGCAAATATTTCATATTCAACAGAACCATAACACACAGGGATTATATTTATTCACATCCTCAATTAATTATAATGAATTCAACCATATATAACCACTGAGTAAATCACTGCAGTGAATTGACGCATTCTAATTCCAGCCATATGCAGCCAATGCTGTATTAAGGGCTTGAAAACAAATGAAGTGCTTTCCCATATGTACTTCCCAGAAGAGCATGCTTATCCCTTCATACCTGAATGACTATGTAGTCATCCTGAACCACCAGTGAGTTGGGCTCTATGTAGCCAGGGAATGGAAATGTCCTGCTGGATTCAAAACAAGCCTGTGCCCTGCATGTCATATATTGACATTCTGTGGGGAAATAAAAAGAATCACATCCAAATACAAAAATGTTCATTTCAGCTTACAGTGAATATGAGAAATATCATTATTGAATCATTTACAAGCCAACATATAAACATTACTAAGGCATACCTAAATATATGTACATAATATATAATTAGATATATACAAATATACAGTAGCAGTGAAATGGTTGTACACACTCACTTCTTGCTCCATTGTCTCTATACCAAATAGATGGACTGTGAAGTTTTACAATTACAGACTGTAGTACACATGTTTTCTTGTTTTTGTTAGTCCCCTGTTGGATTTCTGTTTTCTACTAGGTCAGAACCATAACAGAACAGGTATGATTTGGGTGGTGAATTGTTTATTGTCAGTTCTATAGTGAGACTGATGCGGTGAGTAGGTTTTATTAGTTTCATTTAAACACCTCAGTGGCACCGTAGAAATGAGTGTAATGCACCAACCAAATAACACCTGCTCTGTGGTGGTACTAATGGGGTTCTGGCCACAACTACAAAGTCCATCTGTACAATAAGTGGATATGGAAAATAAGTGAAACAAAAGAATGTGTACACATTTTTTTAGCTGGTCATATGTATATAATAATATTAATATTAATAATATTTTTATTCTGCCCATATGTTATTGCAATAAATATGGATAGTATTATATAGTATTAAAAGTTTACACTGTAAAATTTAATTTGTGAAAATCAGTGTTCATGAGCTGCATTTATCAGTGAGATAATCTGGATAACAGATCACAAGGTTTACCTTTAAACTGACAACTAAAATACATCTTTCAGACTGCTGCCTTTGATCCCTTGCTCCCAACTTTCCTTAAATGGAACAAGGGATTGCTATTTTCTCCCATAAGGAAATGTGGGATGAGAAAATGGAAAGGAAATAAGAAAGAAATGACTTTTTGCCTAGATAGAAAAGCATTCAAAAGTAAAGGTCAGAAAGCACGGCAGAAACTTGCATGGAGCTAATGGAATAGCAAACAACTTAAGTTGTAAAAGACAACAATAGGTGATATAGATAAAAAAAATTAAAAATAAAAATTAAAAAAAAAAAAAAAAAAAACTGTAACACAAAACACAAATGAATGGGCTAAGAAAATACATTAGGGATAGTACTTAAATAACAAACAAAGAAAAAAAAACAGGTTGTAGTTAAATAATTAAAGTTAAGTAATATGCACTGGTTTTTAATTGAACTACTGTACATGGTGGATTATGTAATACTTTTCTTTGTCTTTTCCGGTATATACTATATATATTATATGTAGTATATATATAGTGTTGTACCACTTATTAAAGACCATTATGTATTTATCTAATTGAATAAGGTTTTATATAATTTAATAAGGCGGCACGGTGGCTTAGTGGTTAGCACGTTCGCCTCTCAGCGCTAGGGATTCCCGGTTCGAATCCCCATCTGGGTGGAGTTTCCATGTTCTCCCCATGTCTGCGTGGGTTTCCTCCGGGTTCTCCGGTTTCCTCCCACAGTCCAAAAACATGGATCAAGTTAATTGAATTCTCAAAAAAGAGGATAAGCGGGAGATAATGAATGAATGAATAATTTATTCATTCATTCATTCATTCATTATCTCCCGCTTTATCCTCTATTAGGGTCGCGGTGGGGTTCCCCATGCCCATCCAGGGGAGAACGTCTCGGGCACTGGGCAGATAGACCCAGGACAGGGCGCCAATCCATCGCTGGGCACACACTCACTCACACAGACACACTCTATAGGGGGCAATTTTTTTTGAGAATTCAATTAACTTGATCCATGTTTTTGGACTGTGGGAGGAAACCGGAGAACCCGGAGGAAACCCACGCAGACACGGGGAGAACATGGAAACTCCACCCAGATGGGGATTCGAACCGGGAATCCCTAGCGCTGAGAGGCAAAAGTGCTAACCACTAAGCCTATGAATAATTTAATAACAATAAAATAAAAATAATAATCAATGTTATTATTTGTGTTATGAATGTGTACAACTGCTGCCCAACACCTACAACATTCAATTAACAGTTTTAAGTTCTTTGTACGACTATTAATCAATGAATCTTGTACGTTATTATAGTGTTGGCTCTGTCAAATACTAGTTCTAAAGACTCAATGTTCTCTCAGGGTTTACACCTAATTCAACTCAATAAGAGCTTACTAATTAGATGATAAATTGAACTGCGGGCATTCAAGCAAGACAAAAAGATTTGAAAAAGCCAGATATTGATTACTCAGATCAAGAGTAAGTAGTCTCTAATGCAGATAAGATTATATTTAAATAACAGAAACATGAAAACAATATATCTTTTTTTATTAAATAAAATATAGTCAAGACAGCTTTGCCTACTGCATTGTAATATAAAAATATATTAAACACTATGTCTAATAAATTTAAGGTGGTGATGGGACTGTGAGCTATGGCATTTTTTTTTATAATAAAAGTCTAGAGAAATGAAAGGAAAAAGAGAAACCACTCTAATGGCAAACTAAAGACTAAAGATAAAAGCATGAAATAATAAGTTTAAATAAATAATCAATTAATAAATTCTCACGTCCATCGGGAGTGTACCCCTCCATGTGAACTAGATCGGCCTCCTTGTCCAGACCAGTTACAGACCTGCAGCCGGAAAACCCCAAAGCACATGCAAAAAGCAGAGTAAGAGCCGTCGAAACGGTCAGACATGCACAAACAGTAATAGGCATTTTATTTTAGCTCCAGTTTTGCAGTGGCAATAAAAGTAGACTGCTCTCCTTTATGCACTGCCATTTCCCCAAATGTCTCATGACAGGAAAATGGAATTGCACCATTGTTTATCTTTACGGCTAAAAGAGCCTTTGTGAAGATGGTGTGTTCGTGCATTTGTATGTGTTATGGGTTAAAGGGTGTAATAGGTAATCCGAAGAAAATTGCCTGTTTTGTGTGAACATAAATGAAAAAGTACCTACATTTTGTTTAGATAGCTCGAGCCTACTGAAATACTGAAACACATGATTCCAATACTGTTGAATGTCTCAATCTGTGATAGGGTTTTAGTCATTCAGATTAGAGTATTTAGCCATTTAGAAGAATTGCCTGGACAATGTGGTGTGGGTGTGTGTGTGTGTGTGTGTGTATGTGTGTGTGTGTGTGTGTTTGTGTGTGTGTGTGTGTTTAAGAACTATACATTTGCACACTCTCTTGAGTTTTTTGTGTGTATATTGTGGTAGTTGTGCTAGTTTATGGTGTTGCGCTCTAAATCTGAAGGTTTCAAATCTAAAGTCAGTGTGGTTCCATGAGCAAGATCCTTAGTGTACTACACTATTCAACTTTAAGCCATGTTTTTGGACTGTGGGAGGAAAACGAAGAACACAGAATATCTATGGGGACACAGACACTAAAACTTCTCCAAGATTGGGATTAGAATCTAGATCTCCAGTGCTGAAGGGTGGATGTGCTAACCATAATACCTTTATGCCACCGCAGTATAACTATTTAAACAAGCAAATAATCAAAAAAGATGGAGATAGTACCAGGATGATAACTGTAAAGAACTGATAAACAAGATAATACTGGGAAGATGATTGATAGAGTGCTTTTAACATAGAACATTGCATTATGCAGAACTGAGGGTCTTTACATCACACCACAATTTTGTTATTAACTTTTAGTGCAACAATTTGTTTGTTTTGAGAAATGAACACTTTTCCATCAAAGACAAAATTAGCACTTGCCATTTTAATGTCCTTGAGTGCAGCATCAAGCCGGAAGAAATGGATTTTAAATTGACACAGATGCATAAATACATCTTTTAATTCTGATGATGGCACATTTCTTAGGAACAGTCCAACTAATCCGGTCTGATATAAGAGAATGTAAAATTTCCTGAGCTTACCTCATTAAATATTCAGTTTCTCTGTTGCTCTTCCTTCGCTCAACCTTTCTGTGCCCTATGATTCACACCTGCCTTCATGTGAAATCATGCACCACCAGCCAACAGACTGAAGTGATGCACATGAAAAAGAGAGATAAAGCCTGCAGCACAATGACATGCTTTTGATAAAAGACTGAACAGGCTATTCGCAAATAGTTTAGAGCGAAGCCTCAGCAATGCTTCTCTGACCTATCTGACTGTCAAAACAACGACAATTTGTGTTTATGTGCAACGGAAATCAGTGGGCGGAAACAGATTTCTGAAAACCTGAATATGATATTGCTGAGAGCACAGCAGTGTGGTTGAGGTGTGATTGCTGTGGCACAACCTACCAGTAGAAGCGGTTGGGGGTCACTCGCTCGTGAACAAGCTGCCACTTCCGACCAAAGTCAAACGAGCTGTACAGCTGAGGGAAAGACAGATACATGGAGGGGAAAAAGACAGAATGAAACAGTCGTTAAATTATGTTCACTAAAGTCTTTTCTATAAATTCTTTGAAAGCAATTGGATAATGGCTTCTTCTTCAGTTCAATGACTTTTCTGATTAAACTAAATTAGCCTGAGATTCAGATTTTATTATAGAAACAGCAAGACCGAAGATGGGATGGGATGGGATGCTATATAAAATTTAGGCGCTGGGTCATAAAGCACAAGCTCTGCAGTCAAATGCACTAACACCATTAAAGCAGACTGGTCTAAGTAATAAACATATATATATATATATATATATATATATATATATATATATATATATATATATATATATATATATATATATATATATATTGATTAATTGCACCCTTACTCAGTATAACATACTGTATAGATGTAATTTTGTGGTGCTACAAATACAAAGTGTAATCCGTATGTTTTTCTGAAAACTTCTATGTCCCTTTTACTCTGTTTTAAGTGATCAGGACCAGTACAGAGCAGGTATGGTTTGGGTGATGGATGAGTTTTCAGCAATGCAATTACACTGACCTGGTGCTGGAGTGTTAGTTTGTGTCGAAATAATATGATTTTAAATCACATGGCAGTGCTAGAGCATTTAAACATGGGGTCCACGCACTGTGTACTTTGTCAGACACATCCACTTTGTATAAGAACAAAAGTAAACACTTGCACATTACTTACAGGAACTTCTACAACATCCAATTCTAATGTTTTCCTTTCTCTTTTTCCTTTTTCCTAATTTTCCTTTTAAACTAGAACAGTATTCACACTTCTTTTCACAAATTCAGGAAACTTAAATTCATACAGTTATAGACCTTGAATAGACCAGTATTGTGGCACAAGAGTGTGATGGGTGGAGTCCGTAGACGGGAGACAGACTTAGAATGCAGATCAGGTAAACCTGCCTGCAGTTAATGTCACAGATTATCTCTCCTCTTGTGATTGTAACATGATGCAGGAGTGGGTTGAAGGAGATAGAAGACTGACTATGCGGACACTGTGTCCGGACATCTGTGTTAGCTAAACTAACGTACGTTAAATATGGTTTAAGCCCAGTATTATTTGAGTTTACTATTATTTAGCTTAATAAATACCTTTTATGATTGATACACCTGCCTGTTTTCTGGTACATACTGTATACATACACTATACATACATACTGTACATATATGGAAATACCGCTACACATTACCTTTTGCAATTCTCATCAGTAATCATGTGGTAGAAGAAAAATAAAAAATAGATACAAGTAAATGGGTAATGTTTGTATTAAACAACAGAATAGAGACAATGTGCTTTCTACAGTTTTGACTGTGGCATGATGGTTGGTGTTGGTAACAGGCTGTGAAATATTTAATATAGAATTGCATAAATCAAAAACACAACAGGAAAAAGCATTTAATGCTTACAAACATTACAAACATACATGTCTGAAGCCTGTGCATCGCTGGTAGAATTTTCAGGAAAAGTGAAATTTAAAGGCATGGTGCAGGAACAACCAACAAGTTTGTACTACAGAATGGATTCCACAAAAAAAAAGAAAAAAAATGTAGTAATTACATTTAAAACATTTTTATTTAATAGAACTTTGTGGATGTAAAATACAGTTTTTGTGTCTGTAAGTGATGACACAACAAAAAAGGTCACAACGATACCAAGGTTGATTGCTTTAAAATAAATGGTTTTATATCTTGAAACCACCAATATATCTCTGTTTAAGTGAAAAATCAAATTGATTTAATGAGTAGATAATGTGGTCAAGTACATTAACTCTGCTTGACTAATAAATGCTGTACCATCTGATTTAAAGGTACATGACATGCAAAATCCAGCATGACCATTCTAGGTTAAATCATGTATGGACTGATTCCCAGCATTCTAATTGGGTTTCCACATGCCTAGACGTAATTAATAACCGAGAGCTGTTCATTTTCCAATTAAACTGATTGATGGGACTTTGTCTGCATTGGGATTCTATGCATGCTGTAATTTTAGTCACACAGCGATAAGGCAGAGACTGAAGCTGGCTCTGGCCTATTAAATTGCAGGATAAAGATTATTATAATTAGACTCTTCAGTTAGAGTTGGCTTTTCTGAGATGTATCTATTACCTTCAGATGTTTAAACAAGTGTTGAGTATAAATTCATGAGAGATTCAAACTTAACATTGCTTAAGCTACAGTTTGACTTAACTGAGGCTTTGAAGAAATAGAACAGCTCTGTGCCATGTCTTTTCCTGCCAGGAGAAACGGACAGAGAATAGATACAGCCCTGGGAACAGGTAATGTAGGTACTTGCAGCTCTGTTAAATTAAGTAACTTTGAAACATGAAGTGACAACTTGGACAATTTTAACAACACATTTGCTTAGGAAAGTCATTTCCCCTCATTGGGAAAACATTCAGCAAGGCCATATAAAAGGTTTCGTATCCCAAAACTATTTAAATACTCTCAAAATGTGTTGCTTAATCAATCCAGTGTCAGCGTCCTTTCATACCACACACGTGTAATGTAATCTGTCTAGATTCGAAGTCCACAGCTCATCTATCGTCTGCCATAGTCAATGCTCCTGGCCCACGGGAGCCCACATAAGCATGATGTTGATGTATCAGACTGCTGGGCATGCTCAACCTGGACGCAATTCATCAGACATCTGACATACTCAATTTTAAAAGCTCTGGGCTGCCTCAAATTGAGTTGCACAGCTTCCTGACTTACATAAATAAATCACCAGGTGGGGGCAAAGTCCCAACTTTAGGCAAACACCAATGGAGAGTCAAAGTGGCCTACTAATGATACTTAAGGGATAATAAAAATTTAAGAATGTGTTAAGAATGAAAAAATACTCCTGCATGACAGCCGCTAAAAAACACACATGACAACATCCTGAGTCTAGCCCAGTATAATAATAAATAATGTTTAATAAAAGTCACAAGATTTTAAAAGTGGGTAATTTGGTTTGTACATTGCAAAAAAAAGCATATATTAATGTATTTATTGATCAAGTCCTGTGATGTATTATTTCATTTTTTGATAAAGACTTTTCATCCCATTCTGGTCGGATGATTTAAAAGATATGTTAAAAAAAGACACACAACATATGATCCTGACAATCTTAAACTATAGTAGTCTATTTGTATTCAAAATTGAAGTGTAGTATAAAATGCACATCTTTAGCTTTCAGACATTCATCTCTTTACCTCACATTGAAAATCATACAGGCAAAGACAGGTAGTCTGAAGACAGCTTTGACAGTGAGTGATGGAAGATTGTGAAATGTGGAGTGCCACAACTTCAGAACCTTTAAAAAGATCACATCAATCAAGTATGTGTTATTTTTGGGAGTGAAATATTCATAGATATTCAGAATAATAGCTATATAAAGTACCAGTCAAAATTCTGGACACATCTCCTATATGCTTCATTATTATTAATTTGATTAGTTCCACTTACAGTTAAGATGGAGATTGTAGTTCTTCAATTCTAGCCTGTAGTCCATCTGTTTATGGACTACAGTACAAACTGTGTATGTCCCCTTTACTCTCTTCTCTAATGGTCAGCACACCAATAGTAGCACCACAGAGAAAGTATTATTTGGTTTGTGCATTATTCCTATCCCAGCAGTGTCACTGAGGTATTTAAATGGCACTACAGCAGCACTACAGCAGCACTACTGCAGAAAAAAACCCTCACCACATCAGTGTCACTGCAGAACTGACAATAAACAATCCACCATCAGAATGATACCTGTTCTGTGATGGTCCTGACCAAAAGAGAACCAACAGGCACTAACAGAACAATGAAAACAGATGTACCACAGTTTGTAAATGTAAAACTACAAAGTCCACCTATATGGTAAATGGAAAAAATAGACAATAGAGCAAGGAGGTGATGTGTTCAAACCTTTGGTCGGTATTTATATACAAAATGTAGATTTTTATTTTTTCGTGTGTCATACAGATACTGTGTCATTACTTCATTTGGAATAAAAATACTATAGTTCTTGAGTTCCACTACTATGCTGTAGTTTAACTAATGTACTTGCATTCTTATGGCACTTAGCAAAATGTCAGAGTGCTTAGAAGGTGACAGGCATCAGGCAGTTAACATCTTGCTTTTACCTTCGAACCTGGTAGGCAGAAGGTTGCCATGTCATATTTGCATTAGCTTCACAGATGGCAAAAATTGCTGTGACTTGTTGCTCCAATCAGTAACAGACGGACTTATTCACAAGTCGCTCCGAGGTGACTATCAACAGTTTTCATCTGATTAAACCCAGGCTTACAAATAGCAAGACAAATGGCAAGAGGTATTTTAGCGATTACACTGTTGTAACACTTCCATTAGCATTCAATTAGTTTTGCAACACCGATGTTGGCTAATTTGTGGACAGATGTGGACTTTCTTAATCTATGAGCTATCCTATTTAACGCTATTATGTCTGCAGAACATTTACTTTAGCCAGATAATGAATTATAAGACATAGCTTATTATACTTTGCTAAAACATGGGTCAGATTGCTTATAAGATTAATTGTATTGAATTCAAATGTTGAAAATGAGTTTAGAATCCCCTGTTGATTAGATTCAGTTGCTAGATTAATTCTGTCTCACAACACATAGCATTGTAATCTATTAAAAAGTTAAAACTGAGATTTCCTTTGCCCTTTCGAAATTAAAAGGGACCTTGTTAAAAATGATGGAGCATATCAAGAGGGGAGGTGAATGCAGGTCTCTATTCAACATTGCTGATGCAGTAAATACCACATGAATGAAACAGAGAGCGAGAGAGAGAGAGAGTTAGAAAAAATGAGAGAGAGAGAGTGAGCAAGAGAGATATGAGAGAAGGACAGACAGAAAAAGAGAACAGGTTATGGAATTATGGAAATGAGTAACCAAGCACTATTGTTCCACTGTCCCAGGCCATTACCATAATTCAGTTTTATGCCAGCTAATTAAGTTAGCCATAAATTTCTGATGCATTTATGGACAGCACTGTAAATCATGTTGACTCGTATGCAGCAGCCTGAAAGTTGTAATAATAGACAAATGAGCATTTCCTTTTTTAGTTTTCTGTGGTGAGAACAGTACTCATTGCCTCAGACTGCCACATCAGTTAGAGTTTTAGCTGACATTTTAGATTTTACAGAATCGAATTCACATCGTACTCGTATGACATTCATTTATTATGAGTTATTTCAGCAAGAAAAAAAAAAAAAATAAATAAATAATAATAATAATAATAATAGGATACGGATATTGGCAGTAGGCAGGCAGGACATGTTTAAATCAGTCCGAATACCTTTTTAAGTTAAATACAGGATTAAAAAAAAAAGATTTTTTAAATAAATAAATAAATTTTCTCACTTTTTTAAAAAATGTTGCTTGAACTTTATTTAATGCCGGTTTTTAATCGCTGGAGATCCAGATTTAAATCCCGATATGTTTGGAGTTTCCATGTTCTATCCGTGGCCATGTGGGTTTCTTCTAGGTTCTCCAGTTCCCTCCCACAGTCCAAATAACATGGATTCATGGTGAATTAGCTGTTCTAAATTCCCTTTTAAACTGACCTTGTATGGTGTCTGTGTGTGTGTATGTGCACATGTGCATGTGTGTGCGCGAGTGAGTGAGTGTGCCCAGTAATGGATTGGCTATATAAATCTGTAACCTATAGCCTATAACCTATATATGCAAAGAACATTTATACTGTATGTATGACTAAAATGCTTCACAATGGACAGACTTTGCTCGTAATGCATTCCCATCTTGTGCTCAGTGTATTTATAAATGTCTGCAAATTCACTATGACCCTTAGCTGAGAACAGAAAACATAAATAAATGTTGATTTGACATTTCAAACCCTGTGTCATTTCACCCTTTGCAAAGCAAAAATTTATACTAAATGTTGGCCTTGCAGACTAGACTACTACAACACAGCACAAAGTATAAATGAGATCTCTTTAAATGTCATGCCACTGATAGAGCTAATATGCCTTTAGATTCCCAGAGTAATTGGTTTTGCTGTAATGGAAAGATCAAAATGTCCAAGGTAAGCTGTTATAAAAAAAAGGTATGTGATTAAACTATTTTTTTTTCTCATGTTTACCTGTGATTTTTTACATTACATTCATTTTCCAAATATATTTGTCCTACTTCCAGACAATGCAAACAGGACTATTAATCAATATGCTGGTGCAATGTGCAAGAATTTTAGACTTAGAAACATCCATTCACACACTTCATTCATCTTCAAAACTAGCAACTAAATATGAATATATATATGTAATATATGTGATCAACACATTGATGGGAACGCATTTACATATACACACTATATAGGGGTAATTTAGATAGAGGCCATTTGAAGCAACCAATTCACCTTTTTCCTGGGAGGAAACCCATGCAGTGACCTGAACATGAAAACTCAGTGACACCCAAATTGGGATTCAAACCTGGTTCTTTAGTGCTTACATTCTCACCACTTCGCCACCCTGCTGCCATAAAGAAATATTAATTAATTAACAATATATTAAAATCTATACCCCTCTTACTAAAACGCACTGCTAAAAAATATTTTTTTAATGATGTCACTCAAAAGCAGCACTCAAAGGCGTTCTCAATGCATCACAAAATCTTTGCAGTCTTAATGGCACAAACTTCACATTTTTAAGTTAAAATTTTTAATTTATGAAGATAAACAAGTCAGATATATTTACTGGACTGTTCAGGACATATTAAAATCATCAGAGAACCATCATAAGAAGGTGCTGAGTTTTAAATTCAAACACACAGCATGAGCACTGTGGTGAGAAATTCACAGAAATGTGAGTCCAAACAGTTGAGAATAAAAATCAGTCATGTGAATAAATAACTTTCAAGCTGGGACCAGCACATTGCAGAAAACAGTGAGCATGGCGAGTTGAGAATAAATAAGAACAGCCAGAAATGTAAGAATGATAAAAATTCAAAAACGTCAAGGAACCACAGACTGGGTTTGCTGCTCTTATAATAAACACCACCAACCCTGGCTTGGTTTTTGATTAACTAGTGATGCTTGGCACTCGAGTCTTTAACGAAATTATTTATATGCAATCACTCTTGTGGCAGCAGCATATAGAACAAAAGTACACAGGTAAAATAAAGAACATGCAACATATGGCTTGAATCAATATTTTGTTTACAATAAGTCCAATTCATAAAATGCTTGTCTTCTACTTTGTATTCCTGATTATAATTTAATAAATATTTAGGATAGAACCCATGTGAGCTGTGAGTTTCTGATTTGGAGTTACAGGAATTAATATATAAACCAACCACAATACATCCACCACAGTGTTTCTTCATTTACTGTCCAGTTTTATAATTCCACCTTCCAAGCTTGTACACTTTGTACTTAACAGGTACAGACTGCAGTCTATATGTTTATCTTACTGTATTTATTATATTTATTTTGCATTATTGTAGTTCTAAAACCCTGTAAAATAACCCTGACCACTACAGAACAAATACAGAGAACGTTTTATTGTATTTTTTTTATGTGCAGCCATCCAATGACTGACATTTTAGTAATGTGTTAGTGTGCGTTGTGCTGAAGATACACCTGTACATTAATCGGGGTTGATAAAAATGTGCAAAGTAACAAGGAGGGTTCCGTGCGGGTCAATCAAGAGATCCATAACAAACAACACAAACATGAACTTATGTAAAATTAAGATGTTGTTCTGTAGCACAGTCAGGCTACAGAAAGGACTAATGTATTATGAAAAAGACAATTGGAAATGGAGTTAAAAGGAACAAAACATGTACATGGGGTGGGATTTACTAAAAAAGTGTGAAAGACAGTATATTGTAACCCTTGAAAGAAGAAATTTTGTAGATACCTTCCTATATATTTAATTCTGTGTGGCTGTGAGTAAAAAGTGTTATCCCATGTTTAAACAGATAATCCTTTATGTTGAGCATTAATGCATGAAAATCCACTGGCTCCTATTAGACATGGAGCAAATTACATCCACTAATCTCCTCTAGTCTCTTCAGCTTGAAGGACTCATCCAAACTTATGCAAAGGCTAAAGCTAATTCTACAATGCAGTCACTGTAATGAATAATGAAGAACAAAGCTGTAATGAAATCCATTTTGAGGAAATCCAAGTTTAAGGATGACAATTAGTGCAATTATAAATAATAACAGTGTTTTGTTTTTGTGAAGAATGCTGTAGGGAATCTTTTTCTAATGATACCCTGGGATGGACTTAAAACAAAGCTCCATTCTATCAGCATGTTACGTGTGGGGGGGAAGGAGAGAGGCAAAAGTCTCTAAGCATTTGTGTAAAAGCATGGATCGCTTCTACTGACTGTTAGATCTGACAGTCACACAAAGCTCCTGAGATTTTTCCTAACCAAACATTTCATTTTCTAGCTGCTTTCACAGAAGCTTAATACCAATAATTCTTTATTCAGACGCTGTAGCACCTGTTTGGAGCAATCTCAGCAAACCTCCAGCATCTAATTTATCCCCCAGACATTCACTGTGTCCTTGAAGTTTAGATCTTGGCGTCACATGGCAAATCTCCCTGACAGTAAAAACTTGCCACGGTAAAAATCTTTATACTGCATTTATACCAGCTTCATACATTACTGTTTAATATTGGTATGTTAAACCGGATATCATTACACATGGCAATGTATTCAACATTAAGTGGTACCCAAGCCATAGTGACACACAACAGACAAAACTATAACCACAGTTTGCTTAGTTGGCGTTTGTGGACATACCCACTTTATAAACAAAGGAAGCAATATATTTTAATAAGTTTATTCATCGATTCATTATCTTCTTTTGGGGGTTCCCCCATGCCCATCCAGGGGAGAATGTTTCAGCCACTGGGCAAATACACCCAGGATCACTGGATAAACACACAATATATAGGGGAAATTTAGATCAGCTAATTTATATTTATTTGCACAGTGGGGTAAAACTGGATCTTCAGCTTTGGGAGGTGAACATGATAACCACTAAGCTACCGTGCTACATTATTATTATTATTATTCATTCATTTATTCATTCATTATCTTCCGCTTTGTCCTATATAGGGTCACGGGGGGGTTTCCCGCTATATGGGGAAATTTGGAGAACTCAATTTACTCGAACCATGCTTTTGGACTGTAGGAGGAAACCAGAGAACCCAGAGGAAACCCACGCGGACACGGGGAGAACATGGAAACTCCACCCAGATGGGGATTCGAACGGGAATCCCTAGTGCTGAGAGGCAAACGTGCTAACCACTAAGCCACCGTGCCGCCCATTATTATTATTATTATTATTATTATTATTATTATTATTATTATTATTATTAAATGTTATAAATCCATTTGGCCTGTTTTAAACAACCATGTACTCTGTATTTTCTTGTTTAACCTCATTTCAGACACTTTTATTTTAGATTTTTTTTTAAGCTGCAAATAAAACATATCTACACAAATGCTCCTGGCTTCTGTATGATATCGCTGCACATTACAACTTCTGCCTAAAGCAGACCATGTCAACAGCACTCTATATTTCTAATAGTAAAAAAATGAAAAAATAAACTTGCTTTAGTAGTTTTAAGTGACATTAACTAATGACAAGTATTCTAAACTAGATATTTCATATACAGAAAAAAGCATTACTGGTAAAATAAATGTGTTATAATATTCTTATTATAATAATGAATAATACTTATACTAGATTTGAGCCTAATCTAGTGTGACTTACAGAACTGGAGACATAATACAATCTGAGCAGCAAAAGATTTTTTAAGGGTCCATCAGTGGCAGCTCGGCACTGCTTGAAGTTTGAACACTCAGTGTTATGTCAAAATTTATGCACCCTACCTGCTGAAATATCATTGTCTTTTATATATAGTAGGTATACACCACATGGTTCAGTTGATAATGTTTTTTGAGATTTCCTTTTACAAAGAAGGAAATGTTCTCCCCTGGATGGGCATCGGGAATCCCCACTGCGACATTAGTAAAGGATTAAGCAGAAGATAATAAATGGACTTTTAAAGTTTGTGGACAATTTTTTCCCCAAAGTTCACTAAGCTTTTATCTCATTGGTACATTACTTTTATGCTGATTAGATTCTGAATTCTTGGAATGACCACTAGCTATCTACACCTGAAGTGGTCTGCAATATAAGAAGCCATCAAGTTACTGTGCATTATATTACTGAAAAATTGTACCATATTTCTTCAAGTAACCATTCCACATAAAGCTATGAAATAGTGAAAGGAGTTCAATGCCGTTGTGCCAAATTGGATGACATTCGAATGATTGCATTTGGCATGGCTCTGAGAGAGCAAGAAAAATTACATCAGGCTTTAAAAAAAGCGCAGAAGCGCATTATGGAGTATGCAGTTCATCCAGTTGCCCCACTGACATTCCCTTTAGGCAAATATTGCACTGAATAATCCTCTTTTCTCCAACCGATTATGAGGAATTCAATACAGGCTAGATGAAAAGCTAAGTCAAAATACGGAAAACATTAAATCAGACATATAATTTGGATTCGAAGCTAGCCAACAGAAGGTTATAATCAATTTAAACAGAGGAAAAGAGCCTGAATAATGAACACTAAGAATATTGAAAAACTTACTCGTGTGCTCATGCTGCTTTCTATGAGAACAATACTTCTGTGAATAACAAAGTACAGTTCCAGCATATACACAGTTTGAATAATATATTGAATATATATATAAAAATCAAATTTAACACATGCAATATTGTAATTATTAACTTATATGGGTTAGTTTTTTATTGTAGCCCCCCAATGATGAAAAGTAAACAAATCCCTTATATTTTTTATTGCTATTTAATTAGTGAAATTGATAAATATTACTTCTAGGCAGTATTTAAAAAGTCCAACAGGCACATTGTGTAGTCTGTTTGAAAGAATACCTGGGGCACAATGGCACAGTGGTTAGAACATTTGCTTTTAAACACTGGGGATATAGATTCGAATCCCGATCTGGGTGGATATCATGTCTGTGAGTGATGAAAGAGTTCATATAAAGCTAAGGGATGACAGGAACATGCTGTACAGAATAAAACAATGAATACAGACTAATGTAAAGAGGGTTAAACAAATACAATGAAAATAACATCAAGGACCACAGCAAGCTCTCCTAAAGTGAAAACAGTCCAACTAAATAATAATGTGGGTAATTTGCTCAACAGAAGCAAATATATTTTAATTAAAACAAGATTAAAAAAACTTTTCATCAGAGAGACACATTCAAAGACAAAAGGAAAAATGCTATACAGGCTGTAATGTCTAATTTGTAATTGTGTGTTGTTTTTTTGTTTGTTTTTGAGGCATACTGCTGAAGTTAATCACCCTTTTCCTTAGCATTTAATCATTTTTATTTATCATGCTGCAATATGATATTGTCAATTTGCTTTTTAATTTAAGCTGTGTTGTTATTGCATTTTTTGCAAAGAACCAACTATCCGCTATCGGCCTGGAGGGCAGAAGAAAGTAATGTCCTATAAAAAAAATACAATACAATGAAAGTTATTAATACAATTACAAAAAAATATTGTAAAAATAAAAATTCAGAAGAACAGGGGAACATTTTAATGCAGAACTTAATTTTACAAGAGCACAGGAATAATAATCCAACTGGCCTTTCCCTTCAGGGAATTTAATTCATATTAGCTAATCTGATTAAGATAGAGAATAGCGAATTAGTTCTGCTCAGAATCATTGTACTGAAATTAATAACGCATTAATAGCACTTTTTAAATCACAAAAATGATTTTCGAAAAAGTGTTTAAAAAAGCATGCAATTGCTGCATTAACTAAATGCTACACTGCCCCAAATGCAGTAAAATGTTCCAACGGCTCAGTGATCAGCCGGCTGCTTTAATAAGGAGAAAATAATATGAACTTTCAAACAAGGACAAGATGGGCAGAGTCAAGACCAAAGCTTTGTAATATAATGGCAGCATGGCTTGGAGCTTCTGCAAAAAAAACATTCATTTTTTAAATTTATTGTTTTTCACATCTACTGACACCTTTTGTTTGTGGCATTTTTTCACCATATTCCATCTGTTAATCTTCACAATCCAAATATAGTGCATGTGCTACTAACACAAAAGTCAGTCCATCTGTTTAGAATTTCTTTGCTCAGTCAATAAAGGCTCTAAAATAGCAAAGTTAAAACAAAGGAATCTTCAATTTATTTTGATATTTGGTATTTTACATTTTTTGCATCAATATACAATGTGGGCATGATTGTGTCCAACTGTTAATTTAATAAAAAAACAGATTAATTTATAATGATATCTTATTGCTTAATCCTTTTCTAGGGTCGCAAGGGGTTCTCCATAGACATACAGGTGAGAATGTTTTAGGCTCTAGGCAGATACACCCAGGACAGGGCATCAATTAAATTTTTTACTGACAAATTAAATTTATGTTTTGTTTTAGGTTTTTTTGGACTGTGGAAGGAAACCATAGAACCTGAAGAAAACCTACACAAACACGGAGAACATAGAACATGGAAACTGCACCCAGATCTAAATTAAAACCTGGATCGCCGTTGCTAAAAGGCAATCGTCCTTACCACTACATGAACGTAATGCCCTTTTTATAATAATTATTATATTATTGTTAATTACTACAGCTTTTTGATGATGATGCTGGAGCCAATGCCTAATTTGTCATTTACTTTTTATGGATCGTGCTTTCACAATTTTTATTTTCTATCCTTAACCATTATAAAACATGTTTACTGAGAATAGGTTTTGTACCAAGTGCTTTAGAGCATTAAGTAAAAAAATTAACAATAAACAGCATATGTTTTTTTCTGTCATTACAGATGTCTATAAATGTTCTTATAAGGACCTTGTTCATGGCTCTTATATAGCAGCTCAGCCTATGATGTGCAGACGTCTTCAACACTGGCCCAGCATCAGCACTGACATTATTAATATATCGATTATGAAGATACATGTGTCTACTACACCTTGAACATTCCAATTTAAATTAATTTGCCTCAAAATATCAAACTCGTGACTGACCTCTATAATGAATTGCAAACTGCTTCGAACTGCAGTATCACCACCTTCTTGCTCCATTTTCTATTTCATCCATTTATCATGTAAATAGACTTTGTAGTTTCACAATTACACAATGTAGTAATTTTTATTTCTATTTTATAGTCCCTGTTGGTTCTCTGTTCTTTATTGGTCAAGACCATCACAGAACACGTATATTTGGGTGGTGGATTGTTTATTGTCAGTTCTGCAGTGACACTGATGTAGTGAGAGGGGTTTTAGTGCAGCTGTAGTTTCATTTAACCCACCTCGGTGACACTGCTGGAATAGGAAAAATGCACCAACCAAATAACACCTGCTCTGTGGTGGTACTTTTGGGGTCCTGACGATTAAGCAGACAAGAGGACTAACAGCATGTACTGTAGTTCACAAACAGAGGGACTGGAGTGTGTAACTGTAGAATTACAAAGTCCTTCTTTACTGTAAGTTGAAATAATAAAATATACAATAAATAAATCAAAGAGAAGGTGTGTTCAAACTTTTGACTGCTACAGTACATCATGTGCAAATGACAGGCCTTACCGCCATAAATGAAACAGTTAATTACTCAACCAATTATGAATCCAATAACTACTTTTCCAAACAATTCCGATTTCTCTGTTTATTAAATATCCAGACCACAACGAGTCAAACAAAAAAGGTCTGTAATTGGAATATTTAATGAACCCCTGACAAACAACAGAATGTAATATTATGGTAAGACACTCCTCTACGATTTAGGAAGACAAATCCCATGGAGGGAACTGGGGAGTAGGAGTGCAGCTGATTGACATTCTCACTATAATAAGCTGACAGGTGGTTGCCACTGATGTTGTCAAGCAAACAGGGAACACAGTGATTATATTCCATTTTTGGAGGGTTAAGCAATGTGGTGAAAACAACATAGGGAGCTTCTATGAGAGTATATGGTATGTATGGGATGGGCTGATCACCTGACAATCCAAGCCACATATTGTTCATCAGTATACAATTCATCAATATTTTTGTTTTTTCATTTTGTTGACCCATACACACTAATAAAACCTCCATGTGCATAAAAAGCTAAATCAAACTATGCATTGTTCTAGTCGCAGTGCAGTCCATGACCTCTCTGATTCAGGTTCAGTGAGTAATACTTATGTGTGATATGCTAATTCACTGTAAGATGAGTGAATATCTCTCAAATGAATGTGCAGGAGCAGCACGAAGCACTCTACCCTTACTACCACGTTCTCGTTTCACCTTCCAGCTGTTATTCTTTGCATTTTCTGTTTTATTTCACTTCTTTCATGACTCATTTTGATCCGGCCTGGTGCAAAGCACAAGAGAGATGGATTTATATATTTATCATTAAAGAAAGAAAGTGATTGTCTCCTATATAACATAGCTCTAGCTATTGTCAAACTTTTGTATGACCTTTTTTCTAGTTTAAGCAATTAAAAAACCAAAGGAAACAACCAAAAAAAAACCAAGACCTTGAGGCAAAAGGTTTTATTTCTCCCTGATCTCTTTTTTTCCTGCATTACTAGTGGTTCTTTAAAGTTGTCGAAGTCATTACTGCAAGCAATTTTCGAGCTGTCTTTATTTTGTGCAATTTCTGCTAACACTGCTTTGACAACAAAACAAATAATGAACTGAACTCACGTTGACATTTATGGCTGATCTTTTGCCAGTTTTAGTGAAGGGAGTGCGATTTATCCACTAGAACTAAACTTCAAGTTCTACTGGTATCACTGGTTTTACAGCCAATCAGAACTGATCATTAGTTCATCTTTTGGGTCTCCCACTGAGAATGATTTTCTTCTCATATCTTGTATTTTTGTATCTTTATTTCATAAGAGTAAAAATAAATCTAACAATCTCTCTTGCTTTCTGTTTGTTTTCCTTTTGCTTAGATTATGGTTTGAAAAAGTTGAAAGATGCATTATATTTGTGTTATGTTACAAATCTCAGTCAGCAGCAAGTAAAAAAATATATATACATACAGTATATGCCATATAGGCTAGTATATAAATAAGACTATGTAAAGGGAGTAGTTAAACTAAAGGAAATTAAAATGTCTTGGTATACTATAAAACATATATTGTATGTGTACTGATCATTAACAAGCTTGTTTACCAAACCAAGTGCTAGAAAAAGGTCATATGGAAATAATGCTTCCTGGCAAATTTCCATGGTTTGTGTCTGTACTGAAAGCAATTAAAATTGGAAAATGATGAGATGTTAGCAGCCTGAAAAACCATGTATTATTTTATCATTTTTTATGCAAGCACCTTTAGTGCCTACCTCGCAGTCTGGCATTGCAAATCACTGTCCCGATCTCTCTCTGGACATATTTGTAACATTATGAATAATGGCAGAATCAGATAACACCTGAGCACTTTACCTGCTGCCTTTTACAAGCCCAGCCAGAGAGACAGTGACCCCCAGAAGAGGGGTCATTGTGCTGTTCCTGAAAAGCAGCAGTTGTGTGGCTGGCGTACAAATGATGTAAATACTGAGATAAAAGTATGCAATAGGCCAGTTTTACAAATATACAACCTATACTACTAAACATTATGAGTATAAAAGAATATAGGTTTTAATTATACCACTACTACATTAAAAAAGCAATATTAATTTATTAACAATTTTCACTTTGTCATGGTTCGCTACCACATCCGAGTAAGTTAGTGGAGATTGCATGCAAAAGGTATTATTTTATTCAAGAACCAGTTCCACTTATCTTATAGATGCACTTTCTAGTTCATCAGTTAAAGATTGTAGTCCATCTGTTTCGTTACATACTAAGTAAATCTCCTTAGTGTGTTCATCTCTCTAATAGTCAGGATCCCCACAAGACCAATAAATAACATGTTAGTAGTGTGTGTTTGCTGGTATAGAATAGATCAGATGCAGCAGTGCCACTGCAACCAGCATTCTGTGAGCGCTGATAAAAGACAAGAGGACCATATGCAATCTGCACAGCAACTGATGAATGGACTACTCTCCCTGATTTTACATCTACAAGGAGGGGCAGTTATGTACATGTTCCTGATAGAGTGGACAGTATCTAAAGTTTTTATAATCTCCATTGGTATTGATGTATTTGATCTTATTGTAAACAATCTTAAGTAAGTGTTATCTACAAAACAACTTTCTGAATTCTCCACTTCTCCCATTCTTCAAAAACATATTTAACCTCTACAACAGTTACACAATAATAGAAAATAATCCAAAAATCGTGCTTAGATTATTTTTAGATTTTTTGGATTATGCTACAGATCCAGACAGATCAGGACAGACTGTACTGTATGTCACCAGATGTTGTTCCCCATGTTTTGGTGATGTTTAAATTTTTAGTCTTTAAACATATGTCTTTAATTAGGTAAAGCAGCTTCACTAGTTGAATCCATACTGCAAATTATTTAAACATTTTATTATCTAAAATAATAAAACTTTTACTACAATAAATCAATCCATTGCTGCACTTTTTATACTCTATTTTTCTGATAATCTAACAAAAATGGCATTTATAGTTAACGTTAGTAAAATCACCATACCTTTTGGTCATGGCTATAAGCCAGAGCCCAGTCCTCTTGGAATGGGTGAAAGAGCAGGCTCAGAATGAAGAAAGTGAGACGGTATTTCTGGTAGCTCGCCCCTTCATCAGAGCTGATGAGGATGCTGTTTTCAAACTCAGGGTCTGTCAAGACCATTACCTATCAGAGAACAAAAATAAAACAAATCAGGAAAAATAAAAGCAGCGAAGTAGAGCTGTGACAAATATAAAGGGAAAAGTGATTACAGTTAGGGCAGTCAACTTAAATGTTTTGTGATCATTACCACCTTAATGTTGTTTAGAGAGCCATTTTTTGCATTTAGCTACCTGCTGACCTGAAAGCATTTAGACTTTTTAAATCACCCCTGCTGGCAGCACATTTTAAATACATTTATTACACAAGCCTACTTAGATTTCATGATTTGGCTTGTTTTTCAGTACTTTGCATTTGAGTTACCTGTACTTTCTTTTCTTGAGTGCACCTCATAAGGCCCTCATCCAAGTTGGTGGTACTGTTTAAAAAGAATTGAAATGAAATATGGTAGAGGCCAACAGAAACATCAAGCTTTCCCTTGCATAGACACATTGTACTACAAAAGACATGGGTTGCTTTTAATCCACCATTCGTCAGGGTGGACGTCTCTGATCACAGTGATATTTAAAGGTTAAGTGTGTCTGCCATCTTGTTAAGGGAGCTACCATCATGATGGCTCCCATCAGAAAGAGAGTTTTATGTGGAATCGATTGAAATGAGCTGGGCAGACCTTGATGTGATGCTCAGCTTATTCTAATAAGTAGAGTTTTAATTAACAGGGCAATTTTTGAAGTGCCTGAGCAAAAAAGGAAGGCAAATACCATATAATGAAGGCAAACTGACTCTTACTTATGTCTTCTCAAGCAGATAACATCAATATACATTCAGATAAAGTTTAATACACTAAGAGAGATTAAAACCAAATGGGCTTGGAGGGTGAAAAATAATTAAAGAGAATCAAAACAACAGAATGTATCCTTTTAGATCAGCAGCCTGCAGTGAATATTTTACAACAGTAAAATATTTGTATAACTGCCATATTTATTTTGAATAATAACACTTCAATAGAGATTAAAAAAAATCAAAGAGGAATATGCAACTGTAGATGATGGGCTTTGATAATTATTAAATAAAATAAGCCAATAAATATATTTCCCTTCCGTTCTGCCTCTTCTTATCAACATCTGTATCCTGATCGTGCTTTTCTGTGCTGAACAGGATTTGAATGGAGAAAAAAAAAAAAACACACACATTTGTCAAAGACAAACATCCAAACCTTCTTTCCCCGAGCTTTATCCACGAATCCCTCCAGGCAGTGATTTAGATAAATTGTTTTTCATTAAGTGCTAATAAACAGCCAGCCGATTCACAGCCAGGATTTGTGCAGGACGAGGCCCTTCCAATTTTGCCATTCATTATAATCTGAAGAAGATGGCACTGGGCCTCCTGCTTTGCTCTGTCTTCAGACTTGTCAGATGCTATTTGCAGATTTTAAGGGTTCAATCATTTACCATGAAACAGTAGTAAGCAACTATGAAAGGGAAATTCACTTTTTACTTCACATTCTTGATTATGCCACTGGGGTTTCACTACTGAATAAAAAAAAAATCTGAAAGCCATTCAGGTCAGTCTGTCAATAATAATGAATAAAATAAATAATAAAAGAAAATAACACACACATATACATACATACACACACACACACACACACACACACGTGCGTGATTAAGCACTCACTACAAATTTATAGATTACTAAAGCTTTTTTTTTTATCTTTAAAGAATTTTAAGCAAAACCAGATTTAAAAAGAAAATCAAATAGATTATATGATTTTGGAAACTTTTAAAACTCATTGAATAAAAGAAGTTGAACTATATCAAATGATTTCACACGGCCTTGTTCATCTTTGGTTTTAATGGCTGTCTAGGTTAAATGAGATGGCTTTAGTCCTCAGATGGAGGCTTACAGTCTCATCTGACATCTCAGAATGGAGGCTATCTTATTAGCCATTTCACACATTTCCATCAAAGCCTTAATGCTCTTATTGGACTGCCAGGTTACTTGTCTCCATGTCCCCTGCTGAGTCCCTAACAAAAAGATTTAGAAAAAGCCCAGAAAGACATATAGACCAAAGTCGAGTTTTGCATTCTTATAGTTCACAGATCAGGAAAAACATAGGGCAAACTTGGTACAGAAAGGGAAAAATCACAACATCAAAGGAATTGGAAAGACACAATCAATTTCAATGTTAATTTCCCAAAATACACAGGAACAAATAATAAATTTAGTCATAAGCAGTTTAGCATCTCCTATTTACACATCAGCATGTCTTTAGAATATGAGGAGGGGAGTCAAAGTCTCTGGTGCAAACCAATGCATGAACATAGAGTTACGTGCAGACCTCACACCTGAATGACTTTTGTTCACCCTCAATCTGGAATTGTACTCACAATATGTTTGCTGTGATGCAGAATAGGTAACTGCTATGCATCCTGTCATCCTTCATTAACTGAATAGTCTGCAAGGCATAACTGGATTGATGGTAATATTGGTTCCAACTATATTAGCTGTTTAAAACAACATGCATTATTTGATTTGTATGGTTGTTTTAATTCAAAATGCAACAAATCAATTTAAAATTTCATATTTTATTCAAAACAAGAAATGTTTAGGAAGGTTATTGAGAATGGACACTTGGGAGTTCAGTGAACCACATTATCTCACTGGGCAGTGCGCCAACCTGAGACACTTCTGTTTGTAAAACAACTCATTAACCTTTGAGCCTGTTACGCTTTACAGACATTTTTAAATGCTATTCAGAGGGAGGCTTCACCTCTCTGTCAAAACACACCAACAGTGATTAGCCCACCCTTTAACCTTCCAAAGCAATCTGGCCTTTCATCTGATGAGTGGAAAAGTTGGCCATTGGGTGTCTAGTGCAATTAAGTTCAAGGGAAGTGATGCAAAGCCAGGAAATGGTTTAAATGACGGTGGAGGGAGATCTAATACTGTCATATACATTGACAAGTGAGTACATGTATAAGTTATTTATAGAGAATTAAGAAGAAATGGCCTTGGCCAGAAACCACTGTCCGATGTTTATCTGCTTTAAAGACTTAAATATAAATGTCTTTAAGAAGACGTTAAAAGGTTTATGCAAAAAAATAAAAATAAAAATAAATAAATAAATAAATAAAAAGAAAAAGAAATAAACACAAGCACAATAAATGAGCACAGGAACATTTTATAATACTATTGCTACGAAGTCAACAACTGCATCAATCTACAACTGCATAGGCTACATATAACACATGGGCAGTTACACTCAAGACATCTCTAAGCACTGAAACTCACTTAACTCACACTGAAACACACACACTATATAGGGGCAATCTAAAGCAGCCACATGTATTTACACAATACATGCTGTTAGATTACGAGGGTTTTTTTTTTTTTTTTTTTTTAAGTTGCTTTGATTAAAAGCATCTACTAAAAGACCAAATATAATTGAAATTCGAACCTGGATCTCCAGTGCTAAGATACCATACAATTTGCAAATATTAGGGAAAGCTAAAACCTTTGGAAGAAAAAACTACTTGGACACATGATGAATATAAAAAGGTTATACAGAAATAACATTAAGGACCATGAATCTTATTGCAATAAGGAAGGTACAAAACTAAGCTATTCGTAGGTCAACATGTGCAATTTAAAAAATATGCATTCTTATTTTCCAACAAAAAAATCAGAGGTTCGTGTCTTTTAAATTAACAAAGTATCCTATTTAAAAGCAGTGCACTAAATTAATATAGATGCAATTGAAACCTATGGGATTAATGAAGATTTATCTGTAGCCTACAGTGTAATTTATAAAGGCAAAATCTTGGATCATTTATCTTACTGGTACTGCTTATCCCAGTGAGGGCTGATGTAGGTTTCTGAACCCATTTGAAAAACAAGGAGCCAGGAATTCTACATGTTGGTTGCGATCTATCATAGGATGCCACATCCTCATTTGCATTCACTATTTTGGGACCCATTTAACTTTAATAGTGTATCTACTGGAATGTTTCGTTAGGTGAGTGAAATTTAGTATCATTAGGAATTTCTGAACAAAAGCTATGTGCAAGAGCTGGACAAGAAGTAGACAAGAGCTGTGCACATACAAGCACGCACACTCACACACATCTAAATGTGTGTGTATTCTCATATCAAATGTTTAGGCATTATCCAATATGTCTCAGTAAATAACACAAAATTACATTTGCATTCAAATCTGATATTTCATGTGAACATATACAATGTGCAGCTATTTTTTAAACCCTTATCATTTCAAATAGTTTTAATTTTCTTGAATATTCTGTGAAAAAGCAGAGTGAGAAAATCAGGTCAAGTAATGGATCTTAACTCTGTTTTGCCCATGTTAACTGTATGTGTGTGTGTGTGTGTGTAAAGGAAGACAAAACAGTGAGACTAGAGACAATAGCAGTAATAAAAAGTGAGGGTTTTTAGGCTTCTGGAAAATGTTTCTAGAATGGTTTGTGCGTGTGTCCATTTGCAGCATCACATTACTTGTTTGTGGTTGGGTAGATAATAACTCCTTCAGATACAGGTTTCTATAAGGTATTTAACCTCTATAGAAAAACCCAAAGGAACAGTGTATTTGTTGGCAAATGTTTTCATTACCCTTGGTAAATCACTCGCAACACATCCACTAACAACAGGCATAATCCATAATTTAGGCAAATTACTACATCTAGACCAACTCTGTGAAACCATCCAGAAAACAAATGAGATGTTTTGTAAACTGCATCATTGTCATTGATGAAGAACATGAAGTAGGGCATTTGTCTAGGTGAACTTACCTTTCTCTGGTTGGTTGGGCAAACATACAGGTAACTTAGGACTGTCTTAACTCCCACCTTGTCATTAAGTCGCTCATAAGTTGTGCCATAATCTGTGGATCTAAATGGAAAAAAGATAAGCACTGTTACAGCTTGAGTCAGGTCATCAGGAAATTGCAAGCAAATGGTCATAAATTGTAAACTAAATTTAAAAACTGAAAAAACACACTGGTCTATAGATTTATGATAAATGATCAAATTTCAAATATTTTTTCACTTCTTATATTGAAGTGTGTATTATCAGATCTCACACTGTTAAGATTTTACTTTAAATAGATTTAGCAATGGCATTTTTTATTTGTAAGCTAAGTATTCACTTAATGCTGTATAATGGATAAAAATTTAATAAATGACAAACAATCGAGTCATTAAATCCATGTGGATGGGTAAAAAAGATATATATATAATTTTCATTCTAACTAATTCATGACTAACTCTGAAATAGTAGCAAGGAACAAAGAGTTTAATCTGAAAGAGGAGAAGTTACTATTCCTGAATGTTAAAGCACAGGGAAGGAAGAATCAAAAAAAGGGTTCAATCAAGTCCAATGAGGATATACATTAAAAGTATACTTTTGTCATCAAACGTATACTTTCACTGAGAACGGAATCAAATTTGCTTTCATATCTTGTCTGTGGCTCTCAACAGCTTAGGGATACTGCTTAGATATTCGCCAGTGCTCTTCACTTTAATACTAAGAGCAGCATTTCTTGCAAATCACATCCTGGATGCAGAGGTTCATTACACCATTTTAGTATCTATTTAAATAACTTTTTTGTTAACATTATATTTTAGGTGTCAGTAGGGGGATACATAGGTGGGTCTTTTCATATGTTGAAATGTTCTCAGCAATACTCAATTTTCTTCTTTAATATTCTATTTTATTGGTTGCTGTACAATTGTTTTTGCTTCTCTAATGAAAGTTGGAAGTGAAGTTGGTAACGTGCCAGAGTAATTTGGCAGGAAATAATTGTTATGTGAGTTTTCTGAAGTAGTGCAATCAAAAACAACATTTCAAAATCTCTTAAAAGACTTGCCTGCTTGATTTGTCTAAGTGATCTCATCAAAAGAACCAGTTTAATATTTTAGGAAAGCATTCATCAAACATCTGTTACTAATAGTTCACAATTATGTTTTTGATTTATTGAAACTATTAAATATGTTGTTTCACAAAAACATTATATTTTTGATATCAGCTGCTCATCGTAAAAAGGATCACCAGTCCAGACCATCAGGAAAGAATTTCAGTGCTGGCTGTACAATGTATATCTATGTATGTGACAAATAAACCTGATTCTTCTGATTCTGATTCATATGTACACCTGGGGGCAATTTAGTATCCCCAAATCATCAGACTTGCATGCATGTGGCAGTGAGAGGAATCCAATGTGCCCAAAGCAAACAACACAGGCACAGAAAGAACAAAAGTTACTACAGATAAAGGCCCCAGGCTGCCCTGTCAGGAACACGAATCTGAGTTCCGCTTTAATATGGTCACAACCCTACCAAATGCCACGTTTATGTTAACTCACAAAGACACATGATGGACAATTTAATACATCCATTATAATAATTACTAAGATAACAATGAAAATATTCACCCAGGACAGGGCGGCATTCATTACTGGGCACACACTCTATTTAGGGGCAATTTGGAGCCGCCAATTCACCTTGAAGTTTTGATGTCAAGTTTTTGGACTGTGGGAGGTAACTAGGAAACCCAAAGAAACCTCCCACAGACATGAAAAGAACATGGAAAACTCAGATTGGGATGAAAACCTCTATCCCCAATGCTAAGAGGCAGACGTGCTAAACACTAAGTTGCCTTCCTGCCCTACCTAATGACCTAATAAAATAAAATGAGACAAACAAATACAAACCATGTCATATGAACAGATTTAGTTATATAATACAGATGTTTTATGGTTCTTACTTATTTGTGAGAATAAAAAAATATTTTTTTGTTAAAACATTAACATCAACATCTTACATTAAGCTCTCACAATAATTTACATTCATGCTTTGTTCATTGAACATTACAATACTCTTTATTTGGAATTGGTAATTAACAATATATTAATTTTTAGATTTAATATTATTTTAAACCAAATTGAACACCTGATGTTTGAAGTGGCCAAAAGAAGAAAGGGCTCTTTGCCACTTAACATGTTAACATATGCACACTTATACATGGGGCAATCTCACAGTAGGATGTGTTTTGTCCAGAAGCAAAACCTGAAAACTGTGATGACAAATCTGAGGTTAGAATTGACAAAGAGGAAGCTTGAAATTTGCCAACCAGCCCAGAACTGTGCCAGCGGTGTACTTTATCAGTCTCCTCCAATGTGCAGCTCGACTCTTTCAGGATTCTCTATCTCTCCTGGTCTATTATGGCTTAAAGGGTGCACAGAGACATGTCTGGCATTGTTGTAATTTTATGTTTTTACATCTGCTGCAATGTTCTGAGGAGATTGGGAAAAATGGGCTTAGGAATCTGAATGAATGAAAGGAGAAAATACTATTGTTCAGTGACTGGAAACTGCAGTGGCCATGTGCTCCTGTTTCCTGATTTATTTTCTCTGTGTAAGAACGAGGGCAAGGTTGACCGAGACCTCCAAATTTGATGAGACGTTCCGCTTTTAATAATAACTTCACACTGCCCCACATGTCACATATAAAACTTTCTAATGTTATTCAGTCAGCCTAAACATTATAAATAAAATAACCCGCAACATATACAAAGTACTGCTAGAGCATTTTTTTCTTACGAACCCATGTGGTTTAAAAAGACCAGAAAGGTCAGCTACAATCAGAACTCAGCATGTCTAGATGCACTAAGTGATCTCCACATACATATAAGCTATTTGCACTGCACCCCCTTCCTCCATCTGGAGAAAGGAAGCAGTGATGGGTGCAGAACTGTAGAACTCCCAGTCTAATATTGTATGCCGTTTGTACTGATTAGAGCTGCAGGGAGCAGTGTAGGTTAATCGGTCTCAGAGCTCCTGAACCTGACCCAAATCAAATGCCTGGATGTGATCTCTTATGTAAGAATGACAGATTTACAGAGCGAAAAATGAAAAGCAAGAAATACAGAAATATGATTGCAAGGAAAATATTGTGAAATACGAATAAGAATAAAGAGGTCATACATTTGCATTTGCTTGTTTAATCCACATAAAGTCCAGATAATAACCAAAGTCCATATCTCTAATCTAATTTTCTCGAGAAGATAATCAGATTAAATTTCTGTACTCATGTATATGGCTCCATTTATCTTCCTTTTGATAAACTGGATTGAATTAAACAGATTTTCTGCATTCAGCCACAACCAAACATTATTGTAGGTACTGAATGCTACTTTATATGCCCTCACTTATTATTCAAATACAAAAACATCGATACACTTTTATCGATAGTAAGTAAAAAGGCAAGATGATAAAGAGTTTGTGTGGAACAAAATGACTTTAATCATAAAATTGCAGTCTGTATCTGTCATGTCCTGTTCCTTAATCATTGTTAATTTATTCATTTAGTCTTTGTTAATTACTTCACTAGTCCTTGTTCATTTGCCTTTTGTGCTGTCATGTGGATGCATGCAGATCTGGTTCTGATTCTTCTGGATTAATGCATTTACAGTGAATTTACAAGGCACTTAACCATGGCTGATCTTCCTAGATGTGGGAAAAGGTAAGTCATCTAGGTATACAATTCAAGACCTCGATGCTCTCCATGCTCCTGGATGAGAGGCCTTAGCTAAAAAGACCTAAGCTTACAATAAGAGTAGCTAACAAGGATGGGGTGGGTACCCTAACATCATAATACAGTCAGCACCAGCCCAGCTGTCTATGTTCTTGTAGATGTCTGCTGTATGTTATTTTATTTATTAGTCATGTGTGGTGTTATGTCTCGTATTTAATCCAGAGTCTACACTTGGGCCATGCCTCAAGACAATTAGAAAGTGATTTTATTTTTACTGCGTAAGGGAAATAAAAGGAACTCATTTCACTTTCTAAAGTTGAAGCAGCACATCCCTTAACCCATTAGAAACTACTGCTATTTATATAGATAAAGGTTGGTGTTTTGCAGTTGTTATAGGGTGATTACAAGTCATTAAACTGTAAAACATACTGTAAAACTGTACTGATACAAACTAGAGCACAAGTTTGAGTTATTTGTTCGAATCTTTAAAGACTGTAAAACAGCATCATGACAACCAAACTGCAGAGTAAGCATATTTTATACCTGAATGCACAAGTTTAATGTTTGTTCTTTGTTTTTAATTTACCTTCTCTGAATAACAATATCTTTGCAATGGGTTGTTGCTTTGTAGTTCTAAACAAATTCATTTCATAACTTACCCCATACATACCATTTGAACACCTGCTGTTACTATTCCATTTATATTATGTTCATAACAGTGAAATTAAAATGAGAACTAAAATGTCTTAAAATGTCATTTTAAGTGTAGAAGGGTTTGGTGGGGGTCTTGTAGTGCACAGGTATTAATGATATTTTTGGTTAGAATTGTGAACATAAAGTATGAAGAAGCTGATGCATTAAATACTTATTTTCCCCCTTGTCATGGACAACATTGAACTATAAAGTTGAAATTAAGATGGTAAGTGAGAAAAATAAATAAATTAATTAATTAAATAAAGCACTTGATGATGCATTTGTGACATAGTGCCGTAAGCAAGGGCAGGAACTTGAACTTTTCCTAACTACCCATAGCATATCTTATATCAGCAAGGACAGGAGACTTATACAAGCTGTCTGTGTGTTTATCACAGCTATCTCTTGTTGAGGCAGGTACTGTAGTAAAGTACACATCTAATTTCACACTGATGCACACAAAAAATTGAGATAAGCACAAGAACACTTAGGATGAATGTCACTTGGCACACTGTTCCATTCTACCAATGTACAAAATGCCAGCAATAGTTGGATGTGAGACATGTTCCGTTGGCTCACAGTGAGACCAGTACTGGAGTTGTCTGTCATGACACCCCACAAGAGGGTGCAATGAGGTAATACCAGAAGGTGCATAATGACCCAGCCCCCCCAAGAAAAAAATCTGTGTGCTTTAATATACTAAGCACTGGATCAGTGATTGCCATCAGATCCAACAGTGCCCTGTGGTTACAACAGGCAAGCATGGAGTGGTATCCAATATGTACCTCAACGACCTTGCACCAAAGATCCCAAATTTTAAAGCTTGTTAAACCTTGCAATTCGAGATATATATATATATATATGTGTGTGTACTAGATGAGTTCTTATTATTACCATTATATATCAAAAATATTCTTTCTTAGATCTGCTGGTAAACAAAATTTTACAGGACTTAGATGACCCAGTCTCTAGTCTGTGAAGGCTGTGACTGCTTAAAAAAATGTGCCTGGATCTTCACACATTTTATTCTTAGTTCTACTACATAAACCAGGAATGAAAAGTATACTAAACATCCATTACACACCCTAGTGTGAATGCTACTTTCACTAAAATTATGCAAAATATGCCACTCAAGACTGAGATATAGACATGTAACGACACCTTGGGCACAATCTCAAGAGGAGCCCACAGCTTTAATAACTAGGCTCACTGAAGCAGAGTTTAAAATGACTTTGGAGAATTGACACATTAGAAAACAGGGTGAGACACGGAAGGTATTGGCATGAAGAGATAGAGCGCAAGAGAGCAGAGTGGTTGATGCTGAAACTCATAAAAAATTAATAATACAAAAAAAAAAAAACCTCACACATTTACAGTGCAGGTAAAGGTAAACCGTTTTTTTTTTATGCTTGACCACTTTTGATAATGTAATGAGCAAAAGGAGAACTGAAGCATGATAAGGAAGACCCTACACACTGACGTGTGAATGGAAGAGTTTAAAAAGCCTGCAGGTGTACTGCATTTTAAGTCACTAGTAAAAAGGAAATTTGTAAATGCAAACTGACAGTGATTGGGTATTTATTATCTCATAATGAGCTGTAAGGGTGTTGGAATTTTAAAATGCCTATATACTTTAGGGGCATAGGTCTCGAGATCGCTTGTTTTTCTTTTTTTAAAATCGACTTTCTTCTGAGACTGAATATAAAAAATGGACAAAACCTCAAAAGACAAGGCAAACTTTTATTAGTAAGGATACCAGAAATTCCAATAAAATATTTAAATAGAAGTAATATTTTTTTTAACGAACGTGGTTCAATATGATGATTGAGCTATACCACAAACACACTGACTTTATGCTAGTAAGATAGGGACAGACAAAAACCAGATAGAGCCCTGTGAATGTAAAATGTCTAAGTGCACTTTTTCCAATGATAAGGTTGGTGGATGATTCTCAGTACTACATTGCGTGTTATGGTGGAACGAGTGGATCAGACATATCAGTGATACTGGACAGAGGACATTACACCAATCAAACCTGTGTCTGATCCTGCATCCACCTGATGCAGGAGTTGAAGAATAAAGTACATAGAGAAAGGCTGTTTTTGTCCGTTGTGTATTAGTTTGTGTATTAATAATTAAGATAATTAAGATTTAACCCAGAAATTTGAAACATTATAAATGGCAATTACTTTGAAGAGCTGCTAGTGGAACCTTAAGAACTTGATTGGAAATAATGTACGAATGTAACTTTTTTTTTGCAAGTGCCAAACTACATCAAACTGAACCATCTGAGTGATAAAGAAAAACATGTTATTCACAATTTACTTCAAGCAATCACACTTGTAGTGAGTAAATTTTGAGTATTCTTCACCCTGCTAATGTCGCAGCAGTAAGACATGGCAGCCCATCTGGCAGCCTATTTAAGGATATATCTACAAATGTGTGAATGTGTATAATCCCTTAAAATAATTTTTAACATCATAACAAATATATCAAAAAAGAGTTACACTTTCATTTTAGTAACAAGTGCCGTCTTATAGTATCATATCCTGTGGAGCATTTTTCTATGATCTTTCTGTGACCCTCTGCTGGTACATTGTGTTCACAAAAAACACACATTTTCCCTGGAAATTAATGTTTAAAAAATTGAAGTATAAAACTTTAAGGCCCCTTAAGGTGTTATTATTCTTGCATGAGGGCAGGGAGCTTTTCAGGTCACTCTCTAGACAGGCATACAATAGCAACACACATTGGTCAACTGGCCAGATCTGAGTTGACTGTGGCCTGAAATCATGACTCACGCAGCAGTCACCTTAGGACCTTCGCCTGTCTCTTTCAGCATGACAAATGCAAGCAGGGAATGAGGGGGTGGATGGATAGAGGGGGTGAGCTGTCGTCTTTTCTGTGATGGAGAGCTCCATGATTGGGGATAGGTTAGGAGCCTTTTGGGCCATCTATGGTTTAGGTTAAGTGCTGGGCAGGTCTTCGGTGCAGTCTTGTAGAATGAGCAGACTGATTCTGTGTGAATTATTGAAAGCTCTGGGATGTAGAGAGCAACAGAGTGAACGAGAGAAAGCTAGAAAGTAAAAGTAAGAAATAGAAATAAAGAGAAAGAGAAAGGTGGTGCAGTGTGGGAATGAGGAAGAAGGGTAGAGACATTTGTCTTAGCGTGCTGAAGTCACAATTTCTGGCCATCTGTGCAGGAGTTGCCCCTCAGGAGTGGCACATCTGATACAAGGTGACATCTGATGGATATATGAGATGAAGGATTCAATTTTGTTCCAAATTCGGTTGATTAATGAACAATATATCTTTCATGTCTAATCCAATTTTGCCTTGTTCTACCTCTCTATCATTTAGTGTCTATTTTATATAAAATAATGAAAACAAGATCAAGCTTTTAGCAGACTGTAGTCTGTTATGCCTTCATGCATTAGGAATGATCTTTTTTTAGTTTTTAGTGATTTACCATCACTATTTAAGTTTTTTTGTTCACATAAGGTCTAATAAAATATTATCCATAATACAGTGCCTTAACACTTTTAAATGCTGAACAGACCATATCATGTATTAGAAAACACAAAGTCATAAACTTCACCTTAATGATGTATTTCCAAACACATTTTTAACACTAGTAATGTAGTTGCAAACGTAAAATTAGTGATGTCATTGTACATTCCTAATGTCCCTAGTTTTCCTAATTTCTAATTGTGATCAATAAAGTATCCAACTATCCATCCATCTACATTCGTACTTCATTACATTAACCACCTAATCTCTATAACTTTTAAAATATTCGATAGGCATGATTTGAATATTGGGAAATTGTACCCATGGCAATAGAAGTACAATGAGGGGAAAAAAAAAAGAATAATAAAATAAGTAACATCATAACACTTAATGTATGAAATAAACACGAAGAAATAATGTTCTTGTCATACAAATCCTCATTTCATCAGTGGAATAATAATAATTATAATAATATATAGGCGGCACGGTGGCTTAGTGGTTAGCACGTTCGCCTCTCAGCGCTAGGGATTCCCGGTTCGAATCCCCATCTGGGTGGAGTTTCCATGTTCTCCCCGTGTCTGCGTGGGTTTCCTCCGGGTTCTCCGGTTTCCTCCCACAGTCCAAAAACATGGATCAAGTCAATTGAATTTTCTAAACTGCCCCCTATAGAGTGTGTCTGTGTGAGTGAGTGTGTGCCCAGCGATGGATTGGCGCCCTGTCCTGGGTCTATCTGCCCAGCGCCCGAGACGTTCTCCCCTGGATGGGCATGGGGAACCCCACCGCGACCCTAATAGAGGATAAGCGGAAGATAATGAATGAATGAATATATATATATATATATATATATATATATATATATATATATATATATATATATATATATATATATTGTATTATATAATGATAATGATATTTTTATTAATTAAAGGATGTAATGTTTAACCTGCCAAGTGATAATTAAGTGCCCTTTCCTGGGTGCATCTACCCTGGATGTGAAATGTCTTACCTAGATGGGAATGGAGAACATTTGCAACCCTAATACAGAAATATGCAGATGATTGCAAGATCAAATGAAAATAATAATAAGGAAACACTTAATAATGTAAATTAAAATATTGTCTAAGACATAAATATATTTGTTTTCAATGCACGTCCTCAAAGCATTTTCCTTGTTTTCTATTTTTGTTGCTTCTCTGCTTTCAATAATGATAGTAAATGACTGATGGAGGAAATGTTCCCTGAAAGAAAGTTAACATTCGACCCATCTCTCTTCTCCTTCCAGTTATCTGTTGCTTTCTCCCTGAACAAGCAGCTGCCAGGTCAATCTCACCAAACTTTTAACTCGACAAGTTTGAAGATTTTTCACTGAAGGGTAAAGGACTTTTCACAAGGATTTTTTCCCCTTCTTAACACACTATTTTTTTGCATGTGCAGAGAAGAGGAACAATCATTCACTCGCCAAATCTTTCCATTCACATGTAGAAAACAATTTTCTCCACAACGAACGCTACAATCAGATAAAAAGCCTCAAGTTCAGTGGGCAACTGCACTCAGTTCCTGCACTCAGTTCCTGCACTTAGTCCTTTTACCATGTGTCCAAAGTCACAAACAGAAAGGAAACTATTTATTAACTAGTATTGCAATCAGAGCATTAAATCGGATTAATGTATAGCTTTTTTTAACACTTTATTTAAACATATATAAAATGCTTGTTGATAATAGTCATTGTAAAATGGGCAATTCTGGTCCTTAAATCTGAACTGTTTGTCCAATTCATATTAAAATAACTTGCTAGCAAATTCTCAACAGGACTAAGCCAGTTTTCCATTACACAGATAACGTTCACTTCAAAAACTGGACTAGTTAACTTCACTGAATACCAGTTCATTAATAATTTTGTTTTTAATAAACGCATTAATGAATTACACATTTTGTTTATAGTGTGTTTTTAACCATTTTATGAAGGCAATCTGGCACTCAAGGTTGTGAATTATTGTAAATAAATCACTTTGTGTTTTACCAAAAACCTCTTTCCTGTGGATTTATTCATAATAGATCACGGCTTCTTGTGCATTATTGCTTTAATAAAGCATATTAAACTGTCATGGCATAAATACAAACTATTTACAAATATATTACAAATGTAGAATGGTAAAGGAAGCCAGCAACTGCGCTGATTTAAGCTGTTTATCTACTACATTTCTGTTGACTAACATGTTAGTGTTGATTTGTGATCATTTATCTTTCATGGAAAAAAGCAGAAGCAAGTTTCAAGAGAAAAAGCGACAGAAAAAGTGTTAAATAAAGCAATGGGATCTGCATAATACCAGAAAAGTTAAACAGCAGAACAGATCTCAGAACGTGCTGAACATTTCTCACAGCACGAGACTTCATCATTGGAAATCTGAGGGTTGAAACTTATCATGCTGTGGAAGACTACAAAAAATTCCCGACTGTGATATTTGCCAGAGGGCTTTTTACTAAGTACTGACATTGTATGGTGTCCAAGCTTTTAAATATACTACAACTGCTACTTAATTTCTGTGCTTATTAAGCTGTAGATTTGCAGAAACTTTATTTTAAGTCAATCCACAACAGAGGAATTTTTAACAAAGCAACAGCACAGACTATGTTTTTTTTTTTTTTTTCAATATATTTCTTTATAGGGCAACATGGTGTAGTGGTCAGCACATCCCACTATTAAATCCTGATTTGCATTCCATGTTCCCCTATGTCCACGTGGGTTTAGTCCAGATACTGTGGTTTCTTCTGCAGGATTTTCTTTTTTATATTAGTTGGCACTCAGGTTAAAAAATAAATAAATAATGAAACCAAAAGCTCCATCTGCATATCCTATCCACTGATACAGCACCACCACCACATGTTGAGCACATTACCATATTTGTAAATAAAGTCTCTTTAATAATAATTACTTTTTATTGGTTAAAAAATGTAATAAATTAATATGTGCTGTACATAATCTGTTTAAAGCGCTGCTTATGCCAAAGTGAAGGAATGATTTAGTATTGCTTTTCAGGTTTTACACCAACAGAAATGTGATGCAACCTCCTGGCAAATCCTTTACGTGCATGTGTGTTCATCCATCTGCAGGAGTGCATTGAGTTGATGGCTGTCACAAAGTTATTACCATTTATTAAATAAAAAACAATGGTGGGCCTAAAAACACATTCAGAAATACATTTGAGTTTTTCTTTATGTTTAATCTGTTGACATAATTAGTGATTTATTTCCCATAATGTATTTATCTTTAGCAAGATTCCTAATTTTGACTGCTACAAATTCTATACAGAAATAATAAATACTGTATATTACTACTAAATGTAGAATAAGCATCATCATGATGATAATACAATAATAAAAATATTTATTAGTATTATGATTATTATTATTGTTATCACTTTGCAATTACTGTTATTATAATTATCGTTTATTATTAATTGTTTTTATTGTTATTATTGTTAGGTATAATATAAAAAAAAATTGTTGTTATTATTTTTTTATACTAATATAAGTAGTACTAGTAGAAATAGTAAAATAACATTAGCCATTTGAATTATGTGCATTTACAGACATCAACACAGTTCAGATGTCCAACCATCTAATTGGACAAACAAAAAGCCTGCTTTCACCCCTGACAAGTTGAGGGTTTATCATGATTAGCAATCACTTGCACTCACTGAATTTTCTTCCTCATAATACATCTGATGAAATTTATTTGAACTTTAAAAAAAAAAATCTTAAAACTACTTTGGCTCCCCACACAGTTTTAATTAAAGAGAGAGCAATTTAGGAACTGTTAAATGAGGCTTTGCTGAGTAATAAAATGGTTGAACTGCAAAATATGGCTTGAAGCTGTACAATGGGGGTTAAGGCTTTGGTTCACACAGTTAAAATTAAAATGAATGACTCTGTCTCTAACTTTTATATACTCCAGATCAATAAGTGATGCTTGGCTTGGCAGCTATAGACAGATCATTTAAAATTGTTATTCTGTCTGCGCTGAACAACTTATGTCCACTATGATCCATATTTTCAATTTGAACTGGTGATTGGTGATGACCAGATACAACCTGTCATATCAAAAGAATGTTATGTATGAAAAGTAAAAGTTAATAACTCACCAGATGACACAGAATTACAAGCTTATTTCCTGTCATTTCAAGGACAAAGTTAAATGACAATAAAAAAAAGTGCAGTAGCCATTGATGTCAAATGCAATATAAATTGTCACATTATTTATAAAGCTATTAAGCTGTTTTAGGCCTTCAACAAATATTAAACTTAAAACCAAAAGTAATAAAAAACGTCTATCACGCAGAACTAGAACCGCATGTCATGCACCACTAATATTGCTGAAATGACAAGACAGTCTGAGGAGGCGCAGAACGCATCCCTGGGGAAATCTAGTGTCGCAGTGGCTTTTTTCTCACTCAAACTTGCTTGCAGGTGAATTTTAAGTCCTCGAAAAGGTCAGGGACATCAGGTAAGTCCTGCTCCAAAAAGCCCTAGTGCTGTTCTGCCTACTGACCTGTGAAATATCAAAGCATCCGGCACAGCTGAAACGATGTGACTTGAAAGGCTTCTGAGCGGTTGCCTCTGGATAACCCAATGGGAGGAAACCAACATGGTGGAGGACAATCAGTGTGGGTGGTTCACACATAGTGTGTGTCAGTGCCAGACATGTGCTTAAGGATGTTCAAACCTCCTGTTTTCTACTGTACACTTTTGGCTGAATAAATGTAACAAAAATTCCCTGTCTCTTATCTTATTTTTACCTTTATGTGTAGTAATAAAACTTATTCTTCTTATTTTTAATGTCAAATTTTAGATTATTGAATTGAAATTAAACTGTTGTTTTAATATCTATTATACCAATGACTCCAACTTTTTCTTTTCTCTTTTATTGTACTCTTCAATTTATTCTATGATATATGAATGTACCAGTTGATTATTAATGATAAAAGAAAATTAAGACATAATTCAATCAGCACATGTGATGATTACTAAAAACCCTCAAGCGCCACAAATTTTCTGATTTCTGATATGCCCAAAAATAGTTTTTGCCAGTTCTAGTTCTTTGATTCATATTGACTTACATCCCAGAATACAGTCACGCATTTAATCTCATGCACTGAAATGACTGATCCATCTTCACCGCTTAAGGTCACACCATTCATTAAAATTGGCACGTCTGTTTTTTGGGACTCCTCTCAGGCTGGCGGGATTCCTCTGACCTTTCTCTAAAAGCCAGCAGCTGTCTAGACATTGCCAGGCTACTGCAACAGTTACAAAACCACACAGACAACCTGTTAGTGTAACAAAGTGATCACAATTAACAACGGGACTGGGACTAGGAACAGTGTAACATGGTACAAGACACATTTCTTAAACTAAATGGAGTGGGAATGTTGAAGCACAGTTGTTTCCTGATGCATGTACGGTTTGCGAGGTGGAACAGGAGAAGAAGGCCAACAGAGTCCCAGCAGGCCTAATTTGTGGAAAGCTGAATATTATCATGGCCGCCCTCGTTTTGTCAATACAGAATCCCAACACAGCACCAGTCATCAGTGTGATGTATTGCAGCTCTGGCTGCATCGAGACAGGGATTTCAGGGGCTTTGGGGTTCTCAGGCTGTCTGGAATTTGGGTTTGCACTGCTGAGTTTCAAAATAAGGAAAGGCACCTGCTCTAAACTGTAGTTTATAACAAATTTAGCTTTCATCATGCACAAAATATGAAAACACTTATAATACTTAGTTTTAGGTACAAACTCATAATACATGGTATCATTTTAGTCCCCATGAATAAAATGGAACTAAATACAATATAATATTTAAGCCTTAACACTAAACACAACGTTCAAGACATGGCCAAAATAAAAAGCAAACATCATATCTCTTACCTCCACAAGGAGCTCTCTGTGACACTTCCCAAGTGGAAATCATAAAGTTTAGTCAGTATAAGAATCACCTGTAGGAGCAAAAATTCAGGAGTTAGACTTTAATAAAAACACACAGCTATACAGAATCAGCCAAAAGTTTGGACAAAACTTATCATTGATCCACTTATTGTCCATGTTCTCAGTTCCACTTACAGTAAAGATGGACTTTGTAGTTACACATTCCCAGTACATAGTGTACATCCCCTTTACTCTGTTGTCTAATGGTCAGGAACCCAATAGTACCACCACAGAACAGGTATTGTTTGGTTAGGGCATTAACATAAACAAAACCAATAAAAACATTATTCTGCATTTAATTCAGATTAGTGAATTTAATTAGTGATTAATCAAAGGCCTGTTGATAATGTGCTTCACTAAAAAAAATGCAGCCAACAACTGATAAGAGGATGGGTATGCTTATTAGTCATGGCTGCCACGCGCAACCTCACTCACAGGCGTTTTACATAATCATGGCTATTTCCATCCCCCAGGTGCTGCCTTGTCTCCCATTCTGGGGCCAGACAGGCCAAGGTGACTGCCCTTATTTGCATATCCCCCATCAGTTCCTTTTCTCTGCGTCTCCCACCATTAAACCGACCGTTTCTTTGAGCAAAACTGACAAGTCCAGGGCTCCTTTGAGTCACAATGCTAGCGGTGGCATTCCAACACAGCAGATCTTATAACATCTTAATGTGATGAAACGTGGGAAATTGTTCCACCAGTGTGTGGGAGAAGAAAATAATGTAGGAGTTTGGCAGTTCTCCTTGACCTGTTCCCTCACGTCTCGCTCAGACTAAGGCTGTTTCTATAAACTGTCCCAGTGGTTCTGGAAAGCCGGAGGGGAACATTCACCACTCAAGAGGAAGGAGAAGGTATGAGACATGTAGCTGAGCAAAGCAAAAAAAATAATAATTTGTGGGCTCCTGGCCCCCTTTTTGCGAGACAGAAAGCAGGTGGTCCAGGTCAGCCTGGGTCCAAGTGCCAAAGAGGAGGGCATGAAGTGAAAAGGAGAAAAAATAAATAAATAGAAACCAAATTGGATTTTTCACTTAATGCCAGCTGGAGAAAATGGCAAAGCAAATGTCTTTGGTTGTCTGACATACGTGGGTTGTTCTGCTACGGACACACACACACACACACACACACACACTCTCTACATGTCTGTCTGAATTGTATATTTGACTAGATGGCCGGAAAGAAAGAGAAAAAAAGACACTTTTTAAACCGCATACACATAGTAACAGAGTCTTAGTAGATACTGAATCTGTGTACAAAGAGAAAGGTCAGCGTGGGAGACACAAATTCATTTTGTTCTTGCATGATCAGAAATGATTACATGTTATATATATTTTTTTACCAGCACAACAGCCTTTGTCTTGACAAAACAAAAAAATATGCATGATCATTAACTATTTTTAAGCAGATGGACCTTGTGCAGTTTTTCTGCTATGAACCGTAGCCCATCTGTTGCTAATCAGAAAGTCCATTTATGCAAAATACTAATGGGCAAGAACCAGAACTGGGTCACTAAAGACATTACATGTGACTTGACAATGTTCAGTCATGACTATTTCAGATGATTAACGCAGTTAATGTAAATGGAACAGGGAATAAGATGACATGGCAACACTACTACTATTCTAGCTACATTTCAGCCACTTTGGATAACGTTTCTAGCTAACGGTGTGTATATATACTCTTAGCCACCATTTGACCAGCAGCCTTTCTTTGTCTGATCCACAACACACCACCACCATGTCAGCTTTACTGCAATACTGAGTGACACTGACAGGGGAGATCACGGTCACCAAGAAAACATACTAAAACTGACTAACAAAGTATGTAGACAAACAGATGCATGCAGACTGTAATTTTAGAACTATTCAGTCCATCTATATGACCAGGAACTGAAAAAACAAAAAAACAGACGGTAAGTGTAGAACTGAGGAATGAAAGAACTGTGAAAGAACCTAATGAAATGGCTGATGAGTGCATATTTATAGAAAAACAGTAAAATACAAAAAAAAATAAGACGGATCCGGGGAAAATGGACTGAGAGCAATAGTTTAAGGATTCAATTAATCAATTAAATACTAAATACCTTGGTGGAATCTAATTTAAATAATATGTAATGTCAATAATTGTTGTGCGACTTGCACATACCAGGTAGAAAAGCTGATGCAAAGATGTCTAAAACACAAAGTTTTCTCATTGAAACCCCAATTGACCCACAATTAACGCTTGAGAAAACAATAATGTCAATTATACTCGACTTGGGACTGTCATTATTAGACCTTAATTACGAAACCGTAGCACAAAGAAATATTAGCGTAACTAAATGTTCCACATCCACAAAGACTAATTTAAAGTGTCAGACTCAATTCTGGGGTGTGAGGCAGCATGCCCCACCACTAATGAAAAGACTAATTACCTTTTTTTTCTCTTCTCCCTTTCCTCACACATGTTCTGTATACACATCAAGTACTTTTAATTTTCATCTCTTGATTACTGATGACTCCTACAGGTTCAGTGCTGTACTGACTAATCGATGGCAGTGGTAAATTAAGTACTGCATATAAAGAAGGACGACTAAAATACTGGATCTCTTATTAATCTGCGAGGGTACGTTAGCTGCTGATGCAAAAAAACTATGCTAATAAATAACACCACAGTTACAGGATAATAAAACCAGAGTTAATGTTACACATCTAAAAGCTAGTAAATGTCATCACCATACCCAAGGGGCAGCTTTTAACCAAGGTGATAAAAATTATGGATTTAAAAAGAAAGCAATTGCTTTAGCGCGTTGGAAAAATAGACAGCAGAACGAGTTTAAAGCACGCGAACCCTTAGGCCACTCTGGTTATATAAAGCAAGACACTTAGCTATTACAAGGTGAAGAGCAATTGTATTAAAGAGGTCTTGTACTGATTAGAAATTACAATCAAAATTTGCTATTAGACACATACAATTTTTTCTCCTGGTAGGCGAATGATTTGCTGCCAGAGGACAGAGATAATGATTATAGCAATTTAGATAAAATAGGAGATCAGTATGAAACCAAGATAATGAAGAGTCAAGACAACTCTTACCTCACTGATTTTCTTAATTCTTATTCTTTCTTCATGCATAGGAAGCTTACAAAAATAGTTTGAACTGTCAAAAAGAAAAACAAGGAAAGCCTTGCAGGTTTGCTTAAATGACTGATTACAAAGCTGTGCTTCCATTTCACACACATCCCACTATAAAAATTCAAACTGCTTACCCAGTTTTTATTTGCTTTTATTCATTTGAATGTTGTAAACCTTGCATGTTGTAGTCACCTACAACAAAACTTCTTTCTAATATTCTGCTTGCTGCTTTCACATGCTATGGTAAAGTTATTCATATGAATCTTGTTTACTCTATTACTATATACTTACTCAAATATTATATATCACATTCACCATGGTCTGCAAGGTAAATAAATAAAGTATTATATAAAATGGTTTTGCTGTATGAGGCTTGCTAAATTGGTGTCTATCAATTTTTAAATTTATTTATTGTATATTCAAAATTAATATGTAAATAAGAATTACGATGTCTTGGTGGTGTAGTGGTTAGTATGTCCAGCTTTCAGTGATGGGGATATCATTGAATATGTCAGTGTCATGTGCATTCTGCACTAAAATCAGCCATTAAAAAAATCACCCGATTAACAGCAGAATCTGCAGAAAAGTTAAAAACACTATTTCACTTTTTCATTCAGAACTAAGATTTTTGAAAGTATAATTGTGTTGGAAATAAGCACTAATCAGTCATTCAGTATGTGTACTGCATGCCCACTGTGATAAACACAAGGCTGCAGATTGCTTTGCCATTATGTGTTAAATAGGGTAATACCTATTACAAGGACATTCAATATGCAAAATCCAACTTGAAAAATGTTGATATTTGTCCTAAAATGTTGTTTGGAAATCAGACAAGTTGTGCCATTTGTAATTTCTGAGTGCATTGTACACAAATGACAATAGATGATGAGCCAGTGCCCATACACACTCACACATAAAGCAGATGATGTGGCTCTTGGCACTGATTATTATCCAAACATGATTAGATGTTAAGGGCTGCTATACTGGGGCTGCCAGAAAAACAATTACTTCATCAACCTAACTGAGCAACTGTATTATTATACAGTGAAAAGCTGACATTTCTTCTTGCTTTCTGGATTGCATGACATAGTAAAATACTATTAAGATCTAAATAAAAAAAATAAAGCTATTCTGACCCTCAAACTTAAAATACTCAATAAAAAATAATTCATTTCCCAAGTGGAGACATGTGGACAAATGAGACAATGTTAGAGACAGACAGAGAGACAATATTAGTAACCGTGTGTATGGATAGGTTTATTCCATCAATGTGGTTATGTCCATTATGTCCATCAAGCATGTCAGTGTGTCAGCAGAAGAGTGTTGCTGCTGCATGTGATCATGGACAGTCCCAGTTCCACAGGATTCTAGACTATGGCCAGTCGTTCAGCAAATTGGAAAAGGTGTGCCAAAACCCACAGTAGTCACTCAACTGATTTATATCGCTAAAAACCTGTGTTAAACCATTTTAAACCTATTATTTTGTTTTTTCTCATAGAGGTCATGGTATCATTTCTCGTACAGTCTTACAGGAATTACATATGTCCTGGGGCAATTTAAAATAACCTTTTTATGATTATTTAAATAAACTTTATTATTTAGTAATCTCGTGTGGTGTTCTCGCTCATGTCTCTCTAATTGCAGGTCAGCCAAACACAACCGGACATCCCTTGAACCTAAATAGGGTGAAATGCCTAGTACTAATACACTGCTGTCAAAACTGGGAGAGAAATCATCGACATGCAGCAGCAGCAACATGACTGACATAAGAAAGGGAGGATGACCACACTGTGCTCTCGAAGAAGACAGCTCAGAAAACTTGGCTTTGGATGAGTTTTAGATATCCGGTGTGATACGAAACAATAAGTTTAAACACAGTACAATTTTTTTATTTCAAATTATGTTTCGCTTTCTGGTGGCTTGATGGTTGATATGCTGGATCATAGACTAGACAGTCCAGGTTTCAACTCATAGCTTTGCCATACTGTGATTGCTGGGCTCTAAACCCTGACCTGGATTGCATGGTGTCCTGACCATTTTGAGAACATTTCAGAAGCTGTGTGACCAGGACAATAATGCCAATATTTTACGAAGCACACACTCATATAGACACACATTTACCAATTTTACACAGTCAAATCACATTGAATCCATGTTTTTGGATGCGGACACTGGGGGAAACTCCTCCCAGATCGGGATTCGAACCTGGACCCCCAGAACTAGGACGCAGATGTGCTAATTACTACACCACCAGTGTCAAAAGACAAGTGGGAAGAGAATGTAACAGAATAAATCTTGGATTGTAAACATTTATTAATTCATCATAAATCATTATTATAGAATACTACAGTATGTTTGCCTACAAATTATTTCAGGGCAATAATCTGCAGTCATAAGTAAAGTCACTTTTCAAAGCTGAACATGTAGTGGAGCTTGTTTTACATCACAGGCTATTGATATTTGCTTAAAAGCCAATAGACAGCAAACCCACACAAAGGAAAATGAAAAAATTTCTCGCTTTCTCTCTCTCTCTCCCACGCACACACACACACACACACACACACACACAGTGTGTCTTACACATTAGATTGTGTATTCTGAATATCCCTGGCATTCTCTTTAAGTAGTCAATTTAGTAAACTACAGAAAAACTATAACTAGTACATCTATGTTTTTTAGTGGAACTAATAAATTGGAGAATAAGTGTAGAAACAAGAGTTAGTAGCCAATAAAGTGATTGGTCAGTGTATACTTGTGTAAATCACACATAAGGCTGAGACAGACAATGCAGCTGACAGTGGAAGAAAAAAAAACATTATACATACTGTATTCTGAAAACAAATGAGTGTTGCATGCTGGAACCGCACAGTGGCACAGCATGATTCCTGGTTTGATTCTCAGTGCCAGCTAGGGTCTGTGTGGAGTTCTGTGCATTATTTATTGCAAAATGACATGGCAGCAGATGAATTGGGAATAAAAAAATTCCCCTTATGGGGGTAAATATCTATTTGTGCGTGCGTGCGTGTGAGTGTGTGTGTGTGTGTGTGTGTGTGTGTGTGTGTGTGTGTGTTTGTGCGTGTGGGGGGGGTGCTCTGCTCGTCACCCACCACAGCTGATATCCAAATAAAAGTGAAAGGGTATCTGGAAGGTTGTTTCACTAATTTTAATATTGTGAAACAATACTATAATGAGAAGGTTTGAATAGCTGATTTACCATGTTATGCTATAACACGATTAGCCCTTTTAATTAGCTTCTTTAAGCCTCTCAAGATCATGAAAGACTAAAATCCCTAAGGACACAATGCAATTTCTCCTAAAAGACAATGCATATATCACAAAAAAAAAAAAAAGCCAGAACGACAGCTGGATGACACATATCATGCGGCTATCAGGTTGTAGCCCTTAATAAAACAACTCTAACATATTGCAGGTTACATGAAAAATAAATGTCATATGTTCAATTACCATTACATATTCAATTACCATTCCATCTGGGCACATTTTGTTAAGTGTGAAGTGGTGGTGTTCCCTTCTGGTTAAGTGTGGCTTAAATGAATATGTATAATTATCTTTGTAGTTTCCATGTTGCTACTTATATTCTTTACATATAGTTTGAATGATTTAAATAACAAATGTATGATAATACATTTATAGTTAATTAATGATCATTTCAGTTGAATATACACAAATGTATACCATCTGTTTCTATACATATTTTGATAGTCCACTGTACAGTTTAGCAGATTTCGCCTTTAATTTCTGACTTATCTTGTTCTCTTACTTGTAAGTCAATTTGGATAAAGGTTTCATTGGGAGTTCCCCCTCCCTATCCAGGGGAGATCGTTTTTGCACTGGGCAGATACACCCAGGACAGGGAACACAGGATGTGAGTGAGTGTGTGCCCATTGATGGATTGGAACCCTGTGCTGGGTGTATCTGCCCAGCACTGGAAACTTCTCCCATGGATTGGGGAACCCCGCCTCAACCATAGTAGAGGATTAAGCAATCAAGATAATGAGATGAGATGCAATATCTTAATATTACTTTACTTGTGGACCCATCCATGCATGATAAAAATGCTGGTGAACGCTGTCTCTTTTCACATATACTGTACTGTACTTTATATTGTGGAATGACAAATAAAATACTTAAATATTTGAATAAAAACAACTGTTGCGACAACAATTATAATCCCTCATAAAGAATGGTTGCTGAACTACAATAAATCCCCATAACCAACTGATGTCTCAACTATTATAATTCTTCTTAAAAAACAAGTTGTCACTAGGAAGGAAGAAATGACCGTACAGTGACTAAACAAAATGTTTAATTAGTTAATACACTGTCTAACCAGGTAGCTATTTAACAGACTAATTGTCTAAAGGATTGGTGGGCTAAAATTAGTTCATTTTTATCGACTAAAATGCCATTTTTGTAATAAAGCATGGCCAACTGCCAGCCTCCTCTTAATTTCTTAAAGGCAAGATATTGCTTATACTGCATATTTAGGGCCAGAACCTCTGGTGCTAACAGCCTACACAGCATTAGGCTGACCACATATTGAAGTTTTCTTAATAAATATTTTCTTTTTCTTCTTCTTCTTCTTCTTCTTCTTATTATTATTATTATTATTATTATTATTAATAATAATGATAATAATTATATTTTTTAAGTATTTGGTCATATATATTATAAGTTGTCAAGCATTAGGTTTTGGTAGGACAGTTTGCTATGACAACTGCCACAACTAGACAGTGCTCTATAACCACACATTACAGTGATATTACACCACCAAATCAGAGCAAACAGATTGCTCGGATTTAAGTCCAAATTTGTTTGCTGGTGTTGCAGTCAAGATTTCCTTCAACCAGACCAACTCACCAATCATGCCCTTATGGACCATGTCTTGAGCACTGAGGCACAGTCACAGTCAAACTGCTTTTAAAAATTTGTAATCATTCTCAAAAATTTCTGGATGTTCGATTTTACACATCTGTGGCAATGACCAAATGATTAATAGGCATCCCAATAATTGCACATATAGTGTGTGTGCATATATATATATATATATATATATATATATATATATATATATATATATATATATATATATATATATATATATATATATAATATTTTCTTCTTTTCAAATTCTTTTGACCAAATTCTTTGTGGGTAATACTCAAGAGTAAAGAAGTTGATACACTTGTCAGCAACAGTAATGAAGAATGATAGTTGTGGTAGCTGTTTTCTCAAAAGTATTATACCCGTTAACTCTGTTTTCGACCCCCCTGTCCCTGTTTACATTTTGTATTCACTCAATACTGGTGTACATTTCAGGCCAGGTTAAATTCCATTTTGAAATGTAATTCACCCATATTCTTCTTCAGTGTTTCAGGCAAACACTTCAGGTGAAATTGTTTCAGACTGAAATTTAATTTGTTGGTCCTGGATCTTAGCACTTGTCCAATTACACTATCATCCTTTTCACTGGAGGGCAATGACTCCAGCCTCCCTGAACTATCAGAAGCTAAGCACATTCTTCAGCGCTTAAACACCACTTTGCTTCACCTATGAACCATTTGTTAGGATCGACAAGCTCACACAGAGATGTGAAACAGTTCAAGCAACACAAAATGTAAAAATGACAGTGTTATATTAAAAGTATATACCTTCTGAACAAAGGTAGGTACCAAGTTTCTAGTTTTTGTGAAATAAATCCCAAATTGGTAATCATGGGATGATTGTTTTCATCTATTCAAAAAAAAATAAAAGCCCAAATATATACAGTACAGGTCAAAAGTTTGACACACCTCCATCTCACTCCATTTTTATTGTCTGTTATCAGTTTAACTTACAGTAAAGACAAACTTTGTAGTTCTCTGTAATTTCAGAGGGTAGTCCATCTGTTTGTAGACTACAGTACATACTGTGTTAGTCCTCATATTTTTGTTTTGGTCATTAGTTTTATTTGGTTAATAGATTAATCCTATCCCAGCAGTGTCACTGAGGTGTTTAAATGAAACTACAGCAGCACTGCTGCACTAAAACCCCCTCACTGCATCAGTGTCACTGCAGAACTGACAATGAATAATCCACCACCCAAATGATACCTGTTCTGCGATGGTCCTGAACAATAGAGAACAGAGAGCCAACAAAAAGTAAACAGATATTACAGTCTGCAATTGTAAAACTAGAAGTTCAACTACATGGTAAGTGGAAAAAAAATAGCAAAATATAGAGCTCATACTGCAACTTGTTTTATTTCTAAAGGCAAATAAATATGTGATTAATGTTCATGGCCCTTACAATGAAGCAAAACAAAATGCACTTTGCATCTTTTCAACCACTCGCATGAAATTAGGTCAAATGTTATCACAACTATTATTATTTCAGTTCATAAAAATGCAAAATGTTTTTATTTACTGATGCTTTAAATTGACTTCTTAATGTATTTTTGAGTAAGCATGATGGTTTCACAATATCATAGTGCATATCCAATATTAAATCTTTCTATTATAAAGCAATTTAACCCTTTACTACAACTAAGAGGCCTAAAAACAAAAAAAAAGTGTCCGCATTGTTTATTTAGCAAGAAATCATTGTAACACATACCAGTGTACCCAATTCCCACAGAGGTCCAACAGAGAAACCCTAAACTGGGGTCAGTTTGGAAAAAAAAAATGTGATTAACAACTGAATCTGACCTCACTATCTGCATGCTACAGAAAGAAAGTGAACTTGATCAGACTAGTTGACATTTATCCAATCTCAGACTGTCTAGTTTCTGTCTGTTCTCAGATGACAGGAAAGAGATTCAATATAGTTTTTCTGCTTGTGATTTATTTATCTGAAGGTTTGACATGCTTCTGAGATGCTAATGATTACCATCATTGTTATAATTGGCTGTTTGCATTAAAGTGATCTTCTTATAACCTTAAAGTCTGGTTATTCCCTGTTAACCTTTACTTTTAGGCATTTTTATTAATACACATACAGCTTAAATTTCATTGTTTTGTTTTTGTACACTGTTTTACATTTGAAAAGATATATAGATATATGTGTGTAATGAAGTTTTATATAAAGCTGATGACAACAGTTTGTTGGTTGGTATGCATCTGTTGGTCTGTAGTGTGGCATGCCCATCATGGAGTGCCACATTTGTAAATTAGCATTGGCACTTCAAGCTAATTATGCAATGGTCATCGCCATTAACATTTAAAAAGGTGACATGTTGGCTTGGCACTTGGCTGTGCTCTAAATGGATAGTGGCTTTTGCCCCTCAGAATCAGTCAACTGCCAGGTTCACTTTCTCTCGCTTTCTTTTCAATCTATATATCCAAAAGACAGCCACTAACTGCTTATCATAGTTGGACGAGAAAAGAATGTCAAATACATCTATACTTATACTGGATGTTCTAACAAAAAATTTGTAAACAGGACCAAAGGCATTATAAGCTTATTTACTCAAAAAATTTATCAGATTTTTTTTATGTTTTACTAAAACTATTAGATTTTGTGATTAATGCATGATGGTGTCGTTAGCACATTTGCCTCTCAGTGCTAAAGTATGAAGATATTGAGATGAGATGTGATTAATGCATTAAGAAAAATAGACAAATATTATGGAATTGGAGTGGCACATACATGTAAACCTTCAGGATTAGCAGATATTTTGAAATTATTGGAAATTATAGACAAATGTTTTTTTTTTTTTTTTTAAATCAAATTAAATTAATTAATTTATTTATTTTTATTTATACGTACTAGAGGAAATGGTGAACACGTTACCTTCATCTCTAATATTCACAAACATCCTTTTGTTTCACAAACATCCTTTGCAAACAAAAGTTTTTTGGTTCACGTGAAAAACAGGAAGACATGCTTGTTCTCAAAATTGATTATACAGGGATGAGAGGCATAAAGAAGGGAAAATTATGCATGAGAGTAGAGAAATGTTCAGAGTGCTTTTTCTTCTGTAGCTTCATCTGAACTGCTAAACCAGTCTGAAACGCGCTCAAGCCAATTCTGGGCACAAAATAATTGGATATCTGTCATTATGCTACATTAAACCACTTCTTATCAGTATCCTGCTTGCTTGAACTTATGTCTTCCCTGTCTCGAGGTACATCTACAGGAAATTCAAGCACCTGGCAATACTTGATATTAACTTTACCCGAAAACACAATACTTCTATAGAGAATGAAAAAAGGCACTATTGCTACAAGGCACTTAGCATAGTCTTCACATATGTCTTATATATATAAAAAATAAATAAATAAAAAAACATAATTGAACATTGAAGCCTGTACTGGGCACAGTGCCTAAATCCACTTTAGCTTAGAATTATTAAAATGGCAGCATGCCCACTGTGTGGAAAAACGTTTTTAAATATATTCTTCATATTCAGGAGATAGATACTCAGACTTTGTCAGCAAGTGTAGAATGATAATAATGCCAATGGACACAATATTAAAATCAAGCTGTGCTGTTATATTATTTGAATGCCACAGTGTGCATTGGGTTGAGCTTTCCTGAATGAATTCCATAAGAGACCATCTGAAGCACAGTTAGCATTAAGCATAGAACCTTTGATTGGTCTGATTTTGAAATAATAAGCAAATAATACAAAACTATTGCCTGAAATGCAAAATCAATGTACAAAATATTCGAAAACACCATTAAAAATCTGACTGGCAAACAATTTTGCCTAAAAAAAGTTTAACAATATGCTTTTCATGAACATTAAAGCAATGAATAATTCACATACATCCAGATCTTTTTTTTTTTTTTGAGTTTTGCTTTGAGTGGCTTTTTTAATATAAGGAGATAACATAAGATATACCTCTATTTGTACCACAATGGGGAAACTTACAAATATCCTGATATTGAAAGAGGATTTATTGTAGGATTTAAACCAAATGTTTATTTCAAGATCTGAAAACAAAAAAAACCAGAAGATATTCAGGCCACTGACTTAAAAAATGCTTAAAGAACTATGTCGGCTGTGTTCCAAACCCCATGCTATCAATAATATTATCAATATATTATCATATGCTAGAAGGGTTGCCTTGTTGTGCTTTGAAAAGGAAGAAATTGTCAAAAAAGAAAGCATATTAGTGCCTAACCATAAGCAAATTAATGCCTAACCAAAAGCAGATAAGTGTCTAACCAAAACTAGATTAGCGCCTAACCAAAAGCTGATTAGTGCCTAGACAAAGGCAGATCTGTACATGCCCTTGAAGCTACACATGCAGTTTTTAATTCAATTAATTTTTTAAATGACACTACATTTTGATATGTATTGGCTTTATACAGACAAAAGCTCGTAAAGAAGTCTTTAGTAAACCAGGGTTACAAGAGCATATGATTAATGCAAAATAAAATAAAATAAAATGAAATATGTTACTTGCTCCTCTCTTCCCAGCTTACACTTTACTCATTTTTCATATCCTCTCTCTTTCTCTCTAACTCTCTCGTTCCGATCAATGTCCTAAATGACTCGCCACTGGCATTTTTGCTGACTCGGCTGGAGGCTCAATGCGGTAAGCTATAAGACCCACCTCCATCTTTCCTGTCCCCATCTTCTGTCACCCCTCCTCATTCAAAGTAATCATCAGCATTGCCACTGTTTCTTCAGCGACTGTCAGGACACTCCCAGCCTCACCAATTCCCCAACCACATTGTTTATGGATGCAAAGTAAGACAACTGTCCAAACCAATTTGATCATTGTTTATGGCCTTAGCTGACTATTTGGAGCCACGTGACTGGAAAATTCCAAATCTTTAAATAGTCTGTTTATATGAATTGTGTGCACAAATCATATAGATTAACTATTAAAAAGATTTGCAATAAGTTTTTGTCTTGCTATTGTTTTGAGATGATGGAATATCCAAAATCTATGAGTCCTGTGTGTGGCTATGCAGATTTTCACTTCACAGCACTATAGTTTTGCCAACTTCGCAAATTACCATATGTCTCCTCACCTCGTCCATCCTATCCATCACAATTGCAGTATAGACAGGACACCTGCGCTGGCTGTGGGATATTTACAGCCTGCGAGGCCTTGGTTGGTTCACTAAAATTAGAGCAAAGCAACTGTTCTGCATGTGTATACTTAAAGTTGGAATTAATGTTGACATGTAAAGAATTATTATTTTATTTTTTAATGTTCCAGAAGATCTGAATTAGAGCACCACAAGGGGAGAAAATAACAGGGAAGCAGGAGAACAAATGTCAAAGACTGTAAGGGTCAAATAAAATCAGTGTAGGCCTAAATGAGGACTACTTTGATCTAAAGAATAAAATCAAATGAAATCCATGTTGTTTTTCTCTATCCTTCTTAGTTGACTCGGCCTCCACAGTGAATGTCACCTCTTGATATTTATGATAGCCTACATGACTCCCTGCCTGCTGCATAATTCAACATACGCCGTCCTCTGGGACTTTACACTTGTTGTGAGCATGATTGGTCCCTGCTGCTACAGCTCGAAGCTGAAACAGAGCCATTGGCTTTTCTATTTTTCTCCAATGATCCCTCTGCGTCGATTATGGTCCTCGTTTGAAAAGACCCCTTAGATTCTGAGATTGAAACATGGTTTATGACACAGATGTGCAACACATAAGCAAATATGACCAAATAAGCAAAGAAAGTTGCAATAAAAGTGTAGAATAAAAAAAATACAGAAAACCATTTTTTTGTAATATTATATGTTTATTATATATGAATGCCTTTCCAATAAAAATGACTGTATATGAGGAGTGTTTCTCAGTCATAAAACTTTTCAGTACTCTTAGTTTAGTATCATTTTTATTAAATTTATATGATTGACATAATTTCACTTCCTTTCACTCAGACAAGCTTCTGCTGTAGAACACTGCACATACATCATTATCGCTACTCCATATGTTGCAGGTGAAGTCTAAAAGTGATCAAAGAAAAAGATGGAGAAGGAGATGGCAGTCATAAAATGGAGCAGAATGGTGCTAAGGTTTGATGAGTCGGAATCTGTAGGCTGCTGCTGCACCCTAGTCGTAACACTCATAACAGACTGCTAACAGCTTCCCCACTCCGACTTTATCCTGGGCCCTGTTTGCCGCAGTGGCATCATCAACTCCGAATGGAGGTATGACGCACCCTGGCACAGGAATCTAATTTCCCTATAGAAGTGAAAGAGAGATCATTGAGTGAGAGCTTTCTCTGAAAAGCTGTATTTTTAGAGAGGCTCATTTCTGTATAAGGTAACACTTTAGAGGAGTCAACGGCATGTCAGATTTAAATAGCTGTTGTTCGTATGGGCTAGCGCATAGCATGGCCTCGGGATTGCCTTTTGTAGTGCACTATCTTGTTAGTCCACTTAAGAAACACTGAAATGCACTTTCTTTAATGTATTGTGGCACCTTGCCAGTAGCTTTTGCAGCTCTGCCACCCTCCACTCTGATATCTTATTAAAATGCTTATCTAATCTTCAATCCCATTCTATCATTACCCATAGTGTGGGTTAAAGTTTTAACAAGAAGCCCAGCAACATTAAGCTTTAAGTGCCTTAGCCAAGAATTAAAAATATGAATTAAAGATATGCATCCATTATACTAAAGCTAAAATTACACTGCTCTAAAAAAAACATGGTAACATTAAGAGGATTTTAAGTGTATTTCACAAACTGTGTTGGTTTCACTGACTACAAAACAGAGATGAATATAAAAGGCAGAGCAGAGAGTAAAGTGTTTTATATACTATTGTCCGGGGCTTATATGCAGATCCATTTAAATGCCTGAATAATAATTTATTAATTATCACTAAACACAATCTCTGCACCTTATCATTACTTTAATATATATATATATATATATATATATATATATATATATATATATATATATAAATAATATTTTGCTGCCAAAAATTTAATGAACTCCACTAGACTTCTGAAGGCGTACAGATACATGGTACAAAATTGTTACCAAAAATGTTCTCCCCTTGATGGGATATACTATATAACTTAATATAGGATTAAGTGGTGAGCTGTTAATAAATCTTATATTTAATTTAGTAATAACTAATAATTTAGTAATTTAATTTTGTGGTAATCTGTCTCATTAGTTTGGATCCTTGTCCTTAAAGCTGACAATGATGCCATACTATTAAAGAATGTCCAAGTCATTCTTTTGAAGACCTGACCAAAGTCAGTTCCACCTGGTACCATGAGGGCATCTGATATAATTATATTTTTCCATAGCTTTTTTAAAATTGAATAACCTATCTGTCCATTCAACTGTCTATCAGTCTATTGATCTTGCATACTGTCTGATTTTACAGTTAAACACGTCATGTTTTATTAGCTAAAGTTATTCATGCATTTAAATTTCTATTACAAACCTTACCAAATGTCTGTTTTCATAAAAAGCTGGTATGATTCGTTTTGTCTGACTTTAAATGAAAATCCTTTATAATTTGAATGCATTTGCAGCCTTTGCTCAATAAATACACTAGCAAATTCAATAGTCACTACATTTTATAAACCTACTGCATAGAAACTCCCAGTGAGCATTCTGGAGCAAGGTTTGGATTATGTAGACAATTCTCTCAAGGCCTGTCTATTCATCTGACTGCTTCACATTGTGAAGGTCTACAGCACACCGCAAAGTGTCTGGAGACTACACTCATAACAGTTCTCTACAAATCAAGGCTTTTCACATGCTTTATGTGTTTCAATAAGGTCAATCATACATTAAGATTTTAAGAGTTATTTTCTGATTCACAAAATCGAATCATAGTAGACAGCATATGCACAACAATTTGTAATGCAGAAATAGAATTACTAAACTGGGTTATATATATTTGGACACATTTTGCTCCACTTATAGTCTGTTTTATTAGTTGGACTATGGACGTTGTAGTTCTACAATTACAGACTTTGTGGACTACTGTACATACTGTGTTCGGACCTTTACTCTCTTTAATGGTCAGGACCCCAAAATTAGCACCACAAAGCAGGCATTATTTGATGATTTGGTGCATTATTCCTATCCCATTAGTTTAAATGAAACTAATGCAGCACTGTACACCCCCCCCAAACTCATTCATTCATTCATTCATTATCTTCCGCTTTATCCTCTATTAGGGTCGCGGTGGGGTTCCCCATGCAGGGGAGAACGTTTCGGGCGCTATGCAGATAGACCCAGGACAGGGCGCCAATCCATCGCTGGCCCCCCCCAAACTATTTAACTTTTTTTACCCTCTTTAAAAGTCTCACTTTCCTGCACAGTATCTTTACTATGCTGAAATTCATTCTTTAATTCGGTATAGAAGGTTGTTTTTTAAAGCCATCTATGGAGCTTCCTTTTTCAGCAGGGGTGGAAAAATTTGAAATGGCCAATTCTTTGAGCATCATAGAGCGTAAACTACAAATTCACTTGAAAACCTGCAATTGGGTTTATTTTAAAGGTTCCTTGTCACAAATTTAATGGTGGGAACATTGTGTCTAACCAGCTGGAGAAAATTGGGCTAAGAATAGTATGTCTCTCTCTCATTCACACCTACTTTCATCCTCCTGTTCCCTCTCCCACCAGCTTGAAAATATTAAGATTTCATAGAATTGTTAAATATGAAGCTAAATCTAAACAGTTTGTAAATGATCTCTAGTCAACACTGACATGTTATTGAATATAGAATCATTTGTGTGGTTTATTAATAAAAGTTCTTTCTTCTGTCAATTATGAAATGACTAAGGATTACGACTGAGTGCATCACTTTTAGCATTTCTAAATAATAATAAATCAAAAGAAACATTCTATGCAGTTTGTTTGTTCTGTTGGCAAATGTATGGCATTACAATGCTCTTTCAGTTTACATAAAATATAATATGGTCATGGGGAGGGGGCATTCCCCATGCATATCCTGAGGAGAACAATTCAGACGTTGGGCAGATACAACCTAGGATAGGGTGCCAGTCCATCAGTCAGAACACATTTACGCACGCAGACACTATACACTGTCATTTTAGGGCCAGTTAAGATCAGCCAATTTACCTTGAATCCATGTACTTGGACTGTGAAAGGAAATCTGAGAACCCTGAACACCACCCAGATCAGAATTTAAACATGGATCCCTAGGGTGGATTTAAATCCAAAATATCAAATGTTTGACACCAAATATAAAAGTTTGCATATAATTATTATTAAATAATTACCTTACTTTTCATTTATTATCTTCCGCTTTGTCCCATATTAGGGTCGCGGGGGGTTCCCCATGCCCATGGAGAACGTTTCGGGCGCTGGGCAGATACACCCAGGACAGGGCACCAATACATCGCTGGGCACACACTCACTCACACAGACACGCACGCATACACACTCTTTATGGGGCAATTTGGAGAACTCAATTGACTTGATCCATGTTTTTGGACTGTGGGGGGGAAACCGGAGAACCCGGAGGAAACCCACGCAGACACAGGGAGAACATGGAAACTTCACCCAGATGGGGATTCGAACCGGGTGTCCCTAGTGCTGAGAGGCGAACATGTTAACCACTAAGCCACCGTGCCGCTACTTACCTTACTTATTTGTTAAATCTAAATTGCAATGCATTTGCTTGTATTATTTCAGGGTTTTTTTTTATTTAGTCTCAGAGTTCACTCACAGATGTATAGAATCATGCATGAAGCAGTGCATATGTTGGACAAATCTACGACTGCAAACTTGTATGAAAAGACGTTTTTCTATTCCAGCATGAATGCCCCTCAGTGCAAGGTCCATAAGGACATAATTTTGGTGTAAAAAATTAATGACCCATACAGATCCCTGACCTTATTCTCAATAAACACTTTTGGTATAAACTAGCACAAATATTGTCCAACATCAGTGTCTGACCTCAACAGGGGTCTTCTGTATGAAAGGGCAACGATTCTCACAGGTATACTTCAATATGAAAAATGGAAGCTGAAATGTATTTAGAAGTGGCAAAGGGGGACTTAGAATGAGATGTCATAAAAGCCCCTGTAGGTTTAATGCGCAGGTGTCCCAAAACTTTTGCTCATGAAGTGTATTTTTGCTGTTTAAAAATAGGTTTTTTATTCTTTAAATGACCCATGGTGTGGAAAGACTCAAGTGGGAGGTATAAAATCATAACAAGCCATCACATGCCTGTTTAAATGTTTTTATTTTTTTTTATTATTTTTTATGCCCTAATAGCTTATTGTTTCATCCATAAAATGACATTTTACATGCCTAATGACATTAGTGTTTCATTTCAGGTGCTTGCTGTAACATAACAGCCTGAAAAAATAATAATAATAATTTTAAATCGGGGCAGCATAGTGGCCTCTGGTGATCCAAATTCAAATCTCAATCCGTGTGAAGTGTCCATGTTCTCTTCATGTAAGTGTAGGTTTTCTCTTGGTTCTCTGGTTTGCTCCCACAGTCCAAAAATATGGAATCTAAGTTTATTCTATATGAGTCTGTGTAAGTGTGTATGTGCCCAGCAATAAAATGGCACCCTAACCTGGGTGAATCAACCCAAAACGTTCTTCTCTGTAAGGAAGTAAAGCTAGCATTGTAGTTATTTATTTTTGTGCACCAACCTAGAGCAAAAAATATATATAAATAAGGTTGGACCAGGATAATGGCTAAGTAAAAAGGATTTTGTTTTCTTTATGTTCCAACCAATTGTGAACCACTAATATATTATAACTGTTGGGAATAAAATATGAAAGGATGTAGTCTCCAGATCTTAAAAGGACACACTTTTATCATGTGCAATTCTGTTCTCTGTGCCTTTTATGTATTGTCAACATTTTCAAAAACTGTCTGCTGTTCTGCACTCTCTTACCTGTAGCATTGAGTTGCCACAAAATAAAAAAATCATCTTACTGGAGATCTTTTAACTCTTAATGAATTTTCGATATGTACTAATCTTTGAATATTTGTATTGTATTCTTTAACAAGACTTATTAATAAATGTTGCTGTGTATCAGACAAGATGATAATAACATTTAACTGGCAAAGTTATTTTCATCATCAGGAAAGGGACATTTACACATACAGTATATAAAATGACATGATTATTAATGGCTCCCAACAGGTATGTGTGTGTGAGTATGTGTATATCTATCTATCTATCTATCTATCTATCTATCTATCTATCTATATATCTACATATATATATCTATCTATCTATATATCTATCTATATATATATATATATATCTATCTATATCTACATATATATATATATATATATATATATATATATATATATATATATATATATATATATATATATATATATATATATATATATATATATATATATATATATATATATATATATATATATATATATATATATATATATATATATATATATATATATATATATATATATATATATACACACAGCTGGGATACCAGCAGTTTAAAATGTTGCCTTATAATTTGATATGTTGAATGATTAAACAAAGTATTAGGGCCAGCAAAAAGGTTAAATTTATGCCCCTACTGCTCCCTTATTTTACTTCCCTTATTAATCAAGCTACCATCCTGCTGATGGATCTCCTTTCATCATAAAGAAAAGGTGTCCCATTTTCATTAACCCTTCAGCAGTGGTATACCCTGGGCTATATTTTGGATGCTTTATCTTTTTAGTTGCTGCAATGATTACATCTTTTTCAAAAGGTAGTCATTTATTCTGATTTTCTAAAATTTCTTAAATATACTAAAAAAATCTGCTTGTTAAAATTAAAGCTTAGAGAAAAATGAACTGTAGTCCACAAACAGATGATTAACCCTAACCCTACAAAATCCATCTTTTTGATTAATGGAGCCAAAAGGAGGTGTGTGCAAACTTTTAAGTGGTACTGTATAAAACACTAAAAACCTAAACTTCTTAAAGTTACTTTTAAAAGATAAAACAAAAAACTGTATGTACAAAAGCAAACAGAATCCTTAAAACACAACTTGGACTAGATATCATTCTCCTCTACAACAAACAACTCCAGTTTACTGAAGGCTCTTGCCTCTTTAGTCATGCTCTCAAGCTGAATGAAGCTGATTGTCTCAGAGTCAATCCACTTTACACACTGAAACTGCGAAAATAGGTTGCTGCCTTCGAAGTGAAACTAAAAGTTTGTTTCTCTTCACCAGTTTTAGAAGCCTATGTCAAAAGAAATGGAAAAGAACAGCTTTGGAACCCATGTAACTAACAAGAAGAATACATTGTAAATATAATCCTCACAAAGAAAAATCCTTGGGATTAAAAGATGACAGCACGGTTTACAAATGTCCCTTAGTTTATGTCTAGTAAATATACAATAAAGGCCATAACTATTTAAATGTCCATCCTGTTTTTGATTTTGTTTACTGCAGTAAAACACTTCCAGACAATGATGCTGGTTACATTTTTTTTCTTTTTAAAAGACATTAGTTGATCAAATAATTATGCTTTGGCGTAGTACTATGACCTTCTGATGAAGTAGGAGGCAGATTTGATCAATCAACAGGCAGTAATGTCAGGACTGAAACATGGACATAAGAAACAGACAGCAGCCTGTTATGAAACAACATGTCTGTGCTGCCACTACTCTGCCACAAATGCCATTAAAGTAAAACAACTGAAATATGAAAGCTGAAATATGGCAATGCATTGTTTATTAATCTGCATTTTCATTTATGTACATGATTTAAAATAATGTATTATTTTGACTGAAACTACATGTTTTATGAGAGGGAGAATTAATAAAAAGTTTCCAAAATGTGCTTTTGAACAGAATTTGTGTGCATTCTTTAATTCATTAAAAAAAATAAAATAAAATATAGAATTTAAGTGAGGAGGTCCTTTGGACCACAGGATTTTAAAGTCATATTAATATGCTACTACGCACGATGTAATCTGGTACAGCCATTTACAAATGAATTGTAATTTAATATCCTTTGTGCTGATCAAAAATGACAATCTTTTGTCATTATAGCTGCTAAACACTATTGTAGTGTTATGACCTAAATGAACAGTTACTGATTCACTCTCAAAAGTATATATGAAAGGAATATCATGAGAAGTCTTTATAATTTACAAGAACAAATGCTTACATGAAAAGCTTCAACCTACTAACACTGTATAATTACAAAAGGTGAAATGCCTACCGGAGATTTTGCACCATTTCCCAATATGAAGTGGAGCAGAAACTACAGCAGCGTCCATTTGTATCCTTTTTTAATGAAGTGACTAAACATGGCCTTGGGGTTGTTTCTGAGCTGCATGGTAATGACCCTATTACCTTCAAATGTGAGTGCACACACACACACACTTTATGTTTGCGTGTGAAGCCCTAAAGTCTTTTTCTTTTAAACCTAATAGTCCTAAAGTTGCTGCATGCACAAAGGAGATAAGGCCACCACAGGCAGTGTTTGTAATAAATTGGCTTGAACTAGGGTACATAAGATACTTACGATCCTACAAGTACTGCAAAAATAGTATACACAAATTACCAACCCAATTAAAGGAAACAAAAGCAAAGTCTTCACTACAATAAAAATTGCAGGTGGTACACACAAATTCCAAAACTGAGGAGTTTATTACCTTTTTTTCAGTCCCAATGAAAACTTCCATTATCCTCATCAAACCTCTGCTTGTGGCTATTACGGTGCGAGTGTAAAGCAAGAATTTGTTACAATCATGAACATCAACACCAAAGGTGCCTGCCAAACACATGTACTTTCAAACTGATACGATTTAGGCCCTTCATCACCCTCTTCATTAATCCAACACATATTTAGCTTGCCATTGGTGTAGCCCTGCAGATCAAAATAAGCATCCCAGGGTGCAAGTCTATCAAAGTCTGTGTCCTTTCTTGTCTCGTCACAGATCAACAAGTCAAAGAGTGCTGACAATCCCAATTTCTCACCTCCCTCTTCACAGACCACCTTAAGCCTGGTTTATGCTTTGTCGAAAGTGCTCTGGAGAGCTGCCAAAAATGAATTTTTATGGCTTATCAGATCAAAAGGATGTTTCTTGCTGTCCACCAAACAAGAAAAAAGATGGTAGAAGGAGCGATAGACTGAAATTGTAACTCTGAAATTCACAGTGGGGGAAAAAAACAACCTATCAAATAGCTCCAAGGCAAAAAGTTTACTAAAAGTAGTAATTTTTATGACACAAATATATATACTAAAATTATGTAGACTTTTTAACCAATTACATTACATAATATTACACTGAATATGAAGTTCCAAGTAAACCACTGGGTTTCCCTAAAATATTAATAGTTCGCGTTAAAATTACATAGTTTAATAATAAATAATAATAAATGATTATAATAATAAAAAAATAATATATTAATATAGCCAAAAAGTTTCATGTCCTTTTGTTTGGTCAAAGGATTTCCCTATTAATAAAATTGTTATTATTATATAATTCTATGAAAGTGAAACTCCCATTGGCAAGGGGATTTCTGAAACTGTCAATGGCAAGGGGATTCCGAACCCCTGAGACAAAATAAAACCAAAGATAACTCACTCTGCTAGTGTTGCGATTGGCGGACTTGTGAGCACCAAGATGTGAGCTGTACAGCTGTGCAGAGCCCACTGGGGTCCGTGGTAGCCAGCACGGATAAACTGGGGTTGCTGGTGGATGGCACTGGCAAACGATGTATGGGATGACTCTCTGAGTAAATAGATCACTGAGACACTTTCAGGCTCCGAGACAACCTTCAGATAGAGAACCCTCCGAGACTGACACTAAAGGACAGGGTTAAGTTTCCAAATCAAATGCAAACAAAGAGCAGGAAAAGAAAGAAATTTAACACAGACAGAATAGACTAGCTTTCTGATACACACAGGACGAGCTAGATCACAAACACAAAGTACTCCATGTCCATGGTGTATTCACAGAAAGAAAAAGTTCTCAGTATGCAAACAATACTGGCTGGCTCAGACAAATAAATATATATACAAATAAAGAACTAAAAAAGCAGTATTGAAACTGGAGTCCAGAAAGTCAGCAGGGATTTTCATATGTAGAAGTTTGCATATGTAGAACTGATGGGTCAAAAAAATATACAGTTTCTACACTATCAGTCAAAATTTTTATAACACCTCAATTCTTGTAGTTATTTATTGAAAATAAAATTGTTCAACCACAATACATAGGCTGACATGGTTGACATGAGGGTGATATGGACTTATGAAACAAAATTTTCCGCTTTCAGTTCTAGGGTTGAAGTACAGAGTGAGTGGCACCCTGAACCAAAACAGCCACAACAGCATTATGCAGAGTCATGCAACACCATTTATTATGCACAAAGTTAGTTAGGGGTTCATCCTACAACAAAGTAATGACCCAAACCATAAAGCTTATAATATAGTACTTTAATATAGTACTATTATGCAGTAGCACAGTTCCTTTTGAATTTAATTTTACAAAGTCTTCTAATTGCATATTCAAACATTCAAAGAAAATACATTGTATCCAACATAACATTACAAAGTCACATTATTTATTTAGCCTTGTAGTCCATTTCATCACACTTAGTAGTTTATCTAGTCTCCTGCATAATTTGTCAGCGTATACTATGTGTATACAGTGACAATTTATAAATAACTTTTGCAGGGATGCATGGACCCTGAATCAGCACCAAGGACAGCGCCAAAACTAAGCATGAATGAATGCATGGCTGAGGCATAGCAAGGACCTCTTACAAATGGCTAGAGGGTGCTGATTTTACTAAGCAGCCCTGGCTGAAAGCTCAATTAGGGCCAAATAAAAGCTGCACTCTAGGGAAACAAACACAGACGATGAATGAGCCATTGGAGGTCTAATCCCTTTAAATTCAACAAAAGCTGCCCTCCAATCTGCAACCGAGGACATATACCAAAAGTTCCATCTGTATTACTAGAGGAGATCAAGGCTTTCCTATAAACATTACTGCCCTCAACAAACTATCATTTCCAACTATCTATTCATACAACAGTAGAATAATATTTCATTACCAATTTTAAGATCTAAACGCAATGATTAAATTATGTGCTAGTGTAATATGATTTTTGACATTTGTAAATTTATTAAAAGTTAGTCTAAAGCCTCACACTAGAATAAATTTATACAGTAGTGCTTAAAAGTCTGTGAACACATTAGAGGATTTATTTTTTATAAATCTAAAATCTAATAAGATTTTCTAAAAGTGGATAAAAAAGACAACACTGTATATGCTACCTGTATTTAACAAAACAGCCATATCTGGTTAAAAATAGGCCACCAACAAAATATCATATCACAAGTAGTGATCCTTATTTGATTGGGTGGATTTTTGGTTAGGTAAGTGCAGACAGTTATATAAGTGTTCCCATTCAGCAGGTGTATTAGATGAAATATTAAAACTTTAGTTATGAATTACGTAGACTTAACAGACTGGCAGCAGCACAGAGTCAGACACAAGTTAAAAATAACCAAGTAATCAAAGCCAAATGTGCTTTTAGACAAGGTCGTATATAAATCAAGGATTATTAAGGAAGCTATGACTGCACATTTTCAGTTGCAGTTTTGAATATGTAATATCCAGTCTCTCAGTCATTATTAATGGCTTAATCACAGCCAAAACTATAATTTATATCATATCATTTATTCTAAACTACAAGAGATTTGTGATTTGTTTTACTAAAATGTTTGATGGGTGTTTTTGCTCCCTTTTGCTGAGCTTCACTTTTTTTTTTCCTTTTGCATTGTCAAGCGAAGAATGTGAATATGAAAAATTAGGACAGCAGAAACAAAAGCTTGCTGAAGGTGTTCACATTCCAATGAACCATAATAACCAAAAAATTAATGAAAGCATAGAGCTCTTTGAGGCTGCCAAGATGGATCTGTTTCCAGGACCAACGGAAGGTACTGCGGCTAAGCCCAGAACATTATTCATCTATTATAAAGATTAAAGATTATAAAGTCAAAGTTGAATTTAAGTTACACAAACCTTAAAGTCAGAGTAGTTTACTTTCCTAGACTAATTGTGTTAAATATGGGAAAGCAAACACTATGTCATGTGTGATAACATAATTAGAACTACTGATCTGGCTGGAAGTACAGATTAATAATCTAGAATTAGCTAAACTAATTTCATATTAGACGACATGGCCTCTCAGCGCTGGGGATCCAGATTTGAATATCTGATCTGGGTGTTTCCATGCACTTACCATGCCCATGTGGGTTTCCATGTGGGTTTTACAAGAAAAGTTTCCATAGCACAATAACTGTATTTAATATTCTTTCCTGATTCACCATTGTTTTATAAAGATTTGTGCTTTATAAACTACAAAAAATGTTGCTTTCTGCTTTTGCCAAAATGCCTGAGACTTGCAATTTGTTTATTTAATACAAATTAAAACACAATCAATTAAATTAAAAATGTCAATCTAACATTATGCTATTTGTAAAGGGTTTGCCACATACAATAAGTAATTAAAGTTCTTGATCAATAAAAATGTTCACATGGGCTGTCTTGCAACAATATATTTGAAAAATAAAGGGTATTTGAAATAAATCTGTTTCCGGAGGCAGTTACGGCTCTCTTATGTTTTTACCCTACTTGACAGTTTAAAATCAATGAGGGAGGGAGGTATAAAGAGCACAGCAATCCATACCGATGTTCTGCTTCCCACTCTCTATCCTTAATTCTGCTGGCCTCAACGCCATGCTTCTGAGACCCGTTATATTATACCGAAGAAAACGATTGCTTCAGGCAAAAGAAAGCCCAGTGGCATCCATGTGCACCAGCAACTTGATAAGACACAGGGCTATAACTGCGGGAGTTTGCAATCAGTCAAACAGATGAACAATCACCCAACCTCTCTGCATGGTGTAGAAGATCATTCCCATTGCTCTGGTGGTTCACTCCAAGGGCATGTGTCAAAAAAATGAAGTACAGCAAACAGTATCACATGTCTGGCTAAATGACCCGTGTAATGTCCGGGGGGCCATAAAAAGAGTGGTAGCCTTGTGCACTCGCTTTCCATCTAGCATTTTAGGTTATGTATAACTTACTCAGCCTAAATTTATACAAACTTAAGCCTAATGGAATGCATATTTTATTTATACAAAACAACATAAAATCTATTCACTGTTAAAAAAAATATCAGAAGAAAGAATATTACATTTACATGAACAACTTTCTTACACACACACACAAATTTCTATTTTATTTTATTGAGCGATTCATGGGTCAATGTTTTGCATTGATTTTTGTTTCACCTGACAAAAACTTCATTCACTTAATAAAATAATGATTTTAATATCCTTAATAACTCCCTCACAGAGATCCCAGGATGAGAAACGTCAAGCTAGAAAGGTTGGCAAAAACTGAAACACTGACAGGGCCAAGTGTTTTTAAATAAAAAAACAAACTAGCAATAAGCAATAAGTGGAGAAAAAAATAAACACACAACTCCTTTACCAATATGTCTAAAGACTGTTTTAATTAAAATCTGAGACTCATTTTTAAGTTGCATAAGGTTCAAAAGGCTAATGCTAATAAATTCTGGCCTGTTTATCTGCACTAGCTGCATTTTTGCATGGAAGCTCAAAAACAACAGAACAGAGGAAGAAAACCCTACTGTCTGGAAAAACGAGTCTTGCACAACCAATTAATGAGAATAGCTTTAGTGTACCAAACAGTGCCTACAGGCTTGCATCACTTTTGATGGATGCTGTCAGTGGTATGACAATCTTCTCTCACAGCTTTAGACTAGCAAGGGAAAGAAAGAACTGTTTCACTTGTCTTGCTCACTCGTTTTTACTTAGATGCATCTTAAACTAGACTTTACTTTAGTTTCCTGTGCCGCTTTATCTCTCACACTCCCTCACTTGCTTTTTTCATGCACACAGCTCTTTTTTATTCCATAAGTTACAAAGAGATCTTAGTGCTGGAGTTTTAAGTGGTAGACTGACAGAAAGGAAAAAGATCTCTAAATCAGGTATCATTAATGAAAAAAAGAATTTCTGTATTATATTTAAAAACACAGTTAATTGTTCAGATGGGATGTAAATAAACCTTACTATTAATCTTATACCCAAATGTTCTGTAATGTTCTACATTACACCTGCATGGTTGACAAAATAACAACAACAACAACAACAACAATGGCTTGATGGTGTATATTTCTATTTGTATTAAAATGTATATTCTAAAATGTACTCTATGTCCATGGTGTATTTACAGAAAGGGAAAAAACTAAATAGGGACAATTTATAAAGGGACAATTAAGAGCACCCTATTAACCTTGAATCCATATTTTTGGACTGTGGGAGGACACCCAAGAACCCAAAGAAAAGCCATGTGGACATGGGCAGAACATGGAAACTCCAGAGATTGACATTTGAACCTGAATCCCCAACTCTGAGAGGCCAGGGCCTTCCTGTATTTAAATTATTATTCTAATTTTAATCAGTCTCTTGACTTCTCTATACACTTCTCCAATTTAAAAAAAAAATTATATTTCACTTCCCTTGCAAATGAGGACCTTGCGTGGGATTTTAAGTAAACGTGGTTTAATTAAAAAAATATTTTTATTTAAAGCTCAAAAACTATTCCAACACATTCAAAAAGTTTTGAAGAGCATTTGATAACCTCTAAGACAAACTATTTTAAAAGAAAAAAAATGAGGAAACCATTAAGTACAAAATAGAAATAGTTCTGAGCAGTATAGTAAATAATCTTGTTACTAAGCAGCCTCAGAAAAATAATTAGACGATATCTCATTGAAATTCATTAATTACTCAAGACTAGTGCAGGAATCCACGGTTTGTTTTTAACTTATTTTATATATTATTTTTGCTTCAAACAAAAAATGTGGTTGGCTTCTTTATGCACTCTTGTCATCATGCCTTATCTACAAAGCTACCAATTTTCCCAGTTAAACATTATAAATAAGGGAATCTACATGCGCATGCCTTCTAATTAGTTGGTAAAACTGCAGCAATCTTCTTTATTCCCCAGTGGTTGCATCAAATCAGAAATGCAACCTCTACCACAGTACACTATACCATACTGAAATGTTCACTAGCATTTAAAGTGGCTCTTGTTTTTACTTACTATTGAGAATCAACTGCTATTGTAATAGAACAAAATCTGTTGAAAATATAATCAAATAAACACATAATAAGTAGGTAAAGAGCCCCACATTAGGGCAAAAACTATAAAGTCCAACTTTACAGTAACTGGAACTGATAACATGGACACTAAGTGGAGCAAAAAGCAGGTGAATGAAGGATGAAGATGAATTTTACGTTACTTGAATATTACTGAAAACCTCTGATTGGAAGAATATTCTTAGTCCATCAGTGTCACTAAATGTGTTAAAAATAGGTTTCACTTAAACACAAACTAATACATATAATACAGTTCTGTGAACAATCAACCATTCAAGGTAATAGCTACTTTTTAATTAGTGACAACTCATTATTTGTATGATGTTCTATAATGTGCTAGGTAAAACTAAAAACTAATAATAATTCGAATTTAAGGCCACATAAAATACCTTTCAACCCGGTACTATGGTACACTCAGGTATGCAAAACACTCACTAAATTAAAATGCGTAGGTTTGAAACAAATATCTATTGAAAAGCAGTTGATCAAATTATTGGCTTAGTGAGATAATAATTATACAAGGATCATTTATCAGGATGAGGAGTTTATAATAAGGAGTAGATTTAACTTCAGAGGCATCAATAAAATAAATAAACAAAATAAACAAAATAAAACCACAGATCTACACAGAATTTAAATTGGCTGAATCTATTTTGTAGAAGTCATGTATCTACTGAACATTCATTCATTATCTTCCGCTTTATCCTCTATTAGGGTCGCGGTGAGGTTCCCCATGCCCATCCAGGGGAGAACATTTCTGGGCAGATACACCCAGGACAGGGCACCAATCCATCTCTGGGCACACACTCACTCACACTGACACACTTTATTTGGAGAATTCAATTGACTTGATCCATGTTTTTGGACTGTGGGAGGAAACCGGAGAACCCGGAGGAAACCCACACAGACACGAGGAGAACATGGAAACTCCACCCAGATGGGGATTCGAACCGGGAATCCTTAGCGCTGAGAGGCGAATGTGCTAACCTCTAAGCCACCGTGCCGCCTCTACTGAACATATTACAAATATAACATATCCATGCAGTAAAACACACACATATACAGTACACATACTGATTGAAGTCAGCACACATGCCCAGAGCAGTGGGCAGCCCTGTATATGACGCCCAGGGAGCAATTAGGGTTAGTGCCCTGCCCAAGGACACTTCAGCCATAGTACTTTGTCAGACTTGGAATCAAACTGGAGACCTTTGGTTCTGTAACCACAAGCATACGACTGCCTTATTTATCATTCTGGTTTCAAGCTGGTTTATTTTAATTAATCATCTTTTCCACATTCTGATAATACAATAATTTTCATGATGCTTTGTGTTATTTCTTGCCTCAACCTCCAGTTAGCACTGATATGGTTTATATCCTGTTTTAAAACAGGTAGTTCCATACCATGATTGGCTGAACCGTTTGTCCTGGTATGACATTATTGTCACAATATTGCCCTATTGTATTTTATCGCTTTAATAATTTTGTTTAGCTTTGTATCCTGGTTTGCCTTTTTTAGGTCTTTATTTCTGTACTCTGTATGTTTTTCTGTTTATCTTTGTCAAATCCTGTTATTCCATTTTACTGTGATTTATTTCGTATGGGCATACTGCAGCAAGCGTGACAGAGGAATCATTGTGGGAAAGCAAAATGTGCTGAAGGATGCATGAAACTGAAAGAATAAATGAGTAGGCACAATGAAACACTAATACAAGAAATGTGGACAAAGACACATGAATCAAAAGACATTGAGGAATCTGTAGTGTCCTGTGATGTTGATGCCAAGTTGCATCTGTGCCAGAGAAAAGCCGGTGCACAAACCATCTGAAAGCTGGAAGATGGGGATAGCATATCACATCGGACTCAAAATGATCCGAACTGCCACCTGTTTGTGGTTATATGTAGAAGTATGTAATGTAGACAGAAGTGTGAGCACAACTGATGCCATTCATGAAGGATTCAGTGGCAAATGTGTCAGCAGCACACCTCCTAGTGCAAAATGCCAGCACTCTGCACGCAGTCAGAATCAGGAGCAGCACAGATACAATGACATGCACGAAGAAACACTGTGCCAGAGCTAAGCTCATAAAGGCACAAGCTTAAATGAATACTTTCTGATTTGCATTACACCTTTGCAACACGCTATCCTAAATAAACCATCTTGAAAACATATATTAGTACATTTTTATATTGTATTTATAGCTTTTTTGTTTTGTTATAATGTATGGTAATTGTCATTTTACCTTAAAGTATGTGTATTACTTTTTTAATATTATCATAAAAACTGGTAATGGATAAATGCACTTTTTCTATGTGTTTTGCTTTGAGGTATCAGCAGCTCCTCATCCATAACACTGCCAGAGCATTACAGCAATGGCCATAAATGGACAGAAACCCAGAGTTTTATTGGACTAGGGTTTGCAGTTCTGTTAGAATGACCTCACTGAACAGATTGAGTTTTTCTAATTGCACACTCTGTATACGATGCTGCCCAGCCGCTCAAGAAGTGAGGTTTTTAGGCCAAACAAACCAAAACTACCACTGTCGCTTTGACTTGTTCTTTAACGGTTCAGGCTTAGAATACTATAAAGCAGCAGAAGATGAACAAATAATTTAGGAGCCATTGTTTAAATTCCATTCCATTTCCTTTTTTGTTTCACCAAAACAATTTGTAACTTTGAAATAATAAATGCATAATTAGCAGTTTGTGAAGGTGCATTAGACGGAATTTGAAGCAAGCTAGTGTAATAAGGTATATGCTACTGGGAGCTGGGGCACATAAAAATGTAATATGACCCTCAGGGAAAGCAGCAGGGACGTTCTGCTATCACACTAGACGAAGTAAATAACAAGCTTAAGAAACATAATGGGGCTGCATGGTGGTGCGATGGTTAGGACATGCGCCCCCTCAGTGGTGGGATTCTAGGTTCCATGTTATCTGGTTTTCTTTCACAGTACAAAAACATTGCTTAAAACTAAATTGGCTGCTCTAAATTGCCACTATATATAGTTTATATTGCCTTTAGATTGTATGTGTCTTATGGCACACCCTTCATTGTGTGTAATGGGTGTACCATAAAATGTTGTGAAGCAACAGAAGCATTACATATGTGTTTGTTTTATTTTACAGTTAATTCATTTAATCAGATATCTAATTTTGGTTTAATTAGCATCATACTTGATTTCTAAATATACGAAACAAATATTTTTTACAGAAACTGAATTTTTTTTTTAATGGGCGTATTTTTATTGTATTCCATGCGGTAAATAATCCAATCAATTAACTTTTTTAAAGGTTATGAATTTACAAGGTTTACTTCATTAGGGAATCACGTTTTGCATATTGATTTCATTCATGACTTCTTACTAAGACAGCTTCTATTAAGACAGGATTAAAATGAAAGACATTCAGGCACCCTGGTCAGATCTTGTGCCAAGTGTTGCTCTCCACATCCTGAGGGAATACTAAATAGGTTATTTTGCTGCTTGTGGTAAAAAGCACACCGGTTCTGGAGTTAGAGACAGTTTGGCATGGCATTGTTACTCTTAAAAAATTATGAACAAGAAAAATAAATAAATGAAGCACTACATCATAAATTAATATAATGTTTTAAATCCATGTAAGTATATGTACTACTGTAGGTTACTTGGATAAGATGGACAAGGAGGAGGTGTGTCCAAACTATTGACTGGTACTGTACATCAAAGTAGTCTAAAGTCAAATCAAAGGCCATTTATCTAACAGCTAAAGCCTGATAGAAACAGACCAGTACACCAGAACAACACAATTGCTGAAAATGAAAACAATTTAGGTTTTGTATTGGCCCAGTCAAGGTCCAGTCCTCAACCAAATTAAAATACTGTGATGAAGTTGTGCATAATAAAATGCCCAAAACTCTTAATGCACTGAAGCATGGCAAAATAAAGTTGAATTCTTCCAGAAGAATCTAAGATTCTGATAAAGTCATAAATGCGATAATACAGACAGCCAGCCAGACAGAGACAGACTGACAGACAGCTCAACGGACAGATATATAGATATAGTTCAAGTAAAGGACAAAATGATACTCAGAATGTTTTACAGCTCATTTTGTTTGTGTTTATCAGAGTGCCAGTATTTCTGAAAGGGAATGTATATCTTCAACTAATGTAACTACTCGACAGTCATGACAGATTGATGCTCAGGAAGCATTTTCATATAGTTCTGGCCAAGTAAACAAACAGAAGTTATTAGACAAATTAAATATATAATTTACATGCACAGCCGAATTCTGTAATCCACTCTTTCTGCTTGGACGAGCAGATGATTTTAAAAATGCATAGATTTAACACGTTCTTGTTTGCCAGCATAGTATATCATTTTATATAAATGTAAAATGTAACCTTATAAAAGTAAATTCCCAAGATGCTTCTAAAGCATAAATCTTCCTATAGGTGATGTGTTCCTCTACCGCACAACTTTTACACATTGAGGTGAATCACAGTTTGATTGCTACCTTCATTACCTCACACCATCCTTTCTAAAATCCACATGCCAGGAGCCAGCGGCAGCTCCTAATCGAATTGTGCGACAATAAGAGAGTGTCACTGTGGTAGAGTGAAGATCCATCTCAATGGGGACTTTACCACAATTAATGATGTGGGAGAAATTATATATTTATTTAAAGCTCATTAGATTCAAGCCCCCTGAGAAGCCACACTCTGCTCTCAAAAGGTCTCCTACGGGAACATTTGTTTTGTTTGGGCAACAGAACAAAGCTGGATTAAACTCTGCCAACGTCCTCTATATGGCCTCCAGTTTGTTTACACTCAGTATGAGCCATAAATATGCAATACTAAAGAACTTCATGGAAGTGTTTACTAATGCTTAATTAAAATGGCATTCAAAATCAATTGCCAATTGAATGGATTTAACTAGAACTTGGATAGATTAGATGCATTTAGCAAATGTGTGTGGTGTTTTCTTAAGGATTGTGAATAACTGCACACTTGTTTAATGTGGTAAACTAATATATAGGGCAAAGTGATTAAATTAATTCAGTGTCTTAAATTTTTGATGTGTAATGACAGTGTTGATTCACTGCCAAGATAACAAACGTCTGACTGTTGATGTCCTTATGGGTGATTTTCAGTCAGTGGCTCACCTGTGTTTTCCATTGCCAAGACAGCAATATGCCAGAAATGTACCTAAAAACACCTCATTTTGAAACCACAACGTACATGGGGGTAGATAGATAGATATTCGCAAAGACTGTTGCTATTTAAATGATATTTAAATTAGCAAGATAGCAAAAAAAAAATTGTTTTCTTTTGTTTTTTTATTTATACCAACTTACTAAATTTACTTCAGTACTTTAAATGAGTTTAATAGATAAATCTGATTTGTTGGGGGCGGGAAAAGCTCAAGGATCAGAATTGAGAAACCCGGTCTTAGATAAATAATATTATTCTAGAGGGGAGCTGGATTTTTTTGCTGTAAGAAAGCTGTTAGTAAATGCAACACCCGAGTGGGCTTGAAATGTGGCACTGTGTCGCAGAGATGCCTGGTTAAAGAACACAAACTGTAACAGAAGAAATGAAACAATATTATATGAATACTAAGCAATAAATTCTGCAAATAGCAAATGCATATTGCCCAAATCTGCACTTTTAGCAAGATGTGTAGGCTTAATTAGGTCTGGCACTAGCTTCAATGGCCTTAAGTTCACTGGCTGCAGCTCAAGTACTGCTTATCTCTGATCAGTAGCTTTAAGCAGCCCCAGAGGAATCTTACTCTGTGCAGAAAATGCCACCGTATACAATCTAGAACTAGAACATCTTATTCCCACAACGTGAGCTTCATAAACAATAGAAGCACCCAGTCAAAGGTTTGTGTAAAACACTTTTTGGTTTATAAGTATAAACCATGGCCCACAGAAAGAACTTGAAATCTTTCTCTCACAAAAACGGTTATGTAGTTTTAAACCTGAGTCCAGTGCTTCAATTTAGCTGCATCCAAATTCTGAAGAATCAAAGTTTTGAGCTAGAATGCAAATTAAAAAAAAAACAAAAACAACATGATTTTACTGAAAAATTAGGGCTCATAAATGTCATTATCTCATCTCATTATCTTTCTCTTATCTTTCTCTTATTCCTATACTGGGGACTATGGTCACAAGGGTAAATAAAGGGCTGTTTAGAGCATCCAATTCACCTTGAATCCATGTTTTAAGGAACGAAAACAGAAAACCCAAGCAGGCATGGGGAGAACATGGAAACTCCACCCAGACGATGATTCAAACCTGGATCCCCAGTGCTGTGAGGCAGTTGTGCTAACCACTAAGTCATTGTGCCGCCCCAATGTTATTATAAGCATAAGTATATAAAACCGTTCATTTTCATTTATTTAAAATCCAAAATAGAAGAAAGTAGCTGGAATAAATTTTCCTCCTCTGAGTTCAAAACTACACTTTTCATTAATCCACTTCCTTTTCTTTCTGCCTCTTCCTACCACATAACCCGTCAATGCAAAAGATCTTTTGACTGAGACAGTCTATGCTCTTTTTTGGAACCATGCCCACAAAGGATTTGAGCAGATATTGGCCCAGGGCTGGCAAGCTGTATCTGGCGGTCTTTTATTACAGTATAATAATTGATCTCTTCTTTTTCCTCGGGGAAACTGGATCTAATCAGACATAAAGGAATTTACAACAGCATCCAACAAACTATTGATCCAGCCATCTGTCAGTCACCCATTGATACTGCCAATCCATATGAACATGCCCAGAACCAATACAGCAAAATCAAATAAAGTAAGTTCCACAGCTAAAATAATACAATCCACTATATTAGATTTTGAAATGTTAAAAACTATTTAGACAAATTTTTCTCCTAAGGAAAAAAATCTAATCAAACTCAAAACTTAAATCAAATGGCATAGAGCAACGTTTATGGACAAACCGTATTTCATGAACCGGCATTACAAGCTGCTCATCATGCAAATACAGCCAATGTTTGGTTGAGCTTTATACATTTCTGTTCTGTGTTTTCTGAAGTAATTTTCTTGTCTCAGTGTTTAGCCACAAGCCTTTTTAAACCATTTTTTTGGAAATTCATCAATGCCAATTATAAGACAAGAATATTTAAATATGTGGTCAGGAATGGTTGGCTCAGAGGACTATATATATATATATATATATATATATATATATATATATATATAGGCAAGCAGGCATGTAAGTAGACTAATTTAATAAAGCAATACGGCATGGGAGAGTATGCATTTTTGTGATTATATATCATATATCATTATATCATGTATCAATAATTTCCATTATTGATACGTGATATAAAACATTGTCAATAATGTCACAGTCAGACAAATGGCTCAGCCAATCAGAACCAAGTACCGAAACTATCTATTACATTACAAGCATTTGAGTATTAAAATATGTTATGTATGCCATTTGTTTAAAAATATATTTAATTGCCAGGATGTACTCATAGAAAAGTGACAGAATTTTCTCAACAGTGTGTGCATGTGTTTTTAAGTCCCTTGGTATTGCTATAGCTCCATCTGCAAACAAGTTGGAGTCTCTCAACTGTAACCAATCCCTTTGAGGAATGTGTGTTCCCCCATCATACTGATCTTTCAACAGTGAAAGAAAAATAACAGACAGTGAAAGGTAGAACAGCTTGTTTGATATGTTTTTTCTTTTTTTGTAAACTGCCGATAGAACAGCAAATCAAAAATCTGATAAAATTATATATTAAAAAATAAACAAATAAACACACAGGACGTTAACAGGGCATTAACTCAATTCTATATCCCATTAAAAAAGGAAAAACATACAAATTACATAATAAAAACATAATAAAAACTGCATAGCCTATTAGGTCAAAATACAGAATAATCGTTCAGACAAACCATATCTGACAGTCAGACTTGATTCTGCCATGACAAATCAGAAGAGCGGAAACAAAAAAGAACGAAAGGGGAGAACTAATGCAAACCACACTAGAGGCTAGTAACTGTCTAACTTGTGTGGCCAGTTGGTGAGATAGATGTAAGTTTGGTGGTCATAAAGAAGCTGTGAGAGAGGCATGGCGTGGCTGACAGTGCCCAAAAGCAGCATTTTAATTAGCTACTTGTTGAAGTGAACTCTGTTTTGCTTCAGATAGAAGGGTAAGACCAGCTAGGGGGTGTACAGTACCCAGAAAAAAGGTGAAATGCAGAGCAGTAAATTCAGCAGTACACAGGAGTAAATCTGAGCTCTACACTGTCACGATGACGAGTCTCATGCTTCCCTGCGCTCATTACGTGAAGGTGTTCCAACACATTTTTATTTTGTTTTTAAAAGGATTTCAAGGAAGTCTTTGACTGTCCTTATTTTCACATAGAGACACAGTAATCTGTTTCTCCCACAATTTAATGTTCACATTTCAAATTTTCAAATTATGTTTACATGAATGCTCAACCAATACATGTACTTAGACCAGTTAGACAGTGGAACCTTTCATATTTACATTAATTTATTAAGTATCACTTCTGATGATTATAATAATTATTATTATTATTATTATTATTATTATTATTATTATTATTATTATTCATTCATTATCTCCCGCTTTATCCTCTATTAGGGTTGCGGTGGGGTTCCCCATGCCCATCCAGGGGAGAAACTCTCGGGCTCTGGGCAGACAAACCCAGGACAGGGCACCAATCCATCGCTGGGCACACACTCACTCACACACAAACACACTCTATAGAGGGCAATTTGGAGAACTCAATTGCCCTTGATCCATGTTTATGGACTGTGGGAGGAAACCGGATAACCCGGAGGAAACCCACACAGACACGGGGAGAACATGGAAACTCCACCCAGATGGGGATTCGAACCAGGAATCCCTTGTGCTGAGAGGCGCACGTGCTAACCACTAAGTCACCGTGCCGCCCGCTTTTATTATTATTATTATTAACATCAACTTTCATTATCTTATCATTTCATTTTATTATTTCTTATCATAATCCTTTTCTTCTTCTTCCCTGGGTGGGCATGGGCAAATAGTCCATTTAGGATTAAAATGTAGGAAGCATTATGACCACACCTGCACACTTTACTTAAATATATCTATCTTACATGCTAAATGAATAATGGCGCACACACACACACACACACACACACACACACCTGTGTCTGCCCACTGATAGAACAGTTTCCAGTCCACTGCACTACCACTCCCTAGCTCCACACAGGCAATGAAGCAAGAAATGATGGCTCCATAACTTCAGTGTATGCAGATATTCCCCCACACTCATCAGCTGCCACCTGTGCATATGTGTGTGTGTGTGTGTGTGTGTGTGTGTGTGTGTGTGTGTGTCATTAATAATTTAGCATGTAAGATAGATATATTTAAGTAAAGTGTGCAGGTGTGGTCATAATGTCTAAGAGAGAGAACAAGACAGAAATCGGCGTCTGAGAGGATGTCTATCCATTTTGGGTGCTAAAATCAAGTCCCCACTAATGTGCTATAATTTAAGATGGATTGGAATTAAGACTAGTATTAATTTTGGTTAAGGTTTGGTAAGTCTTGGTATTATAAATTAAAGTCTATGATGTCCCCAAATACTGTATTAAGAAAGCATTACTGGGTGTGAATGTGTCTTCTGTCTCTTCATCCATAGCAGACTGTCTAACCATTAAGCATTTTATTACCAGGGAGACATTCACTACATATACTTAAAATTGAAAATGGATTTTACTATGAGATAGTATAGCTTATGCTAATATTAAACATTTTATAGATGCAAACATCAGCATCTAAAATATCACCAAGCATTTAACAATACTAAAAGCAACAGGGACTTATTATAATATTTACATTAGAGATATTATAATATTTGATGTGCTATTCAAAGGTAAATAATGTAATTCAAGTGTAATATATTACATTATAAGATTATTTGTTTGAGATCCACATATCTATACACTCAGCAATACTTAATTCATTTTGACTTATAAATCTAATAATCTTATTATCATCTTACTTGATTCAAATGACTGCGATATTAAAAAGTATGACACAGCCTTTCCAACATTTTAGGTTTCACTTGTTTTTAAGATTTCACGAATCCCATTTTCAGAAAAGTTCAGACAAAATGCAAAAAGCATTCATAATGCAGAAGAATGTTGGAAATGAGTTTTGTGATCTATATTTTTATAAAGTAACAGCAGATGGGATGATGACGGAGCTTTGATCCTTATTGTTTGAGTAAATGCTAGATTTGTGACATTTCTAAAAGATTAACAGTAGAAATACACAAATCAGTTCAACTTTTAAAACAGCCAAAGTAACTGAGATCAGACAGGCTCAGTGTAAAAATCTATCTCTATTTGCATAACTTCATACATTGCACCTGTTCCTTATAATTAACCGAGTACCTAAATGCATTGAATTAGTAAATGTACAGGTGTTTATAATAGTGTAGGCAATAGCTCTTATCTAATTACTAGCACCTCAATATGCATCACTTCCTCTCCGTGGTTCGAGCAGCAACACCAGTAAGTGGTGAGAAAGAGTATTGTGCACAGGAGAAACTTATATTTAGGTGATGTGGATGTTTGTCTGGCTAACTAAAGAGGGAAAAATGTTTAAAATAAAACGTCATAACAAGCTCAGGTAAAACTGGGCCAGGTAAGGGCTAGTTATCATATATACCCCCACAGTTTGGCCAAGTACAAAACAAATGTAATGTAAAAGCAGGCTGTCTGCTGAGAAAGAGAGTGTGCTCTATTCCAGATCCCCCTACGTGTGTCAAAGCGGTTGAAACCTTTATACTCTGCCCTTTGAGTTTGTCAGACTTTAATATGTAAAAGTGGGGCCTCACAGTTTAGGAGTTTTTAAAGCTCTACTCAGTAACTTTAGACTTTTCATTTACCAGAAAATAACAGCTCATAAATACTGCATCAAGGGAGCACACTTGAAAACAACACTTCAAAAACAATAGTCTTCTGGTAATTTGTTATGGGCAGCTTTTAAACAGAAAGTGATTTCCTGTTTAAAAACAATCAAGAAAAAATCGCCACAGGCATTTATCTGGTTGGCACTTGATGTTATCCAAAGTGAAGTGCATGCGGAGTAGAAAAGCAGCAAGCAGAAGAAAGAGATTATATAATGAAGTTCGAAATTGTGGAAATTTAATATATTAAGTGTCTGGGGGATTACTAATACATAAATTAATGCATGCTTCCATACTTTGTTAAGGTACAAGCTATGATTATAATGGTTTAACAATACAGAGATCACAGGATTCATCTGTAATGGCTAAGCTGAAGGTTGTCATTAATGCAATATTTACCTATACTGACATTTTCATAGCTAAAGCTACATTGCTGTTTTTTTTATTTAAATCAGCCATGATTTACCTTGTTTTTCTACTATGGAAGAACGGCCTTAACGTAGTTTCTAAGCTAAAGGAGAATTTGGACTGAAGACCAAAGCTAATCGAGCTCTGTTCTTAGACAGAAAGTCTGAGTTAGTAAGTGGCCAAACAAACTTGCGCTTGTTAAAATGCTCCCTGCTGAATTCTAGCTGGCTGTCTTTCAGTTCTAATAGCTATGCTGTCTCCGAATGTTTTTTTTTTTTTTTTTTACATCTCTTCTTGATCTATATGGGCTTTATCACTTAACGATGGCTATTAAATGTTATACATGTTCAATGGAAGCTCGTTATGTGAGATCAACTGATTCACACGACACCTGAGACAAATCATTAGCATTACCTAAAGGTTGAAAGTACAAAACACAAATACAGGCCAATTAGCAACCTCAAAAGCAATACCTTCTTTCTACATTTACCTTCACATAGCACATAGAAGCTTTATTTTAGTTCTCCTGTAGTCCATTTGTTGCTCTTCATACCAGGTTAGCCCACTTTCAGCCTGTTATTGAATGCTCAGTGCTTCTCAAGGACCTTTAAAGAAAATGCATTGGTGGTGGATCATTCTTGGTACTGGAGAGACACTAATGGTGGTAAGTTAGTGTTTTGCCCTTAGAATTAGTAAATCAGAAGAAGCACTACTACTGGGGTCGTTAAACACAGGGGGGCCTATTTTATAGATCGTTACGAGCCATCAACTGCGCATCTTGCAGCCTGATTTAGAGTACTCACATAAAAATTACACCTGGAATGAATTCTCTTTATTTTTAATTTGTGTGTGTTGAGTATAACATGCAATAAAGCTATACATGTGTCAGTTGCAGTTTCCTTTAACAGCCAGATGCAGTCTGACTTTGGTGGATTGCTATTTTAACGGTTCAGCTGTCTGAACTCAATGAGTTGGTCTATGAGGTATTTCATTTTACTGTGAATCAAGAACACACAATAGTGTAGTAGTGTAGTATGTATGCATTGTGTATGTATATACATTCTCTGTACAAATTCAGTGATATTTAATAGTGTTCATTTAGTATTCAGAGGGGTTGAGCATGCATCTGTGTTGATGTTTCATTGGCAAGATAACAATGCACGTCTGACTGTTCACATCTGTCTGGGTTGTTGTCAGTCAGTGGTGCATCTGTGTGTTCCTGTAAGATATGGCCCCAAGTCCTTACTCTATTAGACATATCAACTTTATAGCTCCACATTGTAAAATGTAAAATCTGAGACAACAGCCCATTCATTGTGTTAACTCACAAATTGCCTCCAGTTGCAACACTTCTGATTAAGGTCATCAGATGTGTTATAGATAAGTTACACCATATTACTTTAGCAGTTTTAATACTGCCGGCATCGTATGGATGGAGAAAATTCACATAATCAGCAGGCTTATTTTAACTTACTGCAATGTCCTGGCATGTTGGGAGACAGGTGCTAAAATGTGTAGAACTTCAACATAAATATTTCAAGACAGTGACATCTCGTTATAGTCGCCCATGTTTCATGCACATGCAGTTCCAGCCAGTGCACACACTTAAGTGAAAAAAAAACATCCTCATTCAGCCTTGTAATTACTTTTTTTTCATTATTGTTACCATATGTTTTTTAGATAACAAGCTGACAATATTCTGTATAAACAAGGCAAGAATTGTGCAAAAAAAAAAAAAAAGATTGCTGTAAATAAAAAAGGAGAGAAATTTATAATAAGTGTTAAGACATGGGGCACGCAGCATAGTGGTTAGTACATCCGCCTCTCGATGCTAGGTATCCAAGGAATCCTAATCTGGATTGGTACCCTTTCCTAAGTGTATCTGCGCAGTGCCCAAAACATTCTCCCCGGATGGGAATGGCGAACTCCGCCGCGACCCGAGTAGAGTATTAAGCGGAAAATAATGAGATAAGGACATGTAAGCATTTATAAAATTTAGAATAAATAACTACAACAATTAAAATTTAGATAAAAAAATAAATCCTAGTCAATAAAATTTAGAAAAAAAAAAGCTGTGACAAGACAGTCAGGGCCTTTAACCATGTGCAACTGATTCACACACCCTTTATGACCTTCTGTCATCTTCAGTTTGCTATAAATCGCGTGACTAAGTGTTTACCTAAATACTGTGCCTTCTCTGAGGAACACCAAACGACAAAAGCAAACTGCTCCTGTCAGCCAGTTTTGACACACTGCACAGACTGCATGCACAAGCAAATGTCACACTCAAAACAGGGCGTTCTAGAACAGACAGAGGTTTAAGCAAAAAGCTATTTTAACAGGGTTATGCTTCACGAGCAGAAATAACTGCTGTTACGCACCGGCACAAACGATCAGCGCATCACATAATTAATTGTCTTGCCGATTGGAAGAATCTTTCCAGCTCAGGTTCTTCAGGCTGAACACTCCCTCTGCTGAGCGCAGCTGGCACTGCTGTAGAACAGTCTAACACTACATAATTTACAATCTGATTGATGCAGTGCGAGACTAGACATAACAGATATAGTTATGTGAGTGTGAATTTGAGAAGTTGAATCAGTGTAAGTCTGTGTAGTGCGAGAAAAATCAGGCGTGTAATGCGCATGAGTGAATGACAGCGTGGCTGTAGTCGAGTCAATGTGTGTCTGGGGGTGTGAAGTGGAGTAAACTGTGTATGAGGGTGTTAAAAAAAAAAAAAACATGTTTATCTGAGTCAATGTCTGGCAATGTTCGAGGAAGAAGAAGAAAAAAAAAAAAAAAAAAACTGAATGTCTGTAGAAAGTAATACATGTGTAAAAAGAATAAATGTCTATAAATAAGCACTTGCGGTTGTGCGATTTTGACGGGTTGCTTAAATTTACCAGCTTGAGACTCAGCAACATTATGTAAAAAAGTACCCAATGAGCAAGTTTCATCAGGCTGTAGATATATTTTTTTCCTGGTGCGAGGAGCATGTTTTGTGATGATAATGTTAAATGCTAGGCCCAAAAAAAAAAGTCTACCAGGCTGCATGAAGAAGCATTTCCCTTATTGAATTGGCTACCACAGAGTCTTGACCTTCGGAAAAATCTTTGCGGGGTGCCGGGAGAGGAATCAGTGGAGGGTTTCGACTGTCACATCGTCAATACAAGATCTACAAAATATTTTATGCAGCTCTAGATGAAAATCAATGTTGGAACGTTGGTAATAGATGCACATCCAAATTAAATGAGCTTAACACCTTTAACTAGAAATTTTGGGCATAAAACATAACAAGCCTCTGTTGCGCATTGCTGATAAACACACTGCCAACAGCCTATTTTCATGATTTTCAATGGGGCGTCAACACTTATGGACGCGGTGTTTTTGAAATGAGGTGTGTTCAGGTACATTTTTGGCAATAAAAAACACTGGTGACTGAAAACAACCTTTATCAATAGTCAAGCGTTCATTGCTAGCTTGGCAGTGAATCTTTAATGCAGGTGTCTACACAACGGCATGGACGCTAAATAGCTACTAAACGCTATTCAATGTAAGAGTATTAAATATTTCACAAGATGTTAATATTTAGCATTTCACACTTTCTAGTCTTGAAAATTATGTGTAAATAATGTAAGTTTTAATAGGCTATTTCTATTATTGAACATAAGACTGGATCTCTAAAATTTCATTAAAACTAAGAAACGTAATGATTTTTATACACTTGGCAGTCCTGAATGATTTATGTTCTATATTGCAAGGCCTTTATTTTTTATTTATGCAAATCTATTTTATTATTTATTTTGCAACTTACTTAGTAAAAGTAAAAAAAACTTAAAAGCTGACTAAAATATGTGAACCACATTCTGAGTTATTTCTATTCATTTATTATTATTATTATTATTATTATCATCATCATCCCATCGATGGATTGGCACCCTGCCCAACACCCGCAACGCTCTTCCCCTGGATGGGCATGGGAAACATGTTATGTGCACAGTTATTGAAAAAAAAAGCTAAACAAATAAAAATAAATTTTAAGCAAAGAAAAGAATGAATACAAGCTTACAGGTTTCACAAAGTTTAAAAAGTGAGGGCTCCTTAACTTGAATTTCATTAAATATATAGGCATTACAGTAAAAACAAATTACAAATTACAATCAAAACAGTTTTCACTTTTTTAGTATTTCACTACAATTTCATCAAGACCTTTGAAACAGATGTGGCAAGGCTTTTGGAGAGGCTCCAAAAGTTTAGGTGACATCAGTGACTCATAGTAAACTGCCCACCAGCTTGTCATAATGATTCTCACTTTTGAACCATAAAAAACTCTGACCTTTACACTTTTCCTATAAGGAGTTAAAATGACTCATAAGCTGTTAAGTGAACTCTTGAGATTTCAATCCTAAACTGTCTGTTCAAATTGTTCATTCTCTGATTAACAAAACACCGGGGAAAGAGGTTTTTGGATGAGAATAAAATACAATAATAATTATAACCAAAATAGTCAAACATTGAAACTGCAGTCTCAGCTAAAAGTTTGAACATGCCCCCCTTCTTGCTGCATTGTCTTTTTTCTCCACTAACCATATAAATGCAGTTTGTAGTTTTACAATTACAGACTGTTATCTATCTGTTCTATTTTATGTTAGTCCCCTGTGGGTTCTCTGTTCTCTATTGATCAAGAACATCACAGAACAGGTATAATTTGGGTTGTGGATCGTTTATTGTCAGTTCTGCAGTGACACTGCTGCAGTGAGTGGGTTTTAGTTCAGCAGTGCTGTTGTAGTTTCATAGACAGAGCTTTTGCATAAAGCACACTGTGTAGAGAGATATGAGTGTGACTCAAGCTAAAGCTTGTCTAGACCATGTAGATATGATTTTATAAATGATTGTATGAATGGTAAACTCTGTAAAATCCTGACCTCAACTCTATACAGTTTAAACATCACTACAATGTCAACATCTGTTTTAAAAGGTTAACCCAACTTCATAAACACACTTCAAAATTAAGGTATTATTCTGTTATCACATGATCAGCATAATTATGCAGCTAAAGACAGATGCATGACACTCTTTCATATTAGTCCTTTCAAATATTTGGTTTTACTCCAGAGAACATACAAAATAAATCCACATATTTAACTGGGTAAGAGAGTGATAGAACAGTAAATCAAATGTCTCTAAGAAACTGTGGGGTTTCCTTTTACTGATTCAGAAACTAACTGATGACTCCCAAATCATTTACTGAATTGCTTCTTTTAGGTTGTATCAATGATTGGGTTTGACTCTTTACAATGATCTGAGTTTCCCCGGCACATTGATTAAAAGGATAATTCTAAGATGTACGTAAGTATTTACGTAAGTAATTTATAAGTATTTTGTGTTGTGTGGTCATTTAATTAAGATGAATCATGTCTTGAAATGAAATGTATGTCTATTTGTGTAGTGCAGGCATTATTAATAAACTATTTACATGAGGTACATTATCCAAAGCCACTTAAAAATATCCCAACTTGATGGTTGGATTCAGAACACAAGGTTAGCCACAATACAGCACACCTGCAACAATGAGGGCTAAGGGTCTTGCTCAAGGTCCCACATTGGTGACTTCACTATACCTAGGATTTGAACCCACAACCTTCAGATTGATAGTCTAACACCCTGGCCACTAAGATAAGTAGTAGCTTTGATTGTACTGTGTTTACTTATGCAAGTTGCTCTGGTTAAACCGGTCTGCTTGGTGCTAAAACGTAAATGTATGGAGTCCAGTAAAAATGTAAAGTAAGTTTAGTCACAGTTTCCTGATGGATGAGTAGCAAATTTGTTTTTAGGCCATCCTAATCCCTATTTTCTGCATGAATGTGTATGTCCACTTCGAAGCCAGTTCCACCTTTGCCATGCATTCACATGTTAACACATGCATACATACCCACAGACATGCATTATATATACATATACATATATTTATTTATAAAGATACATGTAAAAAAAAATTACATCCATAATCTTCATCCTGGCTTGACAATCCTTTTAGCCCTTTTAAATTCACTCTTTAAAAAATCCCTTTGGCAAATTCTGTGGGCATCACTATGGCAACTGAAGACCTGGCAACCATCATAGTGCCATTTTTCACTTACTCTGGTAATTGAGCACTTTATTATTATATTTATGGTAACATGCATGTGTATAGACCAATACACACAAACATGCAAAAGTTCACCTTGACCTGCCAGTTTTCCTGAGGTGTTAAAAAATACATCCATCAATCAGAATATCTCAAATGCCAGCCAAAGAAATGAAAATAATTATGCTGTTTGTAGCCTGCAAGACTAGGTAACTGCAAGACATTTTAACATCTAAAAATTTAAATGAAATAAAATTTAAAAAAAGGTTGGCACTTGTGTCTATTCAGTATGGAATTAAAAAATCACTTCCACTTGAGTACAACTGATTGCATATGCACACTGCATGGAGCACATTTTCTTTCGTTTTCTCCTTAAAACACCTGCTACGCCAATCCTTATGCACAAAATGACCCATATTGCTCTCCAGAGATGCATGTCTACCACTTCATTCACAAACTGCTACAAGATCATACCCACGCTGCCACACAGCCGAAGGGTCACATTAAAACTCTTTGCTACATTAATTTGAGAAATGTTGTAAATGGTGTAAGCAAAATGTTGCTGGGTTTTAGGTTTTGATATTTTTTATTATTACATTTTTAATTATTAATAATTATTGTTATCCTGTCCAATATTTTACCCGAATGTTGTTGTTGATGTTGATGATGATGATGATGATGATGATTTGTGTTTGGGACGCCTTATGTTTTTGATATTCTTTGAAACCTAATCTTGACTGATACCTTTCAACATTCAGATCCATTTGATGCATTGTAAACATTTTGGGGACCATGACATTTGCATGACATTTAGATGAAATTAGTCAGAGTTATTTAAAATGAGTTTCAATGTGTGATTCTGCTGGAAAGAAATAACACTACCTGATAAAAAAAATAGAATGGCTGAGTCCTCTGACCCAGGCATGGAACATTTCCGAACAAAGAGGACCATTTAGCCATTTTATAATTACATAATGTAATGTAGCTTATGTACAGTACCTTATTTACAGCCACTACAAAACATAGCATATTAAATGGGAGGTGCATCTAATATTCCAAAAATCCATGATAAGAAATCACATACCCACGATTCTTCATAAAACTTAAAACATAAAAAGTCTTAAAGTAATATGTATTTGGTAAAAAAAATAAACCTATTTCTTAAATATGCCTGGTTTATTGAAAGCAGCATCCTGACACCTCTTTTTTTTTTATCTCAAGATGATGAAGTTGTAAACTGGATACAATACAATTCTGCAGGCTATGATTTCTGCTAAAGAGTGTGTAGTGAGGTACTGACCTTGTCTATATAAGCTGCACACATATACATTCAAATATATACATATACACAGTATACATATATATATATACACACATATATATATATATATATATATACCCCCCCCCCCCCCCCCCCCCCCCCCCCCCCCCCCCCCCCCCCCCCCCCCCCCCCCCCCCCCCCCCCCCCCCCCCCCCCCCCCCCCCCCCCCCCCCCCCCAGAACGCCAGGCACACACATACAGGAGCGGGTAATGGGATGCGTAATTTTCTCCTGCTTATATTGAGTTCGGGAAGACAGCCAATAACCATGCAGTCAAAGTTCTAGCCCTCTTCTTTATTATTTATACCCACTCATTTAGGACCTGAAACTCAGTGCCCAGTAGAAATGGCAAAGCTGGGAAAATAAACACACAGAGACTTCAGAAAAATGGAAGATGGGGAAGACAGCTCTGAGGGCAAATGGGTGGGAGGTTTAAGTAAGCATTTTAACCTTTAAAGCATCACATATTTCCTCATGACCGACACATGGAAACACCTTAAAGTTTTTTGAATATACCGAAAGCATTATAGCGTTTTATTTGTGGAATGTAGTTAATGACTATATTGCAACTATCACTTAAAAAATGTCACATGCATCTTTAAAGTATTTTAAATATATAGTTATAGTTTAAAAAAGGCAAGGTTTGATTCATAAATGCATTCATTAAAAACAAAATAATTAACTGGTCTCCTGTGACATTATCTAGTCCATTTTTTAAAGCAAACACTGATCGCTGAGTAATGAGATACAAGCATAGTGCTCAGCGGGAAACGTAAATTAGGTTATGGCTGGACAAACGGCTTAGCCAATTAGATTTATGGACCAGAACTACTATACCTACGTAAGTGATAAACTAATGGCACTAGATAGAGTTTACTGTATACAACTTCAATGGAATATCAAATCCAAATATGTGACATACCAAAATAAAACATCTACTGATGAGCATTCCTCTAAAAAAAACAAAGCTTACTGTACATATATGGTCATGAAAAAGATATTTTTGCTTCACCAATCATGTTTTAATTCTCAGTCTGTCACAACACATACACACACTTTGACACACGCACACACACACACACACACACACACACACACACACACACTGACACACACACAGTTTAAATATTTTAGATTCAAAACAACTTCAAATCTGTACGAATGCTCTACAGCATTCCACCTGATATCAGCTATTACATTAAATATACATTAGCAACTTGGCAGCCAAAATAAAAATGAATAAAATAATAAAACGCAAATGCTTTTATGTGCCATTTTTCTCCTTAGTGTTTTCCATTTAGCCGTGATTAGTCATTTTTTTTGTAGTTTGCCAAAAACTTATTTAACAGAACCATACACCATGACTTTTCTTTAAAGAAATAAAACATAAATAAAGAGATGCTCAGCATCTCATCGCAGAGCAGAATGAAAGACAACCGTAATATATATTAATAACTATAAAACCATTACACTACGAGATTTAAGTGCATAAATTTAGTCATAAAAGGCCATTTTGATAGAAAAAGAACAAACTGTCACACATCCTCAATGAAAATAAACAGTGCATGGCTCACAGCCTGATGTCATTTTTGACTTGGGGTGAAAAAAAAGGAAAACAAGAGCTGGAAACCGATTAAAGACCAAACATTGTTATGCAGATAGCAAAGCAGTTTAACAAAGACAAAAAAAATCTTAATGTGACACTTTGATATATCAATCAAAATGATCATAGCATATGATAAGATAATGTTAATTACAAAAACAGCTTTGAAGGAATTGAGTGTGATATTTAGAACACATAAGTTCCTAATCATTGGCTCTCTAAATCCTTTATTCAGCAAATGCTTTTCTTTTGCTTTAAAACATGCAAGTTATACACAATGCCTCCTGCCGAGGAAAAGTAATCTTGTTGAGAAACGTGCGGGTGGGGGAACCACATACAAAGAGAGAGAGAAAAAAAATGACAGGAAAATGGGTTTTACTCTGAATGTGGGAGAACGGATGATAAACTGCACCCTTTTCGTATCACTATATGTCATTTTCATAAAGGTCTACAGGCCTGTGAATTCCCAATTATCTCTGATTGTCTCTCCTGCAAATAAGTAAGTAATTTGAGTGAGCAGAACAGATATCTGCACTCCAACTCACTTTGTAACTCAGCTTCAGCATGTTAAGAATGGCAGCCAATGTTCTTGGGTCCTAAGGCTAAACTCTTGAGATAAATCCTCACCACCACACACTACCGCTGAGTCTGTGATGGAAAGCTACAATAGGCTGCCATGTGAATTAGTAAACACTTATTAGTGGGAGTAAAGGGAGCTTAGTGATTTTCGGGTGAGTGCATTATTTATGGTCTCTTGCTGCCTTTCTGATATCCCACTGTTGGGTTGAGGTTAAAAAACAGTTATTTATTATGCAGGAAATTACAGCTACGTAAACATAGGATGCCCAGTGGCTTTTTTCTTCTGTGTTCATCACTTAATAATGATTAGAACTGTTGCTGGAAAAGACTGCTAGGTAGTGTAAGGTACTAGGAAGGTGTCATTATCATTTTTAAATAATCTTATCTCATTATCTTCTACTAAATTCTGTAAATAATGGTTGCCACAACCAACACATTCCTTCTTTAACTAACTAGACAGGATTTTGGAACACACACACACACACACACACACACTTACAATTGTATATAAAATGATTTACTTTGTGGCAACAAATTGCAGTGGGACCTTTTTTTTCCTGCATGACAGCGAAAAAATAGGGTCCCTAAAACATGGATGGGTGAGTGTTGTGTAAAATAACTTGATTGGCCAAACAAAACCCCTACTTCAACTCCATCAAACACAATTAGGATGAACAAGAAAAAAGATTGCAAGCCGGGGTCTCTCATTTCGACATCACAGTGTGACTTAAAAAATTCTCTTCTTGATGAATGGACACAAATTTCCACAGACACACATAAAATCTTTACAGCTCAGTGGAGGCTATAATATCTGCAAAGGAAGAACCTAAAATGGAATATCATAAAAAGTCCCAAAGGTGTCATTTGTAAGTGGCTTAATATCTGTCCATATAGTGCTTTAACTCTAATGGCTAGAAAAAAAAGGCCAACCGCAGAACTTATGGCAGACTGAAACAAATGCTGCCACACTAAAACACCTTCACCACATCATTGTCTGCAAACAATGACAATAAACAATGCACCACCCAAATTAAATCAGTTCTATGATGGTCTTGACCAAAAGAGAACAGAGAAACAACTTGGCACTAATGACAAAAAGAAAACATATGTACTGCAGTGTGTAATTGTAAAACTACAAAAATCCATCTATATGGTAAGTGGAGAAAATAGACAATATAGGCATTGTGAACAAACTTTTGACTGATACTGTACATCGATAAGAAAAAAAGTGCAAATTCCCTACAAAGTCATGATAGCTCTTCCATATAACTGCAAACCATTAAAATTCCTGTACTGTACCTACTTTTCTACTGATGTGTTAGAGTTTTAAAGAAAGGCCTGAAGTGCACGATGCTGGAATATGTGAGAACGACCCACGTTTCTGTAGCAGGAGTCTGCATTAATCTTCATTCAGAAGTGGCAGTACATGCCTTTAACTTTATGCAAATCAGCAGTTTTGAATTTCTCACTGAGTGTATGACATCAAACCACAGAGCAAGTTCATTCCTCTTGTAAAAAGCAAAACTGACAGAACATGCATATGATTGATCAGCCACTTTCCCCTGGTCTTCTTATTCCGCCCCTGATCAAAAATGGACCCATGGCCACTGCAGCGAGTTCAAACTAACTCGGGCCTGGATAGAGTACAAGAGACCAGTGCTCTGTGATAATGACAAAGAACAGGAGCGAGGTAATGGCTGTCACTTCTCGTACATCAGAACAACTGAAGCTGAAATATTGCTCATAAACTGTCAAGATCACGAGACGCCAGAGGGCCTTAGTAAGTAATAGCCCACACAAGAGCAGCAGTGAGGGTAGTGAAGGAGAAGAAAAGAAAGAAGACGAAGTGAGGCAACAACACGACGGAGCAGAGGGAATCTTGTCGGATCAAAGAGAGAGCAAATGATTGAAAGCAAAAGGAGACCAAAATACATTGAAAAGAGAACAAATTAGGATTAAACATGGCATTTTGACAAAAAAGCTGCACTGTTCTGAAGAAAGTTTACCAACAGAAAGTAAATTACCAGACGTAGTCGGACAAAAGCAGCAGACCATTTTGAAATCTAAACTAAAAAATATATATTTCTTAAGTTCCAACTATTTAATCACAATACCAATACTGTATAATCCAAAGCACAGCAAGATCATTTTACTAAAGTAAAGTTTACAAAAAAAAAACAAACAGTACCAGTCAAAAGTTTGGACACACCTCCTTTTTGCTTCACTAATTTTTTCAGTTCCACTTATCATACAAATGGACTTTGTAATTCTTTGCAATTCCAGACTGTAGTCCATCTGTGTATGTCCCGTTTACTCTTTATTCTAATGGTCAGGACACCAATAGTTGCACCACAAAGCAGGTATTATTTGGTTGGTGCATTATTCCTATTCCAGCAGTGTCAGTAAGGTGTTTAATTGAAACTACAGCAGCACTGCCACACTAACACCACCTCAACACATCAATGTCACTGCAGAAATGACAACAAACAAACCACCACCTAAATTATACCTTTTCTGTGATGGTCCAAAAGAGTGTCTAAACTTTTGACTGATTCTCTATACTATATTGAACTATATTCAAACAATAAATATTTCAATTACTTACATATTAATTTCTTAAGCCTTTTGTACCAAAATGAAACAGTGTTCTATTATTAGTGGTTGTAAACCGGCGGCCTTAAACAGCCCAAGACAGGATGTGATTTTGATTTGCGATGGTCTGGGTTTTTCTCCATTGCTGTAGAAGAGGATAACACATTCTGCAGTTTAGTTGATAAGTCCAAGTAAATGAAAAAGCCTTTAGGGAAAATGCTTAATTGGGTTCGATTTGTTTTGCATCAATAAACTGCTTTTTGGGAGCGAGTGAATAGTCTTGGCCACAACAAAAAAAGAAGAGATTTTTGGCAATGTCCTTATGATTGTATCACATAATTGTAACAGAATCTGCACATTTTAACTAATCTACTAATCCAATCTATTACTCTTCAATACACTAAAGGCACGATCAAACTAAGATAAACTGTGGGAAGTACAACGGGAAAGTAAAAAGCACTTTCTCCTCACAGCAAGAAGTTACTGGGTTTGATTCCTAGAAAGAACTGTTTGTCTGTGGTTCTACCCTGCGATGGACTGGTGGCTTGCTCAGAATACTCCTCCACATTCCACCCAACGAGCAATGGAACATTATATCTGTGGCTGTATGAATTCTTGTGCTGTGCTTTCCCATAATAATTTGGTTTAGAATGATGTGAATTGGAGTTTCAACGGTTGTACAGATGAAGATGCATCTGAGGCTAATTATCAGGGCAAAGTGTAACTACGGCAAAAAACCCTCTATCCTTAGACGTCACCTTATAGGTTTGGCATCTGTCATGTGCCTTAAATGACTATTAATACAGAGCCAAAAACTATAAAAACAATGCTTTTTTTGACACTGCTTTTATGCAAAAAAATGCATTTAGAAAAAGATGCAGAAAGTTACAATGTGAGACCCCAACAATCATAGTACAGTGTGTTCCAGGGCCAGGCTGCCGAACACGCTGAGCAGGTATTATTTGGTTGGTGCATTATTCTCATTCCAGCAGTGTCACTGAGGTGAAGAAATGATACTACAGCAGCACTGCTGCACTAAAACCCCCTCACCACATCAGTGTCACTGCAGAACTAAGAATAAACAGTCTACCACCCAAATTATACCTGATCCATGATGGTCCTGACCAACAATAATGTCAATATCAAAATCATGGTAACAATTTTCTATAATTAAAGTAAATTGTAATAGAATATTATATTATTTCATAACTAAAGATTTATAAAGTAAATAAAGTTATTGTGTCCTTTTTATTATTTTATTATTATTGTGTCTCTCTCTCTCTCTCACCCCCCCACCCTCTCTCTCCCTCCCTCCCTCCCTCTTGTGTATTTTCTGTGCAACCCTGTCTATTTCTTTTCAATTTCAAATCAATTTTAACATGCTTCAATGAATCTATAGGCATTTAGCTCAAACAAATAAAGACATAGCTCATTTCATATATTCCTCTATATCACTGTATGTGCAGTGATGCATTCTGCACAGCATCTTTAATACGCTCTGTATCCTGCTCACACTCTACACTCTAGCAAGAATAGACACCACAAGGTATAAAACACATACACACATATGCGTGCACACACACCCAGTCATCCATACCTAAGGGTCATTTAAACTTAATTAGACAACTGTCTTGTTTTGGGGGAGGTGAAATGACACTTGCGGTAGCAAGTAGGTAAGTACAAGAACCTCCCAAACATCATCTAGCCATTAACTGAATATATACATATATACATAAAAGGTGGTTTAACATTGCAGCATCTTCTTGATGTAGACTTGCATTTTTCTATATGAAACTTGAAGCACGGATCAAACATGGCTTAGTGGAGTGTGTCGAACTTTGACAATCTATTGATACAGTGTGCACAACTGAGCTTTGAGTCCTAAATTTCAAAGTCTTACTAAAACTAGCAAAGATAGATAAACTTTGAAACGTGACCAATGTTCACATTTAATCCTAATATATTAAATTTGCATAGATGCGATTAATAAAAGCACTAAGACTCAACATAAATAAACAACCTTATGTTTCAAAACATTATCTTGTACAGATATTGCTGATATTTACAGACATTAAACAAATGTCTTATGGACTCATATTAGGTATATTACACTTGGTTTTGTACACCTTAAATAGGCGAAAGGATGGTTTTTCAACAAAGGATAGTTGTTGGATCCAGAGTTGGCAACTTGGTACCGGGTGACAGGCACACCAGATAAAAAAAAGGCTACCAGAGTGTGTTGAAGCTTGAAGAAATACCCTTTGGCTATGCCTATTGCCTTATGCATGGTTCATATTACAGAAACACAATTACGCAAAACATACTTTTAGCTTATGACAAAAAGTCTTCAGACATAATAACTCAGTAGCATTCAAAGAATGGAATCGTCTGCAGTCGACCTAAATGGTAAGTGGAGACAATAGACAATGGACAATGTAGCAAGAAGGAGGTGTGTCCAAACTTTTGGCTGTTAATCTATATAAGTCTAATAATGATAAATTAGGTAATTGTAGATTTATCAGCAATAAGTTTATGCTGATTTCAGCATACAGATTAATTGATCAGACCATAGTGGAAAAATACAATGTGAATACATAGAGAGCATGACTATGCACAGACAGCACAAAAAAGAAAGCATCTGATGAAGCACTTATATAAACAAAAATTACCTGTAACACCCTGAAACGAAACAGTAATTTGAATACAAAATCAAAAAGAATGAAAAAACAAGATAAACAGAACTATTGATCAAAGACAACGTAATACAAGTGGCCAAGCTTTTTAAATGGATTAGATTTTTATAAACCTCATTAATATGTGAATAAAGGTCATACATTTAATAAATGTGATAAGACTCATGGAGACTGGGACAAACTTGGAAACTAAATGATCTTCAAATTTTTGTCCTGATAGACACCAGTCAATTGAGCAGCTAGTTTGAAATGAACACATTAGGGAACAATAGCAAATTAACCATGCAGCAAAAGGCCATGTGAGCTGACAGAATGGGACCCCTAGTGCCTGAAGCATGCAGGCCATAAAGAAAAGCTGTTCTTGTTTGCAACGCACAGTTCCTGAAGAAACATCAGCAACACAGAGCTGTTCATTTAAAATATTATTTTCTTTCTTATACTCTGAAGCTGTACACTTGTGACTTTTGTGTAAAAAGTCAAAATGCACGCACGAAAAATGAAAGAACAAACTATACATCGATATCCAATAATTTCTTAAAGAAAAAATTTACCTTCCGGCATAACCATCTGCTCCACGAGAAGATAAACCCCAAGATGGCTCAAGATGTGCTATAGATCAAGGAATACATTTTTTACACAGTCACAGACCTAAACCCCACTGAGAATTTATGGTGTGCTTGACAGTGAAAGTCACATCAGTGACATGACGCAAGAGGACTGATGTTATATAACATGGATCATCAGATTCTGTATGACATGCAGCCCATGTGTATGCTCTCAAGGTTTTCTTACAGCAGAAGAAAATAAAACATACAGTATACAAGTACTTTAAATTGCACACTTCATTTAAAAAAAAACTTTTTAATCTGCTGGATTTTTGACTATTTTCGTTCTATACAACACTTTGAGCTACTCAACAGTCTGTAGTTGCTGTTGTCGATCTTTCCTCTTCATGATGCGCCATACATTTTTAATAGGAGACAGATCTGGGCTGCAGGCAGGCCAGTCAAGCACAGAAGCTTTGTCTATGAAGCCAGACTGTGGAAACTCATGTAGAATGATGGCAGTGTCCTGTTGAAATGGACATGAAGGCAGTGAAGCTTGACTGCAGTGCACAGTTCTTCAAACTTCCAATATAGGCCATGGCATCTTCACTTATGCACTAATGCACATTTTTTTCCATTACAGATGCTGTTTTTTTCACTTTTGTTGGCAATAGTATAAATGGTCTTTTTCATTTAGGGTACTCCAATAACTTTACGGTCTGAATCAAAACATGTTTCTGCTGTTTTTGTTTGTCACTGATTTTAAGCCCAGAGAACAGACATTCATACACAAAATATGGATATGGCTTTCTTCTTACCTCATGTGCAGCCAAACAATGTCGTACAATAAAGATTAATTTCAATAATATAATTACAACTGTGAAATTCAGGTGGGTAAATGGCTTAATGAAAATACAGAGGCCAAGATATAGAAAATAGTCATATTCATATTTGCATTCATATTTGTAAACAAATAAAAGAGAATAATAAGGGACAGCTAACAACATGATACTCTACACAATGACAGAAAAGAGGACAGGAAAAGGGCCAAAAAGGAACAGAGTAAAGACAGAAGCTAATATTTTTAGATAAAAAGAAAACTCCCAGTGCACTGTTTGAGGAAGAGAGTGCATGAGTTCCCTCAGCATCTGTCTGCAAGCATCTTCTGAAGAAACGTGTGTGTGTGTGTGTATGTGTGTGTGTGTGCGTTCCTCACTGGCCCTGCCTACCACCCTTTGGTGGTCCTGAGCAAGTGCATTTCTTATGATGTTACACATTCACTTTCTTCATTGTGTGCTTTGTTCTCACCGACTAGCTTACTTTTCCCTTCAGCTTAAATATAATCACCCTGTAATATTAATAAATTATTTAGGAATCAGATTTTAGGACTTCTCATTGTTAGAAAACCACTGGCCAGGAAACATCGAGCACTCCTTCAAGCATCAAAAAGACCCTATGAAATTGGTTTCTCTGAATTTAGTCAATATATGTTACAAATTTAATAAAGCTCTGTCTTTCTCAGGCTTTTCTGCTGACACTTCACAAACATCCATGTTCATTTCCAATATATGAAAACAATCTCTAACATTTTTTTTTTATTATTTCATGCTTTTACCTATAAACTTTTATATAAGTCAATTATAAGTTTTTAGGCAGTTTTTTATTAATATACCAAATGTTCATTTTTATTGTGATCACTATGTGATTGTCCTACTCAAACCCTATTGTAGTCTCTAGCTTATAGGTTGGAGACTTCATTTCATATGTGTGTAACATAAAATATCAAATCTATTTGCATGCATTTACAATTGCAATTGGGATATACTTTGATGATGCCTTTGCAAAGAAAAATATCAAAAACCACAAAATAAAACAATACCAGCTATTTTGAGAAACTGTGATTACATAGTAAGATTCCAATTAAATTCTAACAAAAGGTTCGGTTGCTTTATTTGTGAATGGCAGACAGAGTCATGGATTTTACTTGACTATTATCTGCCACACAGTGAACTGCAATTAAGGTATATTTGTTTGTCCATATTGCCATCAAATTACTGAGCTATAAACATGGAATATCACAAACAAATGCAATTTGTTTGCAATTTGTAGTTATATTAGCTCCAAAAACAGTAGTGGCAGTTTATCATTATAAACATATTGTTAAAAGTTCATGTATAAAATAGAATGGATCTTGCACCATTTATGACAGGTTTTGGTTGCATTGTGGGGAAATATAACCACAGATTTGATGAAAATCATTGCATCAGCGTTAGAAATTTAAATATTATTTTAACTTCAAAAACCACAAAAATTAGCATCCTGTTGACACAATTTGAAATGAATACAATGTAAAAATTATATTTGCTATTAGATAAAATAATTGCAATGAAGAGATTTGGAAATGTTAAAGGCCTAGAAAGGCCAGCATGTCTATCACCATATTGCTTTTTATTTTGAATTACACTAAACCTTCCAAAATAGTCCCAGTTTCTTATGTGACCTCTAATTGCCCAGCTTTAACTTAGGGTCATTGGACATGCCAACAAAGACAAATAGATTATGTATGTTTCACTTCTCATATACACTTTGTAGATCTACAGTTACAGTTTGTAGTCCATCTGTTTTTTCATGCATTGTTATTCCCCTTTACTAATGATCAGTGCCCCTGGACCCATTAATTACAGAGTCATTGGCTGATAGAGAGCCTAGCAAGTCATACTAAAGTTTTTCAAACAGTTAAATTGTTTAGCCACCATCATCCCGTATACTTTGTCCTGTAAGCACTGATGACATAGCACTAAAGAATGACCAACACACTGTGCAACAACAAATGAACAACTGTCTCTGATTTTACATACAAGGTTGAGCAATGACGTATATAGGACTAATAGAGTGCTCAGTGAGTGAACACTGTTTAAAAACTCCAGCAGCAATGCTGCGACTGATCCTCTCATACCAGTACAACATAATGGCACACCACCACGATAGAGACATTTAACGAATAATCTGATATTATTGATATCAGCCTGATATGCTGGAATGGATCCTTCTTTTAGTTTAAACATTTTGAACCAGGATGTATGAACAAGCTTAGTAACTGTCAATATCACTGATCATACCCAAGCTCTGTGCCAAAAGAGGAGAAAAAAAACAGATCAGTCCATGTGTTCTCCAAACGCAGTCATTATAAACACTAAAGTACATTCTTGATTAATTTTATTTTATTTGATTTGATTGTCTTTCTTTTTTTCTTACTATGAATTATTTGGAGCAGATGATGAAGGCAATAAGACCAGATATATATGCATTATTACACTTGGGGCAAACCTGTATGTGAGTTGCATGACAGATAATATAACCGGTACAATAAAATGTGTCTGTGTGTGTGTGTGTGTGTGTGTGTGTGTGTGTGTGAGTGAGAGAGAGCAAGATAGCAAGACATATATATATATATATATATATATATATATATATATATATATATATATATATATATATATATATAAACATTTAGAATTAAGAAGTTAAAAAAAATAACTTAAATTACAATTAAATGTCCCTTTGGGGTCAATAAAGTTTGGGATCTATTTATTTAGGTCGGGACATAACCTCATACGAGGCACCAGTGGAAGCCTTTAGTCTCTCCAAATGCAAAACATTTTCAAACGGGGGAACAGTAAAGCAGAAACAACTTGTTATTGAACAGGTCTGCTGTTAGAGCAGAACTCACCTGCTGCTGAAAATAACGCGCACAGCGCACCGGTTTTATTATAGTGATATTATAATTAAAAAAAACGGCGCAACTACAGAGCGGAACAGAGTAAAGGAAAAAATAAAAGTTGGATTGTTTCCACTCACACTGCTGTTGTGTCCAGTCCAGTAGACGGCCGCGTGGTTGTGAGCAGAATCTCCAGCCAGAGCGAAAGTGCTGCTGACCACTCTGGGTTCGTCTGATCGGGAATTCAGCAGTCTGCCGTCATCGCGGTTGCGCTTGAGTTTCTGGCCGTCCAACAGCAAAGCATCCGAGGACTCCGAGGAATCTGCGCTTCTTGCGTTCAAGGCAAATTCATCCGGATCTGTTGAGCTCCTTCTGCTCCTCAACAAAGCCTCTCCGAGCTGCTGCACTTTTTGGAGGCCAGCGTGTGCGCCCGCAGAGGCGCGTAAAGACGCCACTTTCGAGTTTGGCGCGCCACTCCCGAACCTTTGATCAACTTCATCTGTACCCGACCTCACGGCAGCGCGTCGGAATCTTTGGTCTAATGTCCTCTTGTCCGCGGTGGGGTAGAGACGCGCAATCACTTCGCCGCCCACCGGTTTTCCGGGCGCTGGTGATGCGCAAGTTACCTCCGCCGTGCCAACGTGCAGGGAGCAGATGAGGCAGGTGCACAGGACCAAGTGGAAAGCAGAAAACGAGTCCATGGTGGAAACTGAGCTGAACGTTTTCTCTCTCGTATGATCCCTTTGGAAAGCGCTCCTCCAAAAGTGGCGCAGCAGTTTCGAGCGCTCCTCTCGGTTTTTAGGTAACTGCGCTCCTCAGCTAAACTGTTCACGTTCAGCTATCTGATGAAGTAAAGGCTGCACAGGGGGGAGGAGCTGAGTGCTGAGAGAGAGAGAGAGAGAGAGAGAGAGAGAGAGAGACTTCACTTAAAATCAAAATTCAGGACACACTGGGATAATCTGAAATAGAAAAGACCATTGTTTATTAGTATATTAATAACTTAAAGTTTAGAAAACTTGAACTATAGAGCAGGAGGGTTATGGTACAAGGTATTTTAGACTAGGAAACCTACACTCACCGGCTATTTTAATAGGTACATCTCTTCAGATTAACACTTGGTGTCTGTACAACTACAAAGTCCATCTATATGATCAATCACATTATGGAGCCTATATGTTACTCTAAATATTCCGTTAGTCCGCTTTAGTATGCTTTCTGATGATCACCCACAGAGGAAATATTAGAATGGTGGATGATCCTCAGTACTGCCGTGATACTGACATGGTGGTGGTGTGTTAATTTGTGTTGTTCTAAACAAAGAACAGTACACCAATCAGAATCAGGCGTCTGATCCACTCGTACCATCATCCGCCACCCTAATAATACCTGCTCTTTGGCGGTCTATCAAGTCCATATATATGGTAAGTGGAGAAACAATGAGCTGTACCTAATAAAACGGCCAGTGAGTGTATATTTAGATTAAATTGGTCACATATTTAACAACAAAAAAATTGTTTCACAAAAATATCAAGCTATAATAGACCTAGAATGTTTTTTATTTTATTCTAAATAATCTTGCTTAAACGTTCAGTAAAATGAGTGGTATAGCATGATGTAATCTCGAACCGTAAACAAGACTCAGGCTGACATTAAAACTCCAGTTTAAGTTGCAAAGTAAGTTGTTTGAATTTAATTCACATGTGAAGATAACATTTAAAGATAAAAGCATTTAAGTTGTGCTTAGTAATTGCAAAGATTAAGTTAAGGATTACAATGTCATTGAGCGTTAGGATGTTTATCACCACCATTAACATGAATTAGCATCACTCCACATCAAGAGGTGTTGCTGTGCAACTTAACTTCACAGAGATAAAGGAGCATACACGGTTCAGCAGTGTATCAGTGTGAGCTCTCAGGCCAGCGTGAAGACCCTTATTTAAATTGTTTATTCATTCATTTATTCATTCATTATCTTCCTCTTAATCCTTTACTAGGGTTGTGGGATGGGGTGGGGGGTGTGGTTCCCCATGCCCATTCAGGGGAAAACGTTTAGGGCACAGGACAGATACGAGGTCCCTATCTATCGCAGGGCAAACTCACTCACTCACTCACTCACTCACTCACTCACTCACACACTCACACTCACACACCCTTTATATGGGGCAATTTAGAGCATTTAATTTACCTTAAATCAATGTTTTTGGACTGTGGGAAGAAAACAATAGAGCAAGAAGTAAACACACATAGACACAGGGAGAACATGGAAACTCCACATAGATTGGGATTCAAACCTGAATCCCCAGCACTGAGAGGTGAACATGCTAAACACTAAGCCACCAATACCACCCCTTATTTAGATTGTATTTATATTTTTACTCATCTATTTTTTCAGGCAGCACTTACATGTGCATTACAAGTCAAAAGTTTGGACACACCGCCTTCTTGCTTCATTGTCTATAATTCTAAATTTTTTGAAACTCTAGAACTCTGGATATATTTTGTGAAACCAGGTTATCCATCCAATATAGGACACAGATATTATCAGAGATCTGTCTGTTCCTCTCCACATGCTGCAGTCGCTGTCCTGTTCACAATCACCAGTTCTCATGTTAGCTTGGTTCAATCTATCTTACCCTGTACACATTTTTCACAATTAATCTTCCTTTAACTTAATAAATTGTGAATATTCTAACTCTTTGACTTGCCCTCTGAGGTCACTTAGTTCCTTATTGCACTTATATTCTCTCATCTTTAAGATGTATACTTTCTTAATCCATGTGGAATAATCCATTGCATGTATGAAGATGGAGTAAAGATGAAGCTCAAACTTTTTGCAGTAATGTTGAAGCAAAGATCTTAGAAAGGATGAGTTCTGGAAGATCATGAAGGCATTGCTAAGCAAGTGCTCATCACCAAGACTTCCTAGAGCATTGATTCATCAAGAGTCATTCCACTGGCTTCAGTTTTACTCACCAATATAACAGCAGAAGCCATTCTTAGTGATCCTTCCATTATTCTCTAAAGGATTTGAGCTCTTCACGCTTCAGGTATTACTTTACCTGTCGTGTCGACCTCCTACATCAGACGTGGCTGAAATTGCATTCCTCATTAACATGCTGCGAGTTTGAGTGAGTGACTAGGTGACAGACATTTGCTCTAGGTGTGGGGAGGAGTCACACAGTGTTGTGTGATTCATGAAGGCATTTAAGTCAGTCTCTTGTCATCCACATTAAGGACGCACCTGTGGTGAGCTGCTATTCCAGCTGTGGCAGTAATCTCCATCAGCCACTGACTATGCACTTAAATTCAGGTCCATGATGGCAAGAAGTCAGAGTCATCACCCTGTTTGAGTCAAGTCAGAGTTTAATTGTAAAATCTTTTACCCTGGCAGATATGATAAAATGTAGGTGGTTTCCATCCCAGCATGAATGTGATGACGCAGAGTCTTTTGTCAGGGAGCAGGTTTTTACATACTGTTCACTTTGTGAGGTATTTTAGTTGAGATACTGATTGCAAAAACACAAGTTTTAATACACTGCCTTAACTGTCCACCAGATTGTATTTCCAGTATGCAATACCTTAGGCTTATACCTTAACATAATTGGGGTACCCTGTTGTGGTTCGTACCCTCCCAGGTCATCTCTCAGAAGGATTGGTAAAAGGGTATGCTTATTGATGAACAAAAAAACATTACATTTTGCTTTTTGGGCACCCTTTCCTAAATGTAGTTATGCTACAATCACTGCTAGTGTCGATTTGCTCCGAATTTCAGAAGACGTCACGTTTGTTGAACTGTTTAATTTTTAGGGTTTACTATGATCATCTCTGTAATTAGCTGTTTTTTCCACATTTTTTTCCACATTGAATTTGATCAGCTGTACAGTGTACTTAAAACATTTCACACAACAAAGCCATTCTCCTAACTTTCTTGGAGCACCAGTTGGCAGGGGTATCCACTGTGTATCTTTCCAGTCGGATGGTCAGGAATCAAGTAAGCCAACACAGAAACTGGGGAACAGACTGATTGTTCTGAGCAATCAGCCTATAAAAGGAAACAGTTCTAGCTGATCTTACGCTGGGTTAACAACTAGATATAGTCCTGGATTTTTGCCCTAAAATATTCATTTATTCATTATCTTTCGCTTTATCCTATATTAGGGTCGTGGGGGGTTCCCCATGCCCATCCAGAGGAGAACATTCCGGGCGCCGGGCAGATACACCCAGGCCAGGGCCCCAATCTATCACTGGGCACACACTCACTCACACAGACACGCACACAAACACACTCTACACATGGGGCAATTTGGAGAACTCACTTGACTTGAACCATGTTTTTGGACTGTGGGAGGAAACCGGAGAACCCGGAGGAAACCCACGCGGACACGGGGAGAACATGGAAACTCCACCCAGATGGGGATTCAAACCGGGAATCCCTAGTGCTGAGAGGCGAACGTGCTAACCACTAAGCCACCGTGCCGCCCCGCCCTAAAATATTGATCTTTTAATATTTTAAACTGGGAAACGGCATTTTGATTTCCTTTAACACTTCGAGAACTCTGTGGGTTCCACATATAGAAATACTGCGCTCATTTGAAAGTTCCGCTGACTTCACCTGGATCTATTCATTTCCCATCCCCGTAGTCATCATTTTTAGCTCACATGAACATGAATAACTACTTGCCTCATCTGTTCCATCTTTTTCAGTGGACCCTGTGTAGGAGTGGGAGTTACGTTAAAGGTCCAGATGTTGCTCTAACCAATTCTCCAACTTGTTCCTATTTACAATATAATATCAAATAAGTTGAATCCATCTTTCCCCATGCACCTGTTTCACTTAATTCCTCAACCTGCTTTTGTGCTTTGCTCTTCCCCTTTTATGAATTCTGTATTTCTGCCACCTTTATGCTGCTTTCACACTTATTTTCTTAATTACTTTCTTGGCTGTCAGTCCCTCCTTACTGACTCTCATCTGTTTATTCACTACGCTTTTTCCAGCCTCTCTGCACAATATGCATCTTACTGGGCAGCTTCACTAAAGCAGCACCACACACACCACCCAGGCCAATTAAAAATTCAAACTGTAAGACCCATCTCTGCTGGAGGTTATGTAGTTCAGTAACTACACTACTACAAGCTACTATGAGTGTTGTTTACCCGTCACCTCACTTCAAATAAACTGTGTGTGTGTTTAACCCTTATGCAAGGCCACACTACATGACTTTAGCTGTGTACTTCCATTGATGCAACTTAAATGCTCGCTGCTGTGTCACAGATATCTATAAGGCTAAGAATCTAGATCTGCTGGCAATTCCAAATCCAGTAGTGTGCAAAGTATTGGAAATGAAAGTGAGGGCAGCAACAAGCTACAGTTAGAAAGCAAGCTACAGGGTGAGTGTAAAGCTGTTTAAAGACTCTGGCTCAGGAAAACCCATGGGAGGATTTCTACATCAAGCAGGTCAGCTTGGACCCAAAAAATAGAGAAAAATATGATTGAACTTGGCAGGAATGCCTATGCTCTGTGGTGTTTCCAACAAGCTGTACCCCAACTGTTTTTATTCATGGCCCTGCTATGACATTGCATCATTCTCAATGTTACTTCTTGCATGTGTTTTTTGATAAAGCAGTGCTTAAAAATACTTTGTGCTTCATCCAAGAAAAAAAATCTTATAATTTTTTAGGTCCTGTCTGAGATCAGTTAAGTACTGTATACATTTACATTTGGTTATTTAGCAGACACTTTTATCCAAAGCAACTTACAAGTATCCAAACTTAATGTTTTGAGGTTTAGAACAGGTTTGATAATTCTACAGTGTAGTTTGTTTTCTTCATAACTACTGACTTGTGGTGTTCTTATTAGTAAGTTGCTTTGGATAAAAGCATTTGCTAAATTACTAAATGTAAATGTAGAACACATGGTTACATTCAGAATCCCTGAAGAAGGGTTAAGGGCCTTGCTCAATGACCAACATTGGTAACATCAGTAGACCTGAGATTTGAACCCACAACCATTGGTTTGTTAGTCCAACACCTTCACCACTGAGCTACTATTTTATTCGCTGTATAAACCACAATTTCAATTTATATGATTAAACGACAAGCGGTGTAATTAGAACTCTACATGCATAATTCTGTTTTTCATATGGCCTCCCACACTACTTAATCTCACTGGAGGGGCTTGTTGAACCTTCGTCTATGGCTATTCTTTAGAGACTTTACAGTCTTTTTATAGCATGTTTAATGTCAATCAAGTTGTTAAGGCTTTGTTATTTAAAAATATTATAAAACAGATTTATGAATCTATTTATAAACTCTAGTTTTATTCACTTACAATGTGAGATGATATACACTTTATTATTCTCATATCATTATCGTTTTTTGTCGACAAAGTTTTTTGCCATTATTGTCTTCTAGGGATGCCGGGGAGGGGGGGTATCCAGAAAAAAAACGTTTTGGGTGCTGGGCTGATACACCCAGGCAGGGTGTTAATTCATCAACCCAGAGAAAATACACACAGACATGGAGAGAACATGGGAACTCCACCCAGATCCGGATTCCAAACTGGAACCACAGCCTTAACTTTTGGATGTACTAACCACTATACCATAACACTACCCCTGTTTATTATTATTATTTTATAGAATATTTAACAAATGCTTTTATCCAAAGGGACTTACAAGTATGGTGTCAGAGGACAGGGTTGTTCATACAACACCCTCTAGAAATCAGGGTTGAGTGTCACGCTCAAGGACCCACAATGGTAACTTCATAGCACCTGGGATTTGAACCCACAAACTTCAGATTGATAGTTCAACACCTGAACCACTGAGTTACCACTGTCTATTCTATAAACATGAGATGATATACAGTGCATAAAAAAAATTATAAGGGATTTTATATTTTATTAACATTGTGAAAATGATAATTAACTGAGCAGAGAGACTGTTTTATAGAATAGGCAGTATTTTTTTATAGGGAATTAAGCCTGGCAAATCCTAGAATACTGTACAGATTCATGAGGTGTACACCCAAAATGGTTTGGAGTATTCTCACATCTAAATTGTAATGGGGTCGCTTGCATTGGGGCTAAAAGTCAACATGGAATGTGTGGTGTTGCTAAAGCTTCAGAGAGGGCTGGGTCACTCTCTGTTTAATGCATCATGTTTACTGTTAAAGGTGTATGTTCATATAAAAAGATTTGTCTTATAAAGATACATATATTGACCAATCTTGCACAATCAGGGGCATTAATTACAACCTCAAATACTACAAAATTTTATTTTTCCCAGGTTTCCCCCAGGTTTTCAAATTACTCAAAAGAAAGTAAGTGAGGTTAATGACTGCTTGTTTTAGGGTAATATGTGTTCTATCAAAATTACTTCATGTGGTTACATTTTAATCGTATAGACAATATTGTGTGAGTAAAAGATTTTTTGTGAGTAAAATAAAACATCCTTTTTAAAATGTAGCTTGTTGTAGAGTTATCCAACAGAGTGATCAATAAAGTATTAATTTATTAAATCTCATTACATTTAATAACAGATTTATATATGCAGAGACAAATGCTACTACTTTTTCGACAGTTAGGTGTGTACAGACGTGAACACACACACACACCACTTGCTTTCTTACCCTCAGAGAAAATTGAGGAGACATATTGATTACTGCAAGAAGCTTAGTACATGATTTATACCTCATTCAAATTAACGGTACGAGAGATTTTTCATGTCATTCTGCTTAGACACTTCTTTCCTTCCCAGCCATGGAGGAAAACATCCTTTTTACACCTCACTGTGATGTGCTGTAGCAATTATGATAGCAAACGTCTGCATCCGATGAGGAAACTGATGCTAGATCATCTTAACAGGGCTGCCCTACCATCACAGCTTTAAACAGATATTTTAAGGCTTTTTATAAAACTCAATTTGACATAACTACGTATTACACCATGGAAACTTTTGTGTTTTTTATGGTGAGTCGGCTTACACTTTAACCTTTATAACAATAAATTAGTCTTGCTTTATAGTGATGGAATAACACAAGGCCACACAAAACTATTGTTTTCAAAGTATTTTTCCCAGCATTAGACAGAAAATGTATATTTTAGATTTTGAAGAAACTAAGGATTAGTATTTTGTGGCCATAACAAAAATATTCTTCTCTCATTTATGCATAATATTACCTAATCTTTAATCTGATATAAATATGACCTTTACTGTTTAAGCCAGGAAGAACTTTTAAAAGCCAAAGTTGAATTATGCTTAAGTCTTACCTTGCTACAAGAAAATAAATTCAGTAAATGATCTTAAGCTAAAGAAAAATACAAGAAGGAACAAGAGTATAGTGATGCTGCCATCAAGACTTTAATCATCCCATGCTTTTTTTTTTTTTTTTTAGGGTTAATTGTAATGTTGGCTGAGAGAAGTCAGTATTACATCAGTTCTGAGCTTCTTATCAGGGCTGAGCTAAATCACAATGATTCGAACTCTACTCTGTCTGACTGCTTATCCAACCAGTGAAATCTCCCTAAAGCAAGTTTCTTTAATCTCTTTTTTTTCTTCTTTTTTTGATTAACATACTTAAACACACATTCATTAATACTTTGTTTTTTCAAATAAATAAATAAAGTTTATCAGAGGTGCTCAGAAAACAACAATAGAAAAATACAGCTGAGCAAAAAATAGTATACATAGATACATATAGAACTGCTGACATTTAGCCATAGATCATATGTGTAAACTTGGCACTTCAGATTTTTAAAGGTCAGTTATATTATGCTGCAAAGACTTGAATAACCTTTATATTAAAAAAATGCAGCTCATAGATACTATTTTTTAAAAAAAATTTAAACTAATCAAAATAACAGCAATTATCTTGCTATTTTCCTATTTAAGATTTCGTTGAAGAGACTGAGTGTTTCAAAGGTCACATCTGATAGAGTGGAGTCAGTGTTAAACTCATTCTTGGCACTTATGAAATTGGGGGTTCCCAATGTCCATTCCATTGGAGAACGTTTTGGGCACTGGCCAGATACACCCAGGACAGGTTGCCAATCCATAAATGTGCACACACTTACTCACAAAGACACAGAAAATATAGAAGCAATTTAAATAGTGAGGGGATTATTTAATTGAAATCCATTGTTTTGGACTTTGGGAGGAAACCGGTAAACCTGAAGAAAACACATGCGGACACATGGAGAACATGGAAACTAAGATGAGCATTCAAACCTGGATCCACAGTACTGAGAGGCGAACATGAAGGCTACGACTAAGGCTAAGACTTAAACCTAAATTGACATCACAAAATCACTTTCTACTATAAATCTTCAACTATAAATATGAACCAATCATTACAAAGTCTAGTTATTTATTTAAATTCATTTATTTTATCTACTAGTCCAGCCATGTTTAAAGTTAGTATCAAAATTGACATAAGTGTCCAATCATCAGTTTATCGACAAGCCAATCAAGACCTTGATGAGAACTGAACAAGCCAGCCTTGAAGGACACAGTTTTTCTTTTCTAATTTAGGTTTGTTAAAGACAAGAGAGTAAACAAATCGGTCTGTTGTATGCTCACTGTTTCTGAATATTCTGATACAAAGGCAATATTTTTGTCTAGAATCTGGTTTTCTCAATTCCGAAGCCGATTTTGGTGCCATTTTCATGAATTTTGCTCTGAAGTTATTTTCCCTGTTAGAGCTCGGTTTTGTGGATTGGATTGTAAAATAATTGTTTTTTTAGTGTCTAGGGTCGCGGGAGGTGGAAGGTTTCCAATATCCATCCAGAGGAGAGCGTTTTGGGCACTGGGCATATACACCCAGGACAAGGTGCCAATCCATTGCTGCGCACACACTTACTCATACACACTATATAGAAGAAATTGTGGGGAGAAATTTTGGGCGTGGTAGCTCAGTGGTTAGGGCGTTGGACTAGCAATCTCAAGGTTGTGGGTTCAAATCCCATGCCACTAAAGTTACCAGTGTGGGTCCTTGAGCAAGGCCCTTAACCCTCATTGCTGCAGGGATGTTGTGATGAACCCTGTGCTCACCTTGTAAGTCGCTTTGAATAAAAGCGCCCAATAAATGACCAAATGTAAACGTAAATGTAAATTTAGTTTGGGGCAATGTAGAGCAGCAAATTAAGTCTATGTTTTTGAACTGTTGGATGAAACCGAAGAACCTGTAGAAAACCCACATGGACATGGGGAGAACATGGAAAATCCACTTAGTTTATACTATATACCATATATAAACTTGGATCCTTAATGCTGAGAGGTGAACATGCTAACCACTAAGCCACCGTGCCGCCCGTCTTCTAGAATGTCATATTTTATTGTTACTACTAGTAGTTGATGTAGACTATATAGCTAAATGGATGTGGTACCAATTGATAAAGGGAGAGGGGCAGTTTTGAGGGACACAACAAAAGTGACATTAGTCCTTGGCGTGAAAGTAAGCTTAAATGAATTTCATGAAACCTTCATAATACCCATAAATTTCATGGACAGATACAGTCTACTGATAATAAAATGGTAGCCCCAACTGTTTCTCCAACAAGTTCCATCTCAGTGACAGATGGGTAATGGTTTTGTAATTATTCTGATTCACAGTCTCAGAAATGAAATGACTGCAAAGGAGGTTTTACTATACAGAGTTTTATGAGTACTCTAATCCTGTGACAGGGCTGTTAGGTTTTGCTCATTTATCTAATACTAATATTAAGAAAAAACACCCATGTGTGTTAGAAATAAAAACAGCATCTCTCTTTTATGATCCTGGACAGCTTAAATCCAGAATGAAAAAACAAAAAAAAACATAAAAATGAAAAAACATTCTGGAATGGTTACAATGCAGAACAGAAGGGAGGATTAGACACTGATTTCTTTCAGGAAAACACAAAAACCAACAGTCTGGACAATAACTGCAAGTAGGTCGGTGACAAACAGCTGGGGCTTGCACTTTTAGCAACATATGTACAATTCTGTGAGGTAACACCTACCAAGTCTCATCCATTATAAGATTATTAATAAAACTGCAAAATAGTTTACATTTACACCAGTACAATGGGATGTACTAAACAAGCATCTGGTCCATTGATAAATCACATTAATTCTAGGTTAGGACAGCCACTTTAAAAAAAACACCTGTTTGGATCCCCCATAAGCTGACTCAGAAGAAAGCCACTAACAGGTTTAGTTGCTGAAACTGTGATTGTGTATTCAGGTGAAAAATCCATCCATTCAAGGGTCCCTAGGGTCTTTTTTTCTACTCTAAGCAATGCAGACATAATAGGACTGACCATCTCAAACTGATGAAGGGTGAGTATTTCCAAGACTACCGGCTTGTTTCACAACCTTCTAATTCGTAGGCTGTATGTGAGGAAGAGGTTAGTTAATATACCTTTTATTGAAAGATGAAATGATGCTTTTGTGCACAAACAAGGATAATTAATCCATCGATAAACACAGTGGGTGAAAATAATGAAAAGGAAAAAGAAGAAAGAAGAGCCTGAGAACAAAATGAACACAATGTAAAGCACAGTATAAACATAGTTTAGTCTATGCTAATTCACAAGTTTGGCATTTTTCTCTCTTTATTGCATCAGATTTGACTCATGGGGCAGCACGGTGGCATAGTGGTAAGCACATTTACCTCTCAGCAATCCATGTTCCCAATCCTTCCTCTCACAGTCCAAAAAATGTGGATTCAATGTAAATTGGTTGCTCTAAATTGCCCCTATATATAGTATGTGCCTGTGTGGGTAAATGTGTCCCCAGCGATTGATTGGCACTCTGTCCTGGGTGTATCTACCCAGTGCCCGAAACATCCTACCCTGGATGGACATGGGAAACCACCCAACTAGTCCCTAGTATAGTATAAGGCAAATGATAAGATTTTAATCAGTTTAGAAAACGCTGCCCCCTTCCACAAACTATTTAAAGAAGTCTTATTAATTATAAGCAGTTTTTTTTTGTCAGTGTAATTACAAAATTAACAACATTTATGTCTAAGTTTTTAAGAGAGCAAAGTTTATTATCACTATTGGATTGGCTTCAGGCTTTAATGTGAAACTGTTTGCTCTTATCACTCACATATTTTACATCCGTCTAGTAAATGTTGTCAGGTTATTATCTGATAAGTGGATAAATTGCTAATGACTACAGCTTAGGAAAATAAGGTAGATTCAATGCTGAGAGGTGAACATACTAATGACTAAGCCTATATGTTATTATACTACATAAAAATCCAAACACATTTTAGATTATTTCTTATGCAGATTTTTTCTAAGTCATCGTCCCACCCTGTTCATAACTCATTCATTCATTATCTTCTGCTTAATCCTCTACTAGGGTCACGGGAGAGTTCCCAATGCCCATCCAGGGGAGAATGTGTACATGGGGAGAACATGAAAACTCCACCCGGATAGGGATTCAAACCTGGATCCTCAGTGCTGAGAGGCATTTGTGCTAACCACTAAGTCACCGTTTTTTAAAATACATTTTTACATGTTAACCATGTTAACTATGCAATTGGCTTAATCCAAGAGTAAAAAAAAACAATTAAAGAATTAGGGTTTAAACTGTATAAACTTTTCCCTTTAGGTATAAAAGATAATACATACAATAAAAAACAAAATTTTAAAATTAAGTCATTTCTTTTCTATAATTCTATAGAAGGTAGAACATCTTCCCCGTTTTAATACTGGCTACGGCCCCCACCACATTCCGTCCGTTCCACAAGCAATGTATGTTCAGCAACAGTTGGAAGTAATTTCTGTATTCACACCGGGAGAAATTTTCATAATCCCTGCCGTTCATTGTTTATATGTCTTTGCTTTTGGGCTTTAGTTCGTGGATAGAAGGCAGTGAGTGGAAGGGTGCTATTTCAAAGCATTGAATTATTTATTACACGTTTTTCGGCAGCAGCAAGTGAAGTGCAAGGCAACCCTTTCACAGTGGCTGCCTCTTTGAGGAAAACATGATGCTCTCTCACTTCACTTACACCGTGGAGAAAGAGGGAGAGATAAAAAGTAAGAGAGAGAAAGAGAGAGATACAGAAAAAACAAAGGTGACCCTAATGACAGACTGCGCAGACAAACCTGGTTTCAAAAACTTTTTCAGAAATTTGCTACCATGTTATCTCTACATTTGATATATGATGAATTATATATGTGTTAGAAATTTATCAGTTTCACTTAGTGTAAAGATGGACAATTCCAGACTGTAGTCCATTTGTTTGTGGACTACAGTACATACTGTGTTAGTCCCCTTCACTCTGTCCCCTTCAATCTGTTCCCCCAGGACTACAACAGTTCCACCAGCAGGTATTATTTAGTTGGTGAATTATTGTCATTGCAGCAGTGTCACTAAGGTGGAGAAATTAAACTACAGCAGCACTGCTGCACTAAAACTCCAAGCTTGGGGACAGCCTTTAATCAGCATGCTGCATTTATTCATGGAATAATAATGAGGCAGAGAAATGTATCACACAATATCTCATACCTGCAGACACACAGGATTATCAGATATCTTGTCAATGAAGACGAGAACTGATTATAACCTGTTTCATCTGAATATGATAGATTCACAGTCTGGGTCCCTCTGAATCATGAAATATTTGGATTTGGATTTAATTTGTTTGAGTTTTAACGCACATCTGGTTTAAATCTCTGTTTGGTGATGCAAAGAAAGAACTGATTCACCTGCCCATCTTAATGAAATACATCCTGAAAAGAGAACACAAGAGAGCAAGAATAGAGAAGCACATTAAATCTGATGATATTCATGCTATACTATACATATTTATGAACAGAACAGGGTGCTCTGTTTTTGCAGTAATATTTCTGAACTCCATTTCTCCAGTTATACAACATAAATGCTTTTTTTTCATTACCTGAGCTTCAATATAGCACTAAATCACTTTGAACAACCTGATCATGACAACTGCATCTTGGCTCCGAAGTTATTAGTGTTTTCTGAAATAAAACAGCAGGTGATTTAATCTATGCATTCACAACATACTACACTATTTCCTAGTAAGTACTCAATCTGTCAAATTAGGCCATGTTATATCTTCAGTGCTCATTATTTGCTCTCTATTTGTATTCTAGCCTTATCATACCATTCTCTCATAGTACATATTCATTACCAGTGTGCCAAGTCTTGTCAGTTTTCTGTTAAGAGTCTCACACACAGAACATACCCAGCACTCACCCTAACCAATGCACACTCAGATGTAATTATCAGTTTCTCTTCATTGTGGTAATTACATTTCTTTATTTGTTTTGCTCCCTTTTCTCTTTTTTTTTCCATCAGCGCTCTTGATGAAGGTAATTCACTTCAGTAACCGGCCTTCAAAAGGAAGATCCCTGCTTAAATGTTACTTTTTAATTACCTTCTCCTAATGCTGAAAATGTCTTGCTTTGAAAGCGAAGTGTACTAAAGTTCAAACATCCCTTCAAAAAAGAAAAAAATCTTAATGAATAATATGGAACTAAACCCTGAAGATTCAAGTGCAAGTTGCATCTCATTATCTTCCGTTTAATTGCTACCAAGATGCTATAAATGTCTGACTGTTGGCGTCTGTCTTGGTTGTTTTTAGTCAGTGGTTTATGTGGGTTTTCCGTTGCCAACATAGCAATACACTAGGTATTTACCTGAACACACCTCATTTGGAGATCTTTACACCCATCAGTGTAGATATATTCACAAGCAGCATTGTAAAAGATGCTAAAATAAACTATTGGAGGGGTGCAAAATAGCAATGAGCATTGAGATGTACCTTGTGCAGGATGTAAGATAGGGCTCACTATTTCCAATTTACCTACCAAACCTCCCCGATTGGATTGTGGAAGAAAATTGGAATTTCCAGAAACACACACATAAATGAAGACCCAAAACAAAAGGAATTTCTCCATCCACACATGGGAATCACATCCAGGACCTTCTTGGTGAGAGGCATACGTCCTAACAACCGCACCATTGCCTGAACCCTTCTGTTATCCAAATAGATTTATTTTTAAACTGTTCTAGGCAGGGCAGCACGGTGGCTTAGTGGTGAGCACGTTCGCCTCTCAGCACTAGGGATTTCCGCTTCGAATCCCCATCTGGGTGTAGTTTCCATGTTCTCCCCGTGTCCGCGTGGGTTTCCTCCGGGTTCTCCGGTTTCCTCCCACAGTCCAAAAACATGGATCAAGTCAATTGAGTTCTCCAAATTGCCTCATGTAGAGTGTGTTTGTGTGAGTGTGTGCCCAGCGATAGATTGGCGCCCTGTCCTGGGTGTATCTGCCCGGCGCCCTGAAACGTTCTCCCCTGGATGGGCATGGGGAACCCCCCCGCAACTCTAATATAGGATAAAGTGGAAGATAATGAATGAATGAATGAATGTTCTGGGCACTACAGTAGATGAGCTACAGTAGATCATTTGAACCTTTTCCCATAAAGCACATCCTAACTTGTTAGATAATTAACCAACTTTATTTAAGTGCCTCGGAAAATGACTGTGTGCACCATCAATGAACAAACATCAGCTCACCAAAAGGGCATCTGGGTGACATCTAATTCCCTAATAAAAGATGAATGGTGTTTAATTGAGTGCCCATTTGCATTTTCATCCTTAATTGCCTGTGCAATTTTCATTAGAGCTTTTAAAACTGTCCACCTTAAAACAAGACTATTCTTCCAGGTCCATGTCACAGTGCGGAGCTTTGAAGCTGAGCACCTGTCCTCTAAAAGTAACCTGATTCATTTTCGAAGCCAGACTGTGGATTGTCTGTAATTATCCAAGGTGCTGGCCTTTGATCTTTGCTTCTCAACATATCTGTCTCAAGGTACCCAATTTAAAAAGCATAATTTAGACATGAAAAAACAGTAACAATATACCTTTGTTACGTTAAGGGTCTCATTAGGAAGGCCATTTTACAGGTATAGCCACAGCCAAAACAGATAATTCTCATTTAAAGTTGCTTTATTCAAAATAATGGTCATGAGATAAAACTGTATATTATAAAACATTATACACTCATCACTGTTCAACTGAACTGTTGCTTAATATCACTAATCACTGTTCTCTTTGTATTAATGTGCAATTTGGGGTTGACCTATTGGCATATTTTTCTGTAGTTTATTTTTTGAAATCTGCAGAAGCAATTCCCTGTTTATTTCTCATATCCTGATGTCTTGCTATTGCATCAACTGACCTGAAGTGGAAACTGGGTTTCAATCAGAAATAGAGTCTATGATCTAGTCTCTTTTTTGTCCATTTGAACAAGAGAAATTAGGTCGGTGTCACTTCTACAAATGAGGTTATGACCTCTGGCCACTGTGGTCTAATGCTCTAATCCAGGCAATCACATTTAGTCATTAGATCTTTGTAAATTGTGACCTCTGCACCCTGATTTGCTCATCACTGTCAAATCCACTGTCCACTGTTCAAACAGGGACTGGGTCTTTATAATGAGCTTTGATAATGCTTAAGGAATGAGCTGACTTGGTTTGTATGTATCTGGTGGATTTCACATAGAGCCGTGACCTTTTTAACAACATGAATTAATTGGATATGGCTAACCTTTTTGAGACCAGCATCAAGCACTGTGGTACACAGACAGATTCATTACCAGTATGGACACTACAGGATTAAGACTCTCACGTATATTTTCTTTCGCAGCAGTCAGTGGAGATGTTGCAAAATATATTACAAGTTGGAACAATCAAGTTGCATTTTAGGGCAGCATGATGGCATAGTGGTTAGCACATCAATTTCTCAGCACTGGGGATCCAGGATCAATGTCTGTGTGAGGTTTTCTCTGGGTTCTCGGGGTAACTTCCACAGTCTAAAAACATTGATTTAAGCTGAATTGATCTATATAGTGTGTCTGTGTGAATGTGAAACAATGAATTGGCACCCTGTCCTAAGTGTTTCTATTAAGCACACAACACATTCTCCTCTGCATGGCACGTGGACACCCCCCCCCCCCCTTTTCCTCTGCATTTAATAGGGGGTACACCCCCATCCCCCAAGCAAAAGAAATTGCATAACATTATATAAATTCATATGTTTATGCAGGGGTGGCACGGTGGCTTAGAGGTTAGCACGTTCGCCTCTCAGCACTAGGGATTCCTGCTTTGAATCCCCATCTGGGTGGAGTTTCCATGCTCTCCCCGTGTCCGCGTGGGTTTCCTCCAGGTTCTCCGGTTTCCCCCCACAGTCCAAAAACATAGATCAAGTCAATTGAGTTCTCCAAATTGCCCCATATAGTGTGTGTATGTGTGCGTGTCTGTGTGAGTGTGTGCCCAGTGATAGATTGGCGCCCTGTCCTAGGTGTGTCTGCCCAGCGCCCGAAAACGTTCTCCCCTGGATGGACATGGGGAATGACCCCGCGACCCTAATATAGGACAAAGTGGAAGATAATGAATGAATAAATGAATGTTCATGCAGGTGTGTCCTCAATGCCACCAGCCATCTTAAAATTGCCCTCCCAACAACATACTAGCACATATCACTGCAACCTCTTTTCAGAGGAGCCTTTCAACAAGTCTGGTGGTGAATATATGAGTGCTTTTAACAATCTAATGTACAGGGAATTTCAGACTGTACTTCAAAGTTATTGGTTGATTTATGTGTTTTTGATCAGGGGAAAAAACATTAAATTTTTATATTGCAACAGCAAATCGAATTTTGTCTTTAATCCCAAAGTGATGAAAAATAAATATATTTTAAACATTAAAAGCCTTTATAAATGCATTGATTAAAAGCTTTTCATCACTGTTTATACAATTCTTTGCTGCCTACAATCCATTTTTAAAAATTGCTTTTTCTTCAGTAGAGATTGGTCCGGTGTTGGCCCATCGTATTCATCTTATAACTGCTTAAGATGGAGACTGCATGGTTTAACTGGCACACAGCCTTGTATATTTTATTCTTTTTTTTTTTTTTTACCTCTGAACCCTAGAACCATCCGTCCTTATTGATTTATGGCATTATGGGTGAAAATAGCCTTGCCTGCCCTTGTGCATGTTGCATGAGGCATGTTTATGAGTAAGCTTCCTCCATTTATGCCCTGCCACTAGTAAGTTCAACTGCCAGGGCAAAGACTGTTTGATTATATCTTACCTGTTTTTTTTCTCTAAATAGTGGATTGAACGCAGAGGAAGGTGTCTTGCTCAGCCACCAGACTTACAAGCATTAACCTTTAAATATACTGCTATCAAGGTTTGTTAGGATTCTTAAGAAAGAAAATGCAGGTCTAAGAGGAAAAATCTTTATGCAAATAAAAATATATAAAGTGAAGGCCATATAGTGGTGGGGGGTTAAATTACACTTTTTTAAACCTGATTACAACAATCTTTAACTGAAGTTAAACAATAAGCATACTGACTGCAAAAGCTATAGGCATAAAGGACCTCCTATAAAAAAAAAATCTTCAAGCCTGAGTGTGTTAAAAAGTACCAGCAAAGGGCAAACTCACAATTACACATGAAACTGTATCATGCTCTGGATCAATGTCACTCAATTTAGGTAATTAAGATTTAAAAAAAAAAAAACTGTACTAAGATTAAACAGACCGAGTTGATTAATGACCATTGGCTCTGCAATCTTAATGAAGAAAAGGAGCCATTCCTGCTTTATTGTAACTCATATTTTAAGTATATTTCCTAATTATTGTGCCTAATTACATTTCTGCTGCAAAATAAGAAAATACAAAAAATAAACATGCCTTGTGTTCAACTTATAACAAAGTATTTCTTCCGATATCAAATACAAAATATTAATAATAATAACAATAATAATAATAATAATAACAACAATAGGCAGCACAGTGGCTTAGCACTGGTGTTCCAGTTTTGAATCCTGATCTGGATGGAGTTTGCATGTTCGCCTTGTGTCTGTGTGGGTTTTCTCCGGGCACTCAGTCCATAAACAGTTTTATGGTAAATAGGCTGCTCTTTTGCCTCTAAATTGCGTGTGTGTGTGTTGTGTGTGTGTGTGTGTGAGTGGGTGCCCAGCGATGGATTAGCACCCTGTTCTGGGTGTATCTGCCCAGCGTCTGAAACGGTCTTCCCTGGATGATCATGTGGTACTCTTCTGATACTTATTATACAATTAACAAACCTTAATATTCCAATAATATATAATAATATGAAAATATTAACAATCCTTTGTTTAACAAAGTAATAAATCCTTTTTTACAGATGCTGTGTAATTCATACATGCTGCGATACACATAATAATAAGTGACTTAATTCTTTAATTTTAATCTTTTATTTTAAGCTTGTAATAATTTACTTGAAATTAAAATGATGTCAACACATTTACCCTTTTAAAATTTTGTTGAGCAAAAACACACGTGTGGAAGCTCAGTGGTTAGGGTGTTGGGCTATCGGTCAGAGCCTTGGTCTTGACTTGTATATTAACATTTACAAAGAAAATAATTAGAAAATAAACCTACATAACATTACATTTGTCATTTAGCAAATGCTTTAATCCTAAGCACTTTAATTATTAGGATCATAACAGGGTTGGCCATATAGCACCTCTGGAGCAATGAGGGGTAAAGACCCTACTCAATTACCCACTACAGTGGACCTGGATTTGAACACCCAATCTTCAGTTTGATAGCCCAACACCCCAACTACTAAGTTACCACACCCACATCTCTATATATAAACACATTACCAATAATACTAGTAAAAAGTTCATAGAACATGATCTAATACAAAGCAAAGCATCAACAGCAAGAATAATCAATAAAAAAATAATAATGAATCAAAACTTACTTAAGAAAAGATGGCAAACTCATCATTCGCAATGCAGTAAGAAAGCCCAAGCTTTGTTTACAGGTGCTCATCAAAACCAGTGTCAATATCCATGAGGTGCCACCCTCTGCTGGTGTGGAGGTCATATTACAGGCAAAAGCTGCGAGATAAAGAGGCATGTACAAGGGCATTGCTAATTATACATTTTTAGTCTGTATACACTTTTTCAACAATTAAAAACAAAAAAAAAATTCCAAGCCTAAGCAGAATCGGACTGAAGCTGGCAAAACAACTGAATTATTTATGATCATTTGGACATCTACTGTAAATCTATTGTAATGGTTATTAAATGTTATTTTAATACATGTAGTTGTGTTGCTAGCATCTCAGCTGTGTTCAAGCATGTTTCAATGAGCTGTTTGCACCTTTAAACTTTGCAGATTTAAACTTAAAATTTATTTTGTTACTCTTTCAATTTTAATTGACGGTTGTGCAAGCAGAGGGTCGTTCGAGGCATTGGTCTACAGGTTGTGCTGTGTGCATTACTGAGCATGTGACAAATTATTATTATTTTTTTTTTAAAATAAGCATTGGTATGCTATTAGTGCTTGACTATTTTTCATTACTGCAGCATTATGTCAATCAGTTTTAACCGACCGATTCTGCTTGTCTTGGACTCATTGTGTACTGCTTTTTACGACTAACAAAATTATGATTATGATTTTTGCTTTGCTGTTTTGAAGGTGCTGATCATGAACATATTATGCTGAGACTAAGACTTTGATTCAGTCGAGCTCTGACAACCACAAAAACCTGCAACCTTTTATAAGAGCACCAAATGAATATACAGCAGTCTAAGGCATATAGCTTAGCTACACTGCAAAAAAATTTTTCAATGTCTAAGGGTAGACAGACGTTTTGATCTTTGTCAAACTTGAAGGGAAATTTCAAACAGCTACTTTTAATGAACAAACAAGATTTATTTATTCACTCATCCATTTATTTTCTAAGCCTCTCATGGTTCTGTGGGTTCCTGGTGCCTGTTGCAGGCACTCTTATGACAAATTGCAAGAAACACTCTGTATAGGTCACTGGTCTGTTACGGTGCAGACACGCAGAGAAACATTTTTACACATACACTTTTGTACCATGTATCATTTATCAACACTTCACTTATTTGCATGTTTTTGGACTGAGTGTGGAAGCAGTGTTAGCAAAGAGAAGTTAATGCAAACATGAGGAGAACAGCCTTTTACAGTATGCCCTATATAACGCACCTGCCGAAAGTTCTTGCAACTTGTATATTCTGGAACACCTCATGCCATAAAGAGCGTGATACTACAGAAAGGTGGCTTTTGGCAGTTCCACCAGTAAGCCGATGTAGTTTAATGTACATTTAATACTGTCTGGAAATAAAGCTTGTGTTTCTGTTCTTAAGAAATCCTGTGTCACACACTGTCCCAGTCCTTACTTAAAATATTACACAGGTCCTTTTTTTTTGGAAAATAACTAATCACCAAGTCATTCACTGTCTCCTAAACAAGCTTTTAAATGATTATTCACTCAAACTGGTGATGAGGAAGGCATTTTTAAACCTCTTCACAGTAGCATGTAATCTCTGAAGCATGTTCTCCAAATACAGTTAAAATAGCTTTTTAGCTTAAATTATGTACTTCAGTTTTGCACGGCTGAGCCAGCCATCATTTTTCCAGATGGTAATATGTAATACGTCAGTCAAATTATTTGTTGTGTTTTGGAGACACTTCTAATTTATATGAATGTTCATTTGTTATGTGTGGCATCAGTCTTTATATTGCAAAGGATGAGTTAATTCTGTTTGATGGACGAGAGTGAATGTGATTATGTGCTTCCGTTCTGCACTTCACTTACAGCAAAGTGCATTGGAGCAATACTCAGGGCATATTAACATACTTCCTAATGTTTATTTTGAAGCGCCATCTTACCAGAAGGGGTTTTATTTGTCATCAGATTGTTGTAGAAACTGCTGAAGCTTAAAACAATTAAATCAACTCAATATGTTACGTTGCCATCCCTCATCTACAATTTTCCATACTTGTATATGCAGACATGAAAACAGCAAGTGCACCCTCATTTAATTTAAAGTTTTTACTTACAGCTGCGTGGTTTTAATCAGTTGGATGGTTCCTGTCAAAATCATTGCTCAAATTACATAAATAAATAATGTTAGATGGAAGCACTAACTGCTAACCCCACCAATGCTTCTGCCTGACCCTTTTGTCCCCTATAATTCAGCTGATGGATTGATGTTTGAGGGAATCTGTTTTATGAATGTTGATCCATCAATCACTCTCGGTGGGATTATGAGTTGGATTTGGTTGGTATTTTCTTGATACTTTGTGCAAATCAAACCCAAGTCATCACCATACCAACACCACACCAACATGTTTAAAAATTAGACCTAGGTGTTTGTAATGATTAGCCATTTTTCATTTTAGGTGGGTTGTCCATTTGTAATTTTGCTTAGTTTCTGAGTTTGCTGAAAACTGTAATAAACAATCCACAACCCAAATTCTACCTGTTCTGTGATGGTCCTAGAGAACAAAGATCCAACAGGGGACTAACTAACCACCTCTCATATGAAATATAAAATATTTTTTATAACTATAAAGACATTTTTTTCTGTTAGGTTGCATAGAACATCTGTGACTAATTCTTCCTCCACCGAGCTATTGTTAAAGTAACAATATTAGTTCAGAACCACAACACAAGGCTTTATATGTTAAATATAGGAAATAAACATGTCTCCTGGAACCAAAAACAGAATCTGATAAATTCTCAGAGCTTTGTGCCATTCCCATGACAACACTCAACTGCCCATTTACAGTCAGTACAAAATTTCTGTTACAGTATTATGCCATTATATATTCAATAAAGTTCTATAAATCCCAGGGGGCATTGCCCTTTTTATAATTACCAAGTCTCAAATCATGCAGCCAACTCTCTAGTTACCAGTTCTAATTGTTAGTGCATCATGCAGTTCTACTCATCCCTGATCCACTGCTGCCATGCATCGATACATGCCAACATTTAAATGCATTAAAGGAAAACCCTTATCTATATGCAAATTAGAAGAACTCTGCTTCAATAAATGTTCAGTTGAGATGCCGCCAAAAAGCCAGTAGGCTAGTATGAGTTACAGCATTAAGCCAGTGCAATAAATCTAACCGCGAGGTGAAGACAACCCAACGCTATATAGAGGTCCTAGTTGTTTTCACTGATTAAGCCATGCCTGCATTTTCATGCATTTTCCCCTAAAGAAAGACATTTAACAGATAAACAGCTAAACCGATTAACAGAGTTTATATAGTTACGCTTGCTAAACCAGGATCAATGACCCTTTAGATAAAAAGCAGCTCTATAAAAACAGGACTTGGTGAGCTCTGGGTGAAGAACAAACCACTGACCCACACAAAGTCTTTACTACAAACTTACTGTAGATCTTAGTAGTGAATTAAAATGCCGCTTAGGAGTAAAGCCTGACCTTACAGATGATCCTTTAAATGACTAGGCGGCTTAAATTCTAATACATAGACTGACTTCAGTTTTAGTTTCACCTCACAGTTAAAATATAATGTTAGTTCAAGTAAACCACAGACATCAAATTGTTTTGTTTGCAGTGTTCCTGCCCCACAGCGGAGTAAAGATTTTTTTCCCCACTGTGTTTTTCCTGCCTTTTTACCCTATAAGTAATGAAATCGGCTCCATTACCCTTCATTAGCCTACTTAGGTGAGTTAGCAAATAAATAAACATATATTGATATGTCACAGTGCTATGCAGCAGGTTTTTCATTTCTGTTTAGTTATGTAACATTGATGCTAGAAAGCTTACATGTCAAAATTACTTCAGAATACATATACATAATAAATGTTTATCTCAATGTCACTACTGTTTTACACAGCAATTTAATTCCATAACATTATGTACTATACATTATTATGGTTGATGCCAGATGTTCATATCAAATGAGTAAAGGTAGTTTACTGCTTTCTTTTTTTGGTAAGTGCTATCTATATTAGCAGATATTGCAGTGAATCCTTTTGGAAGTATTTATTATTAAAGTCACTTGGCAAACTCACATCATGGTTAGACTCCTTCAAAAGTGGGACAGAGTAAATGTGTTGTGCAGTAAGTCAGTGCAAAATATGTCATTAAACAACAACATGTAAGCAAAACACTAGTGTAATATCAGCTTTACAACTGATACAAGCAAGATTTTGTTTTGGGGCTTTTAGGAAAAAGCCTCTAACAGAATTGTTTATCCATATACAGTACCAGTCGAAAGTTTGGACACAAACTTTGGACTCTTTTTGCGCAATTGCCCATTTTCTCCACATATACATCACATATGTAGTTTTACAATTACAGACTGTAGTACTGTTTCGTTAGTTCGTAGAACCCCTGTTGGTTCTCTGTTCTCTATTGGTCAGAACCATCACAGAACATGTACAATTTGGGTGGTGGATTGTTGATTGTTAGTTCTGAAGTTAAACTGATGTGGTCAGGTGGGGTTTTACTGCAGCAGTGCTGCTGTAGTTTCATTAAAACCCCTCAGTGACATTGCTGGGATAGGAATAATGCACCAACCACATTATACATGCATAATCTGTGGTTGTACTATTGGGGTCCTGAACATAAGAGAACAAAGTAAAGGGAACGTACACAGTGGACAGATGGACTACAATCTGAAATTTTAGAATGAAAAATGTACAATAAGTGGCACATAAAAGAGGTGTGTCCAACTACTGTACAATTATGTCAGCAAATGGGGAAAAAGAATGAGTTGGAGTTAAAACGTGTTATTAAAAGTTACCTGCATATATTCACCTCCTATACAAGAGAAAGAGGGGCAGAGACAAAATGAAAGGTACTGAATTGCAGTATAACAGCATATTACATCATACCGTAGCAAAGTAGCAATTTAGCATTTATTTGAAATGAAAAGGTTGTGCAGAATCAAGAAAAGGATAGAGGAGTTTTATTATTGCTATTGAAGACCACTCTGAAGTTAATGAGCAGACAATGGGGCAAACACATTGGCAAGTGTGGGGAGAAGACATTTGCATTTAAATTAGAGCAAGTTCCAAAAGTCCCATCAACCTAGAGGTGCAGTAAAGCATCGAGCAGTGGAAAAGCAAGAAGTGCATGAGGTCCTCTGAGAACAGATGGGGGCAGAGGAAGAGATTCACAGTAAAGAGACAAATAAAAGGCTTCCATTCTCATTTTATCAACATATGACCAGGTACAGTTAAAAAATATTATACATTCTGCATCATTTTTCTATTTTGGTTCCTGTGATTAGTTTCTTTTAACAAATACATACAAATATTTATGCTTTGTCACTATTTTATTTACACACATCACTCTGGTGTGTATTTTTAAAAGACAGTGGTTGGAAGCTTAAATTCATCTGTGAACATTTGAGTTCACGGATGCCCTGACTTGCCTCTTTAATTCCCTCCTGAATATAACAGTTCAGATTGTAAGCCTTTGCAGAGCAAAAGTATTGAGCAACCGTTCAAGCTAAAGCTGGGTGCACTCCTTGTCTCTACTGCCCCTTCCTCCTTCCCAAAAAAAAAAGAGACAGAAGCTTTTACCCAACTTTATGGTGCTCCCACTGGTCTCTCTCACAATGAGCAGACATCTGCCTCACTTCTTTTGAGGAAAGACGCGATTACTGAATAAGTGCTTAACAGAATAATGTTCAGCAGTATGGCACTGCAGAATGCAACAAAAAAGTTGCTACATGGATGGATGTGAAATTCAGTACAGTGTGCATTGCCAGGGTTGAGTCCCATTCTGGGTGGAGGTTCCATGTTCTCCCCGTGTCTGCCTGGTTTTTTCTTCCGGATTCTCTGATTTCCTCCCACTGTCCAAAAACACGGATTCAAGGTAAACTGAATACTCTAAATTGCCACATATCAAGCGTGCTTGTGTGTTTCTGTGTGAGTGAGAGTGCCCAGCAATTTTGGTGCCCTGTCCTGGGTGTATCTGCCCAGCATCCAAAACATTCTCCCATTGATGGGCATCAGGGAACCCCCCCACCACACTAGTACAGTAAGCAGAAGATAATTAATAAATTAATTAAATTATTATAGGCAGCATACTTGTGTTTGCTGAATAACGGTCAGGTGGACAGTTAAAAGCCTAATGAAATTTTTCCTAAAATATATTTTTGTTTGCACCAGAACTGCATCAAAATATTACATTTTCAGACACAGAGGTGCAGTGTGTATATGCACGGTTATCTAATGCTAATTTTCTCAATGGACTGTGGTTCAGCTCAGGATCTATTTATTGATCATACTTCTCGATAAGAGAAATGTCTTTGGGAGTTGCTTTAACAGAGGTCTTGCTGTTGGCTCCCTCGTTAGAGAGTGAGTGAGTGTATGATCGCAGTATAGAAGCTGCCAGTTGACTCCTTTTCGCTAACAGCTTTTCTCCCAATTATTATACCAGTCCAGTATCTCTCTCTTTCCACACCTCTGTACCTGCATCTTGTTCTTTGTCCATTTTTGGACCCCTTCACCCTCAGTGTAATTGAATGAATTTGACATTATTATAGTGAACATTAAGACTTTTAAAAAAATCTGTCATGTGGATTGTATATTATGCTATTTCCATATCAGATAAATGCACAGAAAATCTTAAACACCAAAACATCCAATGAAACCAGAGGGAGAACCTACAAACATCACATATAAAATCAAACCCAGGATCTTTTTGCTGGGAGAAATAAGCACTGTGCAGTTGTCACATGAGCAGACACATCTTCACCATAAAACACCTTCACAGCGTCCCCCTGGAACACGGTAGTGTCCAGCAACCCGGCATCAAAAATTTAACTGGTGCTTTTTAATTGGAATCCAAGAGAGGAGGCACCTGCAATGGAGGTATCAAGGTGAAGGTACTTTGACACCGCCTCCTTGTGGCATTCTGCTGCTCAGTCCCAATGCTGACTGACTGCATTCATGGCAGTGCATCATCCAAACTGTAATGCGCCCTTTGCAGCTCCCCAACCTACACTTAACAAGCCACTTACACAAAATACTGTTGAATGCACCACCCCACCACACCACTATCATGGTAAGAAAGAGAGATAAGGATGTGATTATTAACCTTCACACTAAACTTATCCATTTGCCATCACCATAAGACACTTACTGGTCCATATTCCCTTGTATTTTTTACCCCTTTGCCAGGTGTTAAACCATGTGTCAATGAATCACAGACTCCACTGAGTCCAGGTTCATCAAAGCCTGTCATATTTAACTTAAAACCTTGGCATTTACGGCTGGCAGGCACATCGTGGCTCATTTTCGGATGATTGTTTATATGGTGGCATCCACACATTTGAGTTCAGCATGTTGATTCCGGAAGATACTAGGGCATGCTGCCACACTCCCACTTGCAACAGAGACAACACACACACACACAAGACAAAAGAGGTGAGGTATGAAAGGAAGATTGTAGCATCTCTGCTCCATAAAACCTCCATGCACGTGGAGCTAAATCTGCTAATGGGCCCTCAATTACATTATGTATTGTATAGCTACCTGAAATTTTTTTAACGACCACAGTACTTCTCTTCTCGCTTTTCATCCTTGGTCCCCCCAGTCCGCTTTAGATGGACATATTGGAGCAGCAGGTGCTCGAGCATCACGGCAGGCAGTAATTCGCACAGCTCTTCCATCTTCACAATCTCTTGGTTCTTCTTTTGACTTGGACTTGAAAAATGAATTAGAGCCATGCATTCCCTCTGCTCTGTATTCATTTAGCCACATAACATACTCATTGGCTCCAGAAAAAGATGAGGACAGACAATGGGTAAGTGGTTTGCCTCTCAATGCTGGCGATTCAGGTTCAAATCCCGATCTTGATGGAATTTCAATGTTCTCCCAGTGTCTGTGTGGATATTCTGTGGGTTCTCCAGTTTCTTCCCACAGTCCAAAAACATGGATTCAAGGTAAATGGGCTGTTCTACATTGCCCCATATTTTGTGTGTGTGCAAGTAAATGTGCCCAGCAATTGGTGTATCTGTTCAGCACCTAAATGTGTTATCAGTTCCACTTAGAGTAAAGATTAACTTCGTAGTTCACCAATTATAAACAGTAGACTGTAATCTGTTTGCAGACTACAGTAAATACTGTGTTCCTCCCCTTTCCTCTGTTTTCTATTGGTCACCACCACAGAGCAGGTATTATTTGGTGGGTGCATTAATCCTATCCCAGCAGTGTCACTGAGGTGTTTAAATAAAACTACAGCAGCACTGCTGCATTAAAACCCTCTCAACACATCAGTGTCATTGCAGAACTGACAATAATCAATCCACCACCCAAATTATAAGTGTTCTGTGATAGTCCTAACAAATAGAAAACAAAGAACCAACAGGGGACTGACAAAAAAACAGATGTACTATAGTCTGTATTTGTAAAGTTCATCTATATGTTATATGATCAAAATCAAAGCAGTTACAGCATAAATACTTTGTTTGAATGCAAAAATTAAATTATGAATTTAAATATGGCATGATTTTCTTGACTTTCTGAAAGGATAATTTGATAAATCCCCTGCTCAGAGTCATAGGCAAAATCTAATTTGTTTTGTTCAATCAGGTGGTCCAAAAGAATCAACAATCAGTGCTTGATTTAGGTTTTTATAGAAATGCTTGAAAAGAAAACTTTTGTAAAGAGCAAATGGGTCATAATAATTGGTGACAGGTCCCTGGGAGCACAGGATGATGAACCAGATTTTTCTACAAATACTATCTAAAGCAAAAATTTGAATATCTTTAAAACTTTTACCAGGTTTTGTATAACAAAAAAAAATATGTGAGAAAGGCAATACAAGGGAAAATATCTGACACAATAAAAACTGTGTAAAAATTGTGTGTTTAACAGAATAAACTAATAAAAATAGTACAAAATGTCTTTGCTGCATTAAATATGCAACTGAATTACTAAATAATTATACATTTTAACCACACTAAGAAATGTTGGGATACAGGACACCCCCTTAATGGACTCACATATAGTTTTCCAGTTTTTAGTTTTTCCATTTGTTAAATGTCTCTCATGGCTGTCCTACATTGTTGTTGCTGCCTGGCCGCTCAAGGAGGATGAGTCCCCCACTAAGTCTTGGTCCTCCCAAGGTTTCTTCCTTGAATAACAACAGAAAAGGGAGTTTTTTCTTGCCACTGTCGCTTCGGCTTGCTCTTTGGGGGTTTAAAGGCTTTTCATTCTGTAAAGCTGCTTTGTGACAATGTACTGTTGTAAAAAGCGCTATATAAATAAATAACTTGAACTTGGGATAAGTGCAAAGTAAGACTGAGCAGATGAAGGTAACAATGGAAGGTTCTATAAATATCAGTTTATCTGCTTACAGTTAAGGCCATCAAGACTGAGATGTTGTCTATTAGCTAATAAGTAGAAGGAAATGTTATGGATGCAAGGAAGCAAGGTACATAGTCTTTACAGTAATTCTATAGCAAACTATCAAATGGCACATTAGAAAATCCTTTTAGCTACTTCTGTAGACTTTCATTTAACATAAAGTGATAGATGCAATTTAACCAGGGTGTACAGACCTGTACTTATAAACTGTAGGTATTTTGTCAATGTTTTTTGAACACTTGTTTTGTTCATCAGTCTTGTATTTTGTGTTTGCTTCCATAGGTACAAAAGAATGAGGTGGGTGTAATTTTACAAAGGCACATGGCTTGTCTTTTCTCATTGATACTGTGATTTGCTTAAAAGGACCTTACGCTATTAGCAACTGCTTCTCTTAGTTACACAGTACGGTGAATACCTCAGAGGAAAACTTTAATGCCCATAATGGAACTACTGGGCTAAAACTGCCTTACCGTAAGCCTATAATTAGGCATCCATGTTGTCATATTCTTTTCATCAGGTTTGAACACTGTATTGTGTAAGACTAATGCTTGATTGTTATGAAAGTGTTTATCATACTCATGACAGTTTTATTAGCTCATATTTCTGAAACAATAAAAGTGAAATCTAACTGCGATCTAATTGAGGACAGGGGAGTGAAATAAAAGAGAGAGGATAGGAAATAGAAATGAGGGAGTCAATCAAAGCAGAGAGTGAGCAGGCGAGTGAAAAGAGCAGATGTGAAGTCCTTGTTAGCAAAAGGGAAAAATAGCACTCACGGTAAATCTGACAGTCAAGGTCCAACCAGTAGTTCACTTCTAAATGACACCCTGCACTCACTTCTCCAAAATGCTAATCACTTCAAGTTTGTTATTCCATTAACATGTATGTATATATATATATATATATATATATATATATATATATATATATATATATATATATATATATATATATATATATATAAATATAAACACACACATACACACACAAACACAGACCAGTTTACCATTTTTCTATATAATTTAATATTCCTCGTAACACTGATAATGATCAAGCTGGTTTAATTTGGTTTTATTTAGTGGTGGATGATACAGTGACAGACGAACTTAATTAATCATTTGACTTGATCCTAACACTGACATTTTTCTGTACATTCTGTCATTATTATTGTGTGTGTGTGTGTGTGTGTGTGTGTGTGTGTGTGTGTGTGTGTGTGTCTGCCTGCATATGTATGTGCTGTCTTTAAAGCCTCAGAGAACTCATGCTCTGCCACACAATGTTGTAACACTATGAAATAAAACAGTAACTGACTCTACAGGATTAGTAGGGTCCAGATGTTACTTTGGGCCTGTTCTGTCATCTTTTAATCAGCCCCAGTGCGATGGTTTGAAAGAAACTTCAATTGCCCCTTCAGAACTTTAGCATATCAGAAGCCTAACCCAGGAAATTCCATAAACACAAGATATCAACTTCAAGTCTATAGTTAAATTTATCTTATTGTCTTTTTATTAGTTATGTGTTTATAATATATTTTTTTAATTATCATATGAGGATATTATTATCCCTATCCTAAGTTCCTCATAATACAACTCTGTTACAATAAAGTTACAGGTACAGAATTTAGCAGATCAGGTAATCATAGACATTATACAATTTAGGCAACACGAGTTACATAAAGGTGTAAAAGTAGCAGAATAGCAGTTCTGTGGCTTGCACAGTCAAAAATTAAAGTAGTTTTTGCCACGGGATGCACAAAGGTGCCTAGCTAATTTACATTTTTATTTCAAGGTGAATCTCACAAACCCACACCCTGCCATACTCATTTTGGACCTTCTCTTGAGCTGAGCTGAAGCACACTGGGTTTGCCTCCAAACCATTTGAATTCTGTTAAAAATATCTGTTTTGAGTATAGCTCAGTCCTCATTAAGCAGTGCCATTTTTGTTGTATTGTCCTTTATGAATGGAGTCATTAGGCTGTGCAGGATGATCTGGATGGTTCAAAAACAACATTTTAGTTATAGTAAATGATTGGCGGCGTGCAGAATCATTTTGAATATAATGCATTAACCACCAGTGCCTTATCAGCTTGAACCACGCCCCCAATTACCCAGACAGTGTGATATGAAAAAAATGCTAATTCTGACTGACAAGCTATTCATATGATGCAGTGGTATAATTGTATATTCACTTCCAACATAACATGTTGGTGCTTGCCCCGTCCCCAAATGCACAATGGCCAGCTCAGTCAAAAAAGGAGAAAAAAGAAAAAAACAAGCAAAAACACTAGTCATGTCGAACAATAAATCCTTCAAAATAAAAATGGCCACCAAGCCAAGTAGATAAGACCTGCACAGCAACATACATGCATCTATCTTTATGTTTTTTCTCTGAACTGATGCAATGCATGATGGTATAATGTCAAATATTATTAACAGCACAGGTCCACCTGTGTTTTTACTAATGTGGCTCAAACTACTGTTGTCTGCTATGGTTTTAGAAAACAGATATTAATTATGTTTAGTTTAGTTATATACAAGTTATTCGTTAGTTTCGTAATTCATAGTTCAAATTATTCAGTTCAATGGTATCTTTATTGTCATTGTTTAAGGAATACACCCAAGGACAGAACTAAGAGCAGATGTTAAGCGTGAATTAAAAAAACTAATTAATATGTGCCAAAACATGAAAGAACGCAATGCACCTTTACCTCGAATTGCTTAAATTACAGGCAGCAGCACACGCAGTCCTTAGTCTTCCTATAGCCAACTTAAATGTTTTGTTGTAAGTTAAGGAAAATATGGAGAAAACTATCCTCTGCATTGACTTTTTGTTCAAATCATCTTTAAATAAAAAACCAAAGTGAATAAATGTAAATGTAAGTAGAGGTAAGGTGAGGTGACATTATTTCCTTATAGCTAGCTTAACATCTCACAGGTGTACCATCTGTGAACAAAAGCTTTTGATATGACCCACTTCCCCATCCATTCAAAATGTATAATCCATTCTCCTGCTCTGTACATCAAAGATGTACTCTCACTGCTGCATGTGAAACAACCCAACAGTGTATAGTTGCTGAGACAGTCACGGTGTTGCCACTAACAATTCGGAAGCCTAATTTAACCACGTTTCCATATGCTGCTACACTGAGGCTTAGCACAGTTAAACAGCCTGAGATGTACCGCAAATGAAACTAGTTTGACTTTTGAACAAAGTACACAAGAAATACAACCACCAACAATAAGTCAGCAAGTGGGACTGAACTGAATTTGGGTGGAAGTAAGTAATAAAAGCAAACTTGGAGACAAAATGTAAGAATTGTTCAAATAAAGGGAAAAAAGGCATCATAAAAATATTTTATATTCCAACAAGAAGTCTCAATTCTCTGTGTGTACCAAGAACTCCAGAAAGAGTAAGGATAAAATTAAGTGGAAAGAGCAAGTGAAAATATAGAGCAATTCCCAGGAGGTAGTGGGATCATTATTTGCCAGAAATGACAGCAAAACTAAAATCAGCTCTGTGAAAACAACACAAGCTTATAAGGTATCTCAGTTCTGAACCAGTTTTAAAAAGAGTCAGAAAAAAGACTTCTTAAGCCACCTGTTCAGTGTACATATAGGATTTTGTTCAATCCATATAAATGTAGAAAAATGTAGAAAAAAAAAACTTAATAATAATCATAAAATGTACCAAGACACTGGTTTAATCATGCTTTATGACCACAACATTCTCTTTAGACCAATGTGTAGAACAGCCAAAGAGCTACTTGTATCCATGTCTGTATTTATATATTTTTTTAGGCTTTTAATACGGTTTTAAGGGTTAATAAAAAATATTTTAGTCTTTCTAGTCTTCTGTAGTTTCATCTCAGTAATGCTGCTGGGATAGGAATAATGCACCATCCTGCTCTGTCTTGACCATTAGAGAACAGAGTAAAGGGGATGTACACAGTTGGTACTATAGTCCACAAACAGTTGGACCACAGTCTGGAATTGTGGAACTACAAAAGGAGCTGTTTATTGTTTTGTTTGTGTTCTTAAATGGCTGCATAAGAAAGACAAGAAATCATTCCTGTTTTTGCAGCTTGTGTGAAAACACATTCTTACCATACAAGTGATGTACAAAAACAATGGTGCATGAAAATAAATTTTTATTACTTTTTGCGGTTTTATGATTTATTTTCATTGCTAGACCTATCAGCTTATGTGTCAGACAAGCTATATTGGAAGGTACGGTGAAAAATGGATAACACTGACATCTTAATTTGCAATTTTCTGTAGGTTGAAGCCTCCTCAGGTAAATTCGGTTCCAGCAGTAAGCTGTGGCAAGATCTTAGGCAGACGATTCTCCCACTGGCTTCTTTCCTGATTCCCACAGGATCTATAGAATTCTAACTTTGTAAATGTAAAGAGTATTTATAAGCATAAAGACACCCACTACATCTTTTCCACTTTGATGTTACACACCTAGCTTCCTATTTAAAAAATGCAAATGAATCCAAGATGGCAGCATTCAAGATTGCCTTCATGTTGATAATATGGCCCAACAGGCCGTTGCCTTTTCCCACATCTCAGGTTCAGGCTTAAAACACTGTGAATCTGCTTTGTTGCAATGTACTATTGTAAAACTTCAAACATTAACTTTTTTTTCAATCAAATGACATTAATTAAAATACTAAATAATATATTGTTTTAAAATAACACAACCAAGAAGTTACTACAGCTGGATGGTATGTTTTGTGCAAGTCTTCTCAGTGTCAGCCATTCGTTAATAAAAAAATATATATATTGATAAGCCAATTGTCCTGCCTAATTTGGAGACACATAGTCCTTCCAAGAGTTTCTCTGTCACAGAACCCCCCCCCCCCAACACACACACAAACAACTGAGCAGAGAACATCTGTTGCCACCCAGATTTCTTTCGTCTGTTCTTTAATCGCAAAGCCTTCATTTCTCATTCAGTACACTGCTAGCAGCAGGACATCTCGACCACACACATACCACACACCGTGCGGCACACTTCACTGCTTTCCTTCTTGATAGTACAAACTTCCTTCGCTCCCCCTCTGTCTTCATTTCTCTCCCTCACTCTCTCTCTATCTTACTGTGTTTGTCCAATATCAAATGCCATCAATTAAAATTCACTGGCTGTGTAATGAGATTTCACACTGAGAGCGATGAAGACATTTGGCAACAAGCTTGAAACACATGCCTGCGCGCACACACACCTATACACAAACACACACACTTGTTTCCATTAATTAGGGGGACTTCACATTACTTTTACAACCCTAACCCTAATATAACTTTAATCTAAGCCTTATCTAACCTGAACCGTACAACATATTGTCCTTTTAACAAACAATAGACATTATAGGGACCACATACGTTCCCACAATGCGAGTGTGTATATGGGTTTTGGTTTGAGACACACACACACACACACTCTCCACCTTTCCCTTCTCCTCCCTGACAAACCTGACTAAATTAAAATAATGTTGACGAGCTTGAAATATGCTGCATTTGGGCGGAACTGCAGACATCTGTGAAACACGCTTTGATGGAAAAGGCATTTGCTTGACTGGTTGAATCAGCATCATTTGCAGGTAATGCCTACTGACAATCGCAGAATCAGATTCTTATAATTAGATTTTCAGTGTTCAAGGATGCCAGCATGTGTGTTACATTGCGGTAAAATTTGGGAGTTTTAGTACGTAATTAATGTAGGATTAACGATGGGTGAAGTTAAATTATGACCAGTTTTGACATCTTTGTGGGAGAAATATAATTATAGTGAGGAGGCAGTATTGAAAACGTCAGCAACTGTAGCAAACCAGTGAACCCTCAGACCCGGTGCAAGTGGTGGAAGATAGGAGGGTGCTAAATAAGCTTGCAACTCTTATGAACAATAAATCCCACCCCATGTATGAGACTTTGGCAGTGACAGGCTGCGTTGTCTGAAGTGTGTTAAGGAGTGTAACCGCAGTTCCTTCATTCCTGCTGCAGTTAGACTTTATAACCAGCAGTGCTCTCAGTACCCCCCCCCCCACACACAAATAAGACTCAATACAAATGGAAATTCATACAATGGAAGTGCAATAACACACAAAGAGATGATATATAAGATGTTTTTTTTTACTTTCTCACTTACTGTCCCTTTTCTGTTGAGACAGATATTTTTATCTCTAATAGTAATATGACTGCATATAAATTCAGCATTAGGGTCAGTATCATGGTCATATAATTAATAACATCATTATTAATGCATTTAACATGACCAGCAGTAACACCATCAACAGTAAAATCAAAACAAATTCCATAAATGTCCTGACACTAAAAACATTGCTAGTAACAGCAATAAGTGCAATGTTCTATGTTCTTTTTTCATTGCAGTAGCTGTCAAGAGGCTGATCTCTATGGCAATTAGCACTTCAGACAGCTTTAATCCTGTCCTTCTTTAGCAAAGGGGCCTAGCATCCATCATCCAATCTCTTAAATCACACCTTCTCAGACCTCAGCCCTCAGAAAGCCTGAGCCAGTTTAAATTTAGGTTTTATTCATCAGGCGGTGAAGTCTGGTGGAATGTTATTCAGCTGGCTCAGGTGTTTTAGGAACCAAGGACTAAAACATGAACTCTCTTGGAGTAGATTAAACCCCACTACCTTAAAACGAGCCTACACACACACATACACACAACTTTGAGAATTTAAGAATCTTCTCTGACTTCTCTGCAATTCCTACTCCAGTTGGGCTGGTCCAGATTAATCGTAATTAGACCTCATTCATTAAGCCTGCTTTCATTTATTACATGGCTAATTCATGTGTTAAATTAATCTAAATGTTGATAAGAGTGTCATTAAAGAGCTACATCTCTTCATTAACAGGCAGAACATGACCATATCAAAAGGGGAGATTAATGCCATTATATGCTGAACTGTTTATTCAACACAATAATGTAGCTGTGATAGTAAAAACAACTTGCAATATTAAGCCAATTCACTGCTTGTACATTTACAAACACATACAGTTCAGTAATAATCTCTTATTATTAAGCTGATATGGTTTTAAGGCTATGTTTTAAGGGTTTTGTTACCATGTACTATAGTACCAGTACAGTAACAACGGTGGACTCTGTAGTTTTACAATTACAGACTGTAGGTCATCTCTTTGTGGCACATGACATATCTACTTCTGCACTACCAAAACCTCAGAGGGCATACGACCTCTACAACCAAAGCAATACCTCTCTAACACCGCACTGCTGTGCTTAACAAACCTTAAAGAGCATGTACCCCTACAATAATAACAAAAAATAATAATAAAGGGGCATCCACTGGAACTGATGCAGCAAGACAGGCAGTGACCATACTAAGATGCTAGTGAGACCCCCTCCTGTCCAGTCTAGCCAATCTATCTGCTAGCACCACCTGTGAGAAATAGGTCTCTTGGCGAGGAGGGTGGAGAGCTATGGTGAGTTATAGTGCAGCTTTATTCTTGACTTTGTCTGATTTGTTGCATGTGGTAAGTTGTAAGTAGAACTCTTAGCTTAAAAGACATCCAGGACAGACCATCAGTCCATCTTAGACTTCAAATCGTAAAAAAAGGAGTACAAGTATTAACAAAATTAAACTATTTATTGTAGTATATGTCATTAATAGGAAAAAAAATAACTAAAAACGATGTATTGAAATTGTTGGTACACCTTAATTCAATAACTTATATTATTACAAGAATATGCTAGATACAACAACAAACACCTAAGGCGCTTTATGTACAGACACAGGACACTGAACGGTCATAAATTTGTGATTCTGTGGGGCATTCTATTTTTAGACACCATGGACAACCTGTTTAGATACATTAACTGTAATAAGTATTAAGGGTGGCACAGTGGTGTAGTGGTTAGCATGCATGTCTCTCAGCACTGGAAATGCAGGTTTCAGTATCAATCTTGGTTGAGTTTCCATATTCCCCCTGTGTCCATGTGGATTTTTACCAGTATCCTCCCACAGTCCAAAAACATGGATTCACTGTGAATTAGCTGCTTTAAATTGCCCTTATATAGTAAGTATATGTGTGTGTATATGTGTGCCCAGTGATTGATTTGCACCCTGTTCTGGGTGTATCTGCCCAGCACCTAAAACATTCTCCTGTGAATAGACATTTTATTTTCAGTGCAGTGGAGATTAGATCGTGACAATCTGTGGTACACCTTAACATAATTAGGTAGTATGCTGTCAGAAAACTGTACCGGTATTGAATTATCAGAGCTAAAGCTGTACTACAGCGCTACATAAAAAGATACTTGAACATCCATGACATACATGGTCTAGTGGTTTTAACTGCAATTTATAAGAGTAAATTAATCCTAACAAAATATTGGGTTAATATATTGGAAGCTGGCTCATGCACATATGCGTCCCGATATTACACCCGTCATGATTCTAATTGCCATTATAAAACCTACCAGCAGTACATTTCTATATATACATTTCTATATAAATAATTTATATATATATATATAATTTATATAATAATACACTTAAATGTTTAAATACTAAGTATGTATACACATACTTAATACTTAAAGATTGATGTATTGATGTATACACTTCACTACTTAAGTATTAAGTCATACAAATAAGTTATTAATAAAAAAAACAAAAAACAAACATATGTTTTATTTTTTATAATAACTTCTCTCTTTCTCTCTCTTTAATTTTCTCTCAGTGTATGAGATATGCATCACATATAGAATTATTATTACAGATATTCTTCTATTAAAATGTATTGTATATAATTCAGACAATGTTTTTAACCCAAATTGATAGAACATGTTCTTAATTTAGGCTTAACAGCTGTGTGCATGTAGTCAGTTGCTTGGTAACAGACCTGGCAGGAACATACAGTTTTTTAGGACAGAATAAAATTATTTTATTTCCACATATAATTAGAATAAAAAAATGTAGTATTAAAAGTAATTATGGAAGTGTTTAAAACTGCACCTCAACTGGTCGTGTATAAAGTGTTCAGATCCTTACAAGTAAAAGTCCTGTCTAGTTGTGATAATAGTATGTTCCCTAATGATCAAGACTCCTATAGAGGAGGTATTAAGGTGGTGGATGATTATAGGTACTCAATCAAATCATTTAGGTGTATAATCCACTAATCAGACTAAGAAAATATAGAGAAACAGATTGACAACATAATGTAATTGTAGAACTACTAAGTCACAAGTAGACAAAGTAGCCAAAATATAATAACTAAAAACACAAGGTAAAATCCCAGTACATGGAAGGTACAGATCTAATAATCTGAAATAGTGATCAGAAAACCAAAATCAAACAGTTGCCCAGAGGCTGAACAAAAACCCCAAACTACAGTAGACAGGCCAGAGGCTGAATACAACACAGGTGAGCAATGAACCAAAAATACACAGGAGATTAGCAGTGAAATGGTCAAAAACCAGCGAAAGAAAATAATCACTAAATCACATTCAGCAATATAGCTAAAGGAACAAGCAAACACAGAGCAAGTCGGAAGAGAAGAAAATGCCAAAGGCAGCAGATGCACTTGCATTTAAAATAACAGAATCATAAAAAGTGTTATCAAAAATTCAAAAAAGTTTATCATTTATATACATTATGTTGTAAAAGGTCGTTTTGTTCGTCTCATTGTCACTTTCAGAATTTGCATAGATCTATTCATGCAGTGTTTGCTCGTGTTTCCCACACAGCCCCAAAGCATAATAGATCCAACATCACTCACTGGCTTTTGTCATAAGACTGGAGTTACTGTTTGCTGCTCATTACTTCTTCAAATAGATTTTTGAATGTCACACTGCAAATAGTTATGCATCATAATTCCTCTGTAAGTCAAAGCTTTTTGATAGTCCAAGCCTAAAGGTTTAACCCAGTAGCAATGATATACACCCTTGTGCATCAGTTAAAGTAAAAGGAAAGTTTTTTGCCTCATAATCCTCCTGACGGGCGGCACGGTGGCTTAGTGGTTAGCACATTCGCCTCTCAGCGCTAGGGATTCCCGGTTCGAATCCCCATCTGGGTGGAGTTTCCATGTTCTCCCCATGTCCGCGTGGGTTTCCTCCGGGTTCTCCGGTTTCCTCCCACAGTCCAAAAACATGGATCAAGTTAATTGAATTCTGAAAAATTGCCCCTATAGAGTGTGTCTGTGTGTGTGAGTGTGTTCCCAGCGATGGATTGGCACCCTGTCCTGGGTGTATCTGCCCAGCGCCCGAGACGTTCTCCCCTGGATGGGCATGGGGAACCCCACCGCGACCCTAATAGAGGATAAGCGGGAGATAATGAATGAATGAATCCTCCTGACTTTACAGAACAATTGTAAGTAGATTCAAAATATGAAGTGTATGAAAATTAACCTTGGAAAAAAAACAATTATACTATTAACAAACTTTATAAAATAGGTATAACTAATTAATTTAATTAAACCTTTATCTTTAAAACTATTTAATTGAACTTAATCATGTTCTCCTTATGTCTACGTAAGTTTTATCCTGGTTCCCTCACATAGCCCAAAAAAATGTGTGGTTGTGTGTGTGTGAAAGAAACTTTCAATGAACTGCAACTATGAGCGATATCGTTCCTGATAGAGCACCTGAATCTGCAGGTGGAGTGAATCACAGGTGCATCTCAGTCATCTTGCACCTATACTGTGCAAACCACAGAACATGAAGCATGGTCAGAGTTTAAAAAGAATAAAAAAACATTTAAAATAAATACTTATGTAAAATTATTTTGGAACATTGAAAAATTGGAATAAACATGCTCAATAATGCTATGTCCCCTTGTGACCTCATACTTTCAGTCCCAATTTGTCATTTCCCTTAAATTATTTCCCAACATTGTTCATAATTGCAAATAATATATAATAACAAACACAAAATAGAACATTGAACAAAAAAATTTTATTAACACTGACGGTAGTGTTGCCTAGCTGCACACTTGTACTGTAAGGAGAAGATTTGATTGCACAAGAGCACATAAAGATGGAGAAATCCGGGCATTAGCTGAGATGGAACTGCAGGCTGATTCCTCACACACTGCATCAGACAGTGGGCTAAAGTCCTTTAAGCTCCTAATTACATTATCAGTCAATAGGGTCGAACAGGAGGGAGTGAGAGCAAGAGACAAGAGACATTGATAGCATACAGTAATCAAAAAACATAGGGTAGAAAAAAATGGATGAAAATAATAGAGATAATAAAGTAATAACGAAAAGAAGAAAAAAAAGGATTCAGATATTTTTTTTTTCAGTCAATGTTTACTGAGATTTCTACTTTTCCGGACAGTTATTTAATAACATTTATTTTAATTAACATTGGTTTATTTCTTCCTGTTTTGTGCTGACCATGTTCACGCTCATAATATGAATAATGCATTGTAACAGCTGCCCTATTTACACATAGGCTCAGATAAACAGTCGACAGATTTAAATCTAGGGGTTGGCAGCATAAGTACGTTGCCAAAGTGCCCACCTCCTCCTATTATTCTGTACATAAGCCCTGGTGTTTGTAAGCCTGGGGAGTCACTTAGCTTTGTTTCTGAGTGTTACAGCACTTCTTCCAAGCCTGCTTCTGAGATAACAATATTCCTCTAGACTACAGATGGGTGAACCAGGATTCCTGGTGGTTTTTGCAAGTGGAGATAGTGGTTGCAGTTATCTTGTCATTTTTAGGGGAAGTCAGCCATATAAATCTTTTACTGCCTTATCTTTCTTTTTGGTCATCCACTAGATTACTTGCTTTTTTTCTAAGGCTTTTTATTTGTATCTGCAGAACATTTGTCCGTAAAACAACTGCAAGTCATAAATTGTTTTGCAAAAAAAAAAATAATAATAAAAAATCTCATCATATGTCTCATCATATTTTATTTATGGTATGGGTGTTAAGTACCACATTTCATTATAAACAAATTTAAGGGTAAACGGCAAACACATAAGTTTTAAATACACAAAGTAAGTAATTTACCAACTAACAAACTAATTAAAGAAATTAAAGGGACATGTTAGATCATTGCCCTTTGTTCTACAGTCTGTAATTGTTAAACTAGTCCATCTATATGGTAAGTGGATAAAATAGACAATGGAGCAAGAAGGTGGTGTGTCCAAACTTTTGACTGGCACTGTACATATATATTTACTTATATTTTGTAATTTTCTGCCACATGCTTTTCTTTAGGGGTCAGTAAGGTTAAACTCTGAAGTTGCTGTAACCTTCATAGTCTAGTCAGCTTACGACTCGACTGGCAGTTGCTATCGTTGCAGTACATAACTTCTGCTGCACAATAAAAAGGTCTTTGATGCAAACCATGTAACAAATGACCATATCTTTTAAATTAATTACAAAAATCTATTTCTGCCACCTTTATCTGACATTTGACAGCTGCTCCTGTAATGTGTGCTTGTGTACTCAACAGTCCTGTATGCAGGAGCACTTGAAATCACATTCACTTGATTTCGGATAATAAAGCAGGCCCCCTCATGTGCAATAATCCCCTGCTTCATTTGCATACAAATGTTCTAAACCTGTATTTCACAGTCTCTCAGCGAGTGCAGGAATCGAGATGGTACTGCTCGTCTTACATTACCAAAATCTGACAGTTTACAAAATTAAGCCAGTCGTAACAGGATGGCTTCCTTGGCAATGAGAAGGAAACATTTCAATAACAAAAGGACACTACCTCATGCATAAATGAATGACGACTTTAGAAAATACGGAGGTAAGGGGCTAAACAATATAATCACTAAACCCTGTCTAACGATTAGATTGCGCTCTCACAATAGCTATTAATCAGCTACACCAACAATGAGAAACTATGTATATATACAGTTGTTAATTGAAGCCCATTTGTTTGTGTGAACAGTTTGATTCACCTTGCTTCACAGAACATATATTAACTGAACTTAAAATGAACTTTGACAAAGAAAAAAAAAGCCAGCAGGTAAGAACACTATTTAAAACGTAATATCTGACATCTTCACAAATCTCTCAGACTTTGATTTGGCAAACTTGAACTCTTGGTAATACTGTCTATGAATCTGGTATTCATAATGCATAATAAGTGCATTCATAATTATTTATAACGTGTGTATAGTGTTCTGTCATTATAACAGAAGGCTTTATAACAAAAATTGACATAATGCATTAGAATAGAAACATCTCTCAGTTCTGGGGATCCAGGTTTGAATCCCGAACTGGTTAAAGCTTCCATAGTCTTCCAATGGGTTTTTTCTGGTTTCTTTCCAAAGTTCAAAAACATGTTTTAGGGTGAATTGGCTAAACTTTTTTGCCCTCTGTATAGCATATGTGTGTGTGTGTGTGTGTGTGTGTGTGTGTGTGTGTGTGTGCGCGCTTAGCAATGGATTAGCACCCTGTCCCCGGTGAAACTGCCAAGCACCCAAAATGTTCTTCCCTGGATGGGAATGAAGAATCCCCTGGTGACCTTAGTAGAGGATTAAGTGGATGAGAATGAGATGAGATTAGATTTTAGTATATCGTGTTCCAGGTAGAAGGCGTAAAAAAGGACTGTACACAGAGTGTAAGACCGCAATAAGCATCATGACACACCTTGCGTAAGGTTTAAGAAAGGGTATCAAGGGATCTCAATTTGTGCATCAAATAATGTTCTCACAAATTTGAAAGCATACATTTGTCCATAATATATTACAGGTACTTAGGATTTCTATACATGTGTAAATGAAACACACTGTAAGTTCAATGATTGAGAGGTGGGTCAAAACACTTGTCCATATAATGCGAAAAGATTCATTTTAGCACTTGTCATGAAAACATAGAATATTTCTGAGTATTTTTTTCCTCTATAAAACCACAATTCCATTCCGTATTGCTTTGTTTGCAGTGTCTCACATTTCTAATTTCATTATTGTGGTTTTAAAGATCCAGCCTCTCTAAAGTGGTTGCTTCTAAATGTGCTGATGTCCAAAGTAGTCTGTTAAATGTCCTAATTGTCCATTGATTCCCAGGGTCGAGCCATTTCAGCTCAAACCATTTCAAATGACCTTCATGACTGGGGAGATAGTGAAGTATGGGAGAAGAGGGGAGAAGTGAAGTCTTTTCAGATATGTGATTAGCCACAGGCAGTTGGCTGTACTGCCTACAGGAGATCGATTTAAAGAAGTATTTAGAGCTTATTAACTCTGTTTTAGGATTTGAAAGATGGAAAAATAAGTACAGCAAGTTTATTATCCAGGTCACAGAATATTTACATAGTGTTTTAATGGCTCAGGATTCACAATTAAAGGTGAACGCAATAATTTTTAAATTAGACTGCATTCCAGAGCATTTGCCTTAAGAAAATCCTCCTTACTCTGTTGCTGCTTCAGGCTCCATAAACATGAAAAAGAACTAATGATGTTGACCACCAAAATACAGTATAATTATTAAGCAAAAATTAAGCAAAATTATTCACAGACAGTATTTTAAAAATACATTTTAAATGTACAGCTGTTGGTTGGTGTAGCTCACCAAAAGTTCTGCTCCAGTTGTCCCATGGGTCCCATGCTGCACTAAAACCCCCTCACCATATCAATGTCACTGCAGGACTGACAAACAGTTATACCTGTTGTATGCGTCACAGTGTCATGTTATGTACTGACAAACATTATTCCTGTTCTGTGACGGTCCTGACCAATACAGAACAGAGAACCGACAGGGGGTGTGTTCAAACTTTTGACTGGAACTGTTGATTCATTTCAGTTCAGGCCTCGGTGGAAAAGGGCTTGTGCACTGTGATCATGCCTTTGAAAGACTTGTATTTGTTAAACTGTAAAATCGAATCTGATAACTTTAAAAGGCAGAAAGAAGTAATATGTAAATGTATGCCAGTAAAATTATGATAACGCATGACTGCAGCTTTCCAATATGGTCATTGTTCATTTTAAAGCTAATTTGATTTCAATGCTTATACCTGAATATTTTCCGATCTACAAAACAATGTAACAGGCCTCATGGGTCTCGGTTTCAATGTAGAATGTTGAAATTCAAGGCAGCAAGCACCCAATTACAAAGTTATGGTCCACATCAGCTGCATAATGAGCCAGATCAGACTCTGTAAAAAGTGCACTACTTCAGCATAATAGAAAGGTAGATAAGTGGGACTTCGGGCGGATAGGCAGCTGTCTGGAGAGTGGAGCATATTATCCAGAGCTCCATATAAGTACAGTCATCTTATATGAGCTACATGTTGTTAGTAATGTCTGGTGTTCATCCCACATTTTATTCATAAGAAAAACACACTGCATCTGCTACTGAACTACAGTAACTTTCTTGCTTAAATAAAGAAAAGACAGGAAAGCCAAAATACAGTGTATTGGAATGTGTCCCAAAACATCATCCTATTTTCATGACACCCCTAAAAGCACAAACAAATATATTCTACCTAGTAATTTAATTGTTATTTATATGTGAAATATGCTAATAAACCTCTCATCTTATGTTTTGGGTGCTGGGGAAATGCACCTAGGACAGGGTGTGCACACACGTGCACACATACACACAGACAGACGGACTATAAAAACTCCAGCCAGACTGGGCTTCTAACCTAAAAAAAAATGCATATTCTGGTGGATAATTTTCAGAAAAATTACTTTGAGAGAATGTAGTTAAATCACCACGCCGCACCCAGTTAATCACTATGGCATAAAATACAGATTTTTGCCATCACCCACAATAAATCTAATAATGACATTGAGATTTATATGCCAAATAATTTTATATTGGGCGGCACGGTGGCTTAGTGGTTAGCACATTCGCCTCTCAGCGCTAGGGATTCCCGGTTCGAATACCCATCTGGGTGGAGTTTCCATGTTCTCCCCGTGTCTGCGTGGGTTTCCTCCGGGTTCTCCGGTTTCCTCCCACAGTCCACAAACATGGATCAAGTTAATTGAATTCTCAAAATTGCCCCATTTAGAGTGTGTCTGTGTAAGTGAGTGTGTGCCCAGCGATGGATTGGCGCCCTGTCCTGGGTCTATCTGCCCAGCGCCCGAGACGTTCTTCCCTGGATGGGCATGGGGAACCCCACCGCGACCCTAATAAAGGATAAGCGGGAGATAATGAATGAATGAATGAATAATTTTATATTGACTTAATGCCAAGACTAAAATATAATATTTTATATAAAAAAAAACTGCATCATTATGCAGCATATCACAAAATATGTGACGTGGATGATAACTCCCTACAGAATAACTATAGATTTATCATTAATGTTGCTATTTTAAAATCAGCAATACAGAAATCAAGCAGACACATAACAGAGAAAGAAAAAAAGTAAGAATAAAGAAAATTAAATTACAGAATTATTATATAAAAAATAAAAAAATATATATAGATGAATTAGCAACTAAGAAAAAACTAAATTATGGCACACACACACAGTCAGATTATTAAATAGTAGAAAAGTTGAGCCAACTATCTTTATTCTACAAACAGTGAGGGGATATTCATTGTAAGTTTACGTGTATTTATAAATGGTGCTTTTTTTTATGTAACAGTACATTGTCTCCATGCAGCTATGAAGTATTCTAAGCCTTTTTTTGTGGAAATAACTGAGAATTCAAAAAAGAATGGCAAAAAAAAATTTGGATGCTTTGTCATTACTCAGTGCCTTGCATCTTAAATATTTAACAGTCTATAGACTGCTTCCATCAAGAAGAAAAAGTACAAAAAGCATTACAATACTACAACTTAAATCATTTTAGGCTCTCGTAATGCGTGTGCTATGTTGGACATCAAAAGCTTAAAAATCTGTCTGCATTCTGATTCTATTCATTACACTTAAATTATTGATCTATTTTGCCTACTGTGCCTTCACAAAAAGGAATCTGTCCTCCACCTTTAATCCATCTGTGCATCTGAGCGGTAGACAGCCTTGTATACAGAGTCCGAGGAGCCATTGTGGCTAGGTGCCACTTGAGCACTATTGCAAATAATTACTATATTAATAAATTTACTTGAAATTCCTGCATTAAAAAAGAAAAATGTATAGTAATTAAATTTCTCCTTTTTGCTATTAATAGTGTGAATTATCTTGCTGTATATCTTTAAATAGCTACATAACAGTTCTGTGGGGGGTTTATAACATCCTATTATTAGTTTGCACCAAATCTTCCCAACACAGAACCACAGTCTCTGCTACGTCATGCCACTACTGCAAGGTCCAGTGTCTTATAAATAATTCCCAGCCCGTAATAATTACACACCAAGGACATACATTATATATATGACAGTTTTAAAAAGTGGTTTGAAATCTAAAACCTGCCACAAATGATTAGCCTGGCATAATTGGTGCTTCAAGCTTGGACTGATTTTCTGTTAGTGAATTAAAATCCAGCCATTTGCCAGCTTACACATGCTAATTAGACACACGAACTGGCTACACAATCAAGATATTTCCTGCCTCCAAGCTTTAACGGGAATCTAACCCCTTCACTTTTCAAACATCCTCATAAGGAGCTGATGCCTCAGGACCTTGAGTTTTCAAATTCTGCTGCTGAGAGAAGAAAACAGCAAATTGGCTTTTAACATCGCTTAATTTGGGCTTGATGTGGCTTGATGTGGCTTGCTGGAAAGAGGTTTTAAATTACAAATGTTCATTCCTTTTTCAAACTCAACACGATGGAAAGAGATTCAAATGGATTTAAACGCGGAAGTGATTTAAACATAAAAATAGAACTGGCATTAAGTAATCCACATTCACAAATCCCAGCATGCAAATTTCCCATATGGCATAATGTTCTGTATTCACCATTGAATTTCTATTACTAAGCACTGTGTAAACTTTGTTCCCTTCAACATGATAATCCGTTTAATGTCTTAATGTCTCATTCACCCCCTAGCCTTTCTTAACAATCAGGCCATGTGCTAAGAAGCTGCTGCTGGGGATTTGTGTAATGCCATGCCTTTACTCACAGCTGCAGGAAAAGAGATCGATAGGGCACTCATCAGCTGAGCTTAGATGCCACTCACATGCTCAACACATTTCCAATGGCAAAAGTACCAAAAAAGAATCAGGTTCGGCCAATAACTTTAATGTAGAGATTTAATAAATTAATGTTTACAGTGATTTAGCTCAGTACAAAATAACAGAAGCAAATCAGTAGATCTAGTTCAAAAATAGGTTGAAAGTGGTTGCAGTGTGGTAGCTCAATAGTTAAGGTGTTGGTCTCTCTGGCTGAAGGTTGTGGGTTTAAATTCCAGGTCTAATAAAGTTATCACTGTGGGTTCTTGAGCAAGGCTCTTAATCCTCATTGCTCCATCATGGCCAACCCTGTGTTCTGTGTCATGTCCAACCCTGTGTCCAGCCATCAAGACACTTGTAAGTTGCTCTGACTAAATCTGATTAACTGAGCCGTTTGTCCAGCTGTGACATTATTGACAAAGCACACCTCTGACCGCTTCACATTCATGTCAATGTGCCAGGTTGTTAATATTACTGGAAGCAAGAGAAATTATGTCAGTAACTAGCCACCAAAGTGATTCATATTTACATCTTACTGCATCCTTACTGCATATAATTTTATTTTTTGTCTTGAAATTAATAACAACCATTTGCACACATAAGTGTGTGAGAGTGTTTGTGTTAAAACTTGAGTCTTCTTTACTTAAAACTGTAAAGACCTGACAGCATGTTAAACTGCACAGACCATCAGCTGCTAAACCCTTTAGCTATGTTAAAGTTTATCTGTCAAAACAAGCATTCAAAATAAATGTCAGATGATGATTGAGGCGCAGACTTATATATTGCAAATAATGTTATTAATAAAATTATATCAAAATTGCTATATTGCAAATAATAATATTATAAATAATTATAAAGTAAATTCACACTATATCTCAGCTATTTTTAATTACAGTCCCTTAATTTTTTGATAGATGTCTTCTTATAAATGATGGGGCAATCGAGTGTCAGTGAATGGTCTGTCAGTTGGGACATGTGTGGATGAATAATTTAAAGATTCATTTAAAATGAGGGTGAAGTGAATTAATGGTGAATCTTTTTTTAATATGCTACAAAATAACACACAAAAAAATCTTAATAAGCAATTCCTGAGGACTGTAATGAAGCATTCTGATTTATGCACTAAGGATTATGCAGTCTGCATTTGCATGTGTACTTTGCACAAATTATGATCAAGTCTGTATGCACTTCGCTCTAAGGGGTTGCACTGGTTGATTGCCATATATAAAATCATTCCATTAGAGCAACTCTGGGACCTCCAACTGAGCAACAGGAAGTAGCACAATCATGCCACCAGAACAGATGGTAGGGACTGTCCAATCATAGCCAGCAATGTGTAGCCACCAACACACTGTGCCAGCTTTCATTTAGAAGAGTAGAGTAATAACCAGGGAGCAATAAATATAGCCAGAGAAAGCAATAAGGACTGGGAACTTACTAACAAAAAAAGAATTACAGGCAAAACATGTTATATGCTCTAATGTAATGTTTTATTTATTACAAATAAGGATTTTTTTTATTTGTAATATTACGTCTTTTAATGAGGGCTAATTATTAAGGGAAATTTATCACATACATTTTAAAAGATGTAAATCAGTTTCCTAATGTTTAAAAATACAGTATTAGTCAAAACTTTGAACATGCCTCCTCTTTGCTCAGCTTATTGTGCATTGGTTCAGTTCCACATACCATAAAGATGAACTTTGTAGTCCTACACTTAGTCTATATATTTGTGGACTACAGGCAAAACTGTTAGTCTCCACTACTCATCTTTCTAATGTTTAGGACCCTAAAAGTATCCACACAGAGCAGGTATTATTTGGTGGATGCATTAGTCCTATCTCAGCAGTGTCACTGAAGTGAAAAAACTACAGCAGCACTGCTGCACTAAAACCCCCTCTCAGTACTAACAATTAACACTTCACCACCCAAATTATACCTATTCCATGAAGGTCCTGACCAATATAGAACAGAGAACCAACAAGGGTCTAACAAAAAAAAAAAAAAAACACTAAAATGCCACTTTGATTGAAGCAACTAATTTATAAATAGCTGAATGGCAATGAATTGTAGAATACAAATGTAGTCGCTTATTTCTAAACAAGGATATTTCATGGCATATAAATGATACAGTATAAAAAAGACCTGTTTTTTTTTTTTTTTTAGACTAATAGCATGATATTCTAATGTAAAGTTGAGTGTTATAGTGGTTCACAAGTAGAAATAACAAAGCAGCATAACTATTGAATTGTTTATGCATCGAATCATCTATTCTTCATGCAAACAAAAAGACAAAAATCAGAGAGCAACACAAACACAGGACAGGTTAGTGGTTGATTAAAGGGCAACACAGGATGAGCACACTCATGCCTAAAGGCAGTTTAGCAAATTGAAATCACATCTTGGTTATTTTTGCTTAATAAGTTACCATGCATATGATTTATGTGTACAACAGAAACACAGTAGAACTGTATTTATTTCATGCATGCACTTTAAAGAGACCAATAGACCAAGAGTGACTGTATTAACTAAAGAAACTATGATGTGTTTTTGAATTTATGTATGTGTACTTCATTTGGTTATTTAGCTGATGCTTTTAGTCAGAGCAACTTACATGTATCCCAACTTGGTTGGGGTTAGAACACATGATTGGACACCATGTAAATTACTGAGCTGTACTGTATTATGTCTTAATTTCATGAGGATCAGTTGTACAGTAAGTTCAGATTACTAAGCGGTAACTTTATTAATTTGACATTCAATTTTTAATAATTCAAGGTGGAAATCAAACCCTAACATGATCAAATCTTGGTGGTGAATATTCTATTAATAATATGTGTTTGAAATTATTTATGTGTGGCAGAAGAAAGCTTATTGGCTGATTTGTATACATGCATATGTTATGGCCAGGACTCAGGAATCAGTTTCGAGAGGGGGAAGGGATTTGGATTGGATACTTTGGAGATCATCTTGGCCAAGATGTAAGCAGCCAGCTTCATAAGGCACAAATTGAATGTTTAAAAATGTTATAAAAATTTTTTTATATAACAAATGTATATATTCTTTAAAAAAAAAAAAAAAAAAAAAAAATATTATATATATATATATATATATATATATATATATATATATATATATATATATATATATATATATACACATACACACACAGTTGTGTACAGTACGCAGATGGTCTGCAAACAGTTATATTTAAGCCACTTTAAATGGTTGAATTTAATTTTTATAGTAATTAGGCATGCAGGAATTGGGTGATATAATTAAATAAGGATGTAATCGCTACACTTAAAGCCTTTTGCAATGTGAAGATGATATCAGGTCTTATGAAACAAGCGCTGCTGTAGACAGATAAGATAAAGAAATCCATAGACGTCTAATAAAATCTTTGAAATATAGAAATATGAAATAAAGGTGCAAAAAAAAAAAAAAAAAAAAAAAAAAAAAAAAAAAAAAAAAAAAAAAAAAAACACTGACACAATGTGACAATGAACTATATGATATACTCAAGTGTTCATTAACTTATTGTTAAGATCAGTTTCATAAAGTGTATGAAACAAAAACTATATATATATAGGCATATATAATGAATAGCTAAAGATAAATTAATCACTAAGTGCAAACGCTAGGTTGAGTTAATTGTAACAAACTTGATCAGTCATAATTGCTTTTGGTCAAATGCCTGTGTATACCATTGTGTGGGTAGAATAATCATTACACTTACATTTATTTGCTGTTGTAAAAAAGATAAAATGACAGTTCGAGTTTTTTTCATCTTCTGTGCCAGATATAAAACTTAAATTTATATAAAACCTTAGCCACGATACAACTAGAAACAGCAAACACATTAATGTTGCACACTTCCCCTCATTAGCACTGGCTGGCAATATTGAAGATCAGTATGTCAGACTCACATATGTGTTTCCTGGGCATAAATACACACACATATGGCCCAGATTGGTCAATAACATCAGAACTGTTCTTTCCTTTGTCATTTTTAACTTCACCTGATTTAATGCAGTTGATATTTTAGCTCCATGTACTTCTTATAATTCTGCATTTAAGGCAAAAAACTTATGACAAGTGTTATAAAGCATTTTAAATACTTACACTTTTAGGCTCCACTTCAGTAACATAGTCCACTATGCTTCTGAATATTGCACAGCATGGTATAAATGTGCAGTGTGTCTCTTTATTGATTTTTCTTTCTTTTTACTTCAGTGGATCTCGAGAAGCTTTAGCCTTCAATCAGTTGGACATCTTTGTGCCACTTGCATGTAACTGATTTTACAAATGTCAGAATTTCATATTAAAAAATTAAATAAATAAACAAACATTAACTAACATCATTAAGCCATCACTGAATGGAAGAGAAGGGAAAAAGTACCTTTAAAAGCCATGATAAAAAAATTAAAAAAAAAACTTTGATGGATGTGTAAAAATGGAGAAAAAAAAAAAAAAAAGTAGAATAAATACATTTAGAATAATAATATGCTGATACCCCTAAATAAACCTCTCAAATTTGAGAGGTTTATTTAGGGGTATCAGCATATTATTATTTTGAATAAACGGGCTTCAATACAAACAAATGGACACACATTATGGATTTTTACATAATGAATCTCAAAGCTAGAGTGTTGGTTCAGAATTTAGCTATCTTCATAAAAAATTGCCAGTAAGTTTAAAGAAAGGCCAGCAGCAATGCTTTTTAATAGAAATGAATAGGACTCATATGCTTATGTAGCCCAACAAATTTGATGACCTACATATTTGACCCGTTATACCATACAACAATAACATTGATCATATAAAAAGCTAAAATTTGGAAATTTGTGTTTGCACTTTTATTTCATTGTTGAGACGTAATAAAATTGGAATCCCTGAGTAGATTGGGATTGGTGATAGGGTGGATTTAAACCTGGGTAAGTCACCATCGCAATCATAAAAACATAAGGCTGCCAGACATTTAAAATGGATATGACCATAATTTAACATAATTTATTTTATATAAGGCCTGATTACACCTCATGTGTTTCATGTGATTGGATTTGATGATTTGGATTAGCATGTAATTACTTTGCACAACACTAATTTCAGCTGAACTGCCAGAGAACATATTCAATGAAATTCATGTAGTCAACAATATTTAAAAATGTTACTATTAAATTTAATTCACTTACAGTGAAATAAAAACAATTTAAAAAATGTCTAATACAACTATATTACAAAAATGTATATGCACAGTAGTGATTCCTTATTATATTATATTAATTAGATGTTTGGTGGCATTGTGGTCAACTTGTTCACATCTCAGCACTGGGGATTCCCTAAACAGCATTGATATTTTAGGCAGATTAATTTTCGACCCGACTTTGACATGGCTGGTGATGAGGTTTCCTGTAATCATTAATTTATATGTAATTGGTTGCTTCTAGGTGGGGTAAGGGAAAGAAAATGACAATAACTGAGGAAAAATATATGGAAAAAACAACAAACAAAGCAATTTTCACATAACCTAAATAAGTTATATCATGTGTTAAGACGATAGTTCTTGTGAAACTTGTGATAACTAACCCTAGAATTTGGTCCATCATAACCACTGCATCTCGTCGCGATGCAAAATGACAGGTCTGATTTTAAGGTTTGATTTAGGCAATGCACTCTGCTTGACCTGCATCTGGCCTGGGGTCTATTTTCTATTTCTATCAAAGTCCACCTGGACAGATGTATTTGTCAAACTATTGTAATTAATTCAAACAGAAGCTGTTCATGTTTTGATAGATAAGTTGTGAAATGTGGAAATAATTAGCTTAATACTAAATCAAATAAACCTGTGTAAGTTCTACCATGATTAGATGTAATGAAGGCTGCTGTTAATTTAACTGGGTGCTATTAAACCATATATACTGTACATGAGATCATATTGCAAACAAAAGAACCTCACATAGTATTACAAACCTGCTTTAGTTATTGTTACAATGACTTGCCAAATGAGTTGCCAAAACACAATGTTTTTTACGCTATATAGTTTTCATGAAGACAGCATCAATATTAGTAAATCCAAACTTATAAAATAACATAAATGCGCTTTACAGACTTTAGGTAAAGTGAAATCTTGAGTTAGGTAATTTAAGTAAATTAGGTGAGAATTTATAAAAATCCAAAGAAGCCAAGTTTTATATTTAAATGCATTATAACAACATGCCTTATGTCATATTGTTATAAGACATTATTACTGTGGTTATAAACAATTATTTTACATTACATTACATTAGGACAAATGTTATAATATTATGAATGCTTTTAGAAAGGGCATTTATTGAAAGCGAACCAATAGTTCTTATTTAATAAATAATAGATTCCAAATGTAGAATTGGAAATTTCTTTTAAAGAACCTGAGGTGATTTCCTAACTTTCTTTTCCTTCACAGTGTCAATTGCAATAGCTCTTATCATTACAAGATGGTTATTTTGTTAAACCTTTGTCAGTTTAGGCCTGCAGCTTAGGAAGAGTGATAAATGATAATTGGATATTAACAAATTAAACTAAAGGACAGCTTGCCTTTGGGTGTGTTTAGCATGAACCATGAAATGCTTCCAAACAAGTATAAATGTAATAGGTATATACTGTTCTTTAACAGAATGTAAAACTGTTTAGCGCTAAAATAGAATAAGGTTTATTTAGAACACTTTTAAGGTGGGCTCACAATGGTGAAAAATCAGAGGATGCAGATCAAAACCAGCTCTTCTGAAAAGATTATGAGACAGTTGTTTTTTTATTTGGAACTGGGTGTTGATGCTAAATTTAGACCATCCCAGATGAACCGAACCAAGAGGGAATGCAGATAATTTCTCTACATACCCACAACTAAAAAAAAATCTAATGGTTCTGCTGCAGTCCATCTATCTACTGTTGCTGTTTTCTAAGCTTGGAGGTAGCATGCCAAACTCCACAGATAGTAAGCAGAACATTGATTAAAGTTTGCACCTTGAAGCTGTGAGGCAATGACTATGTAATTCACTGTGCCGCTGGGCTGTTACTTTCTAAGTAATGGCTTGGTTGAACATTTTCTTAAGACAGTATGTGACAGGTAATATGTTTTAGTAAATACTTGCAACATTGGACATTGACAACTAAAGGTCCATGTAAAACTTTAAATTTTTATTAAATGTTTAAATAGGCTAGGCTATAGCTGCAAGCTATCGTCTCAGAACGCAGACTGATCAGGTCCTTTCTAGCAAAAGGGAAACAAGCAAAATGACATCTCATTACTGTTTCATTCATCCCTTTGCCTTTTAATGGCAAATAAATTAGGCCATCTAAAGTGCACAAAAAGCTATGGGTGAGAACGGAAGTCTCGGATGATTTTAGTGCTAGTCGTCTGCATGTAGCCCTGAGAGCTCTTAATTAAAGAAAAAAACGAACTAATTATTCATAAATATGATGCTAAGTGAGAGAAAGAGAGGGATAGAGAGGAAGAGAGAGAGAGAGAGAGAGAGAGAGAGAGAAAGAGGAAGGGTGGAAGGAGCACTGAAAGGAAAAAAAGGGGTCAAATGATTTATGGTTGAATAGTATTCCATGTGGCTGTGTGGCACTTTGGGGTAAGAGGGCGTTAAAAATATGAAAAAAGTATATTGTCAGCAAAAGTGACAAAAGATAAATAAATAGGACCTGGATCTGTCTAATGTTTTTCCAGAGCTTTTGCTGGTAAAGCTGGCTGATGAACTAAAGGTTGTTTTAACTTCACGTAAAGCTTTCCCTTTTCCTGCAAACATGCGTGCACGTGCACGTGCACACACACACACACACACCCACTTGTCTTAAAGTACATCTTCACCTTGAACACTCTCCAGCTTAATTAGGTGGATATTTAACTCTCATATCGACTATGATTACTCATTAACCAAGTGATCTCGAGAGTGTTGTCTGTATGAGCACACTATTAAAATGAAGTCTTTTTAAAAAGGCTCTAAGGAAGGTTCTTGACTTCCAAGTGGGTTGACATTTTACTCGGTGTTATGTTACTCGGTGTGCAGACTGAACCAGTAAAAGCAGACCTATTGATTTTTACTGTGGCATGACTGTTGGTGCCAGTTAACTATTCATGACCAGTCTTTCCAATGGTGCAGTGATGAAAAAAAAAACTTTTTATGAATCTGGTATTTAGAATGTAGTATCAGTGCATTTATTAAGTCATATAAAGTATTCATAATCATTTAAAACATTTGTTATGAGCAGATGTTAATATTCATTGATGTTCATAATCACAGTCATAAAGTATTATAATAATACCATATTTAAACAACAAGGCAGTACAGGGTGTGCATTATTTTGTATAAATTATGCGATAGCAGTGTTGTTAGGCATGATGCGTATAGGAGATAATTTAATTTCACTTAAAATCTGTAAAAAGTCCCTTTAAAATCCATAATATTTATGCAGTTTCCTTCAGAGAGGTAATAAGTGATCAACAATTACTTTATGCTATGGAGTTGCAGAACTAATACCGAAGGCATTAGCCAGATTATTTGACCCTGTCAGCAAAATGATGTTTGAATATGATAAATTAAAATGCTTTAATAAGAAAATACATGTCTGGAAGCAGTGTAACTGGGGAAACTCAATGAAAGGAATGGACAGACAATTTGGAATTATTCATGGACAAATTATTCACATACAGTATAATAAACTTCAGTCTGTGATTCAAATATTTTTTAGGCCCACAGAGAAAGTCTTAAAGGCCCTTACCACTCCCCACTGCATGTACTGTATACAACTAAATTATCAGTAAGTAACTGATGTGTCTTTACAGGCTATTTAGCAGCTCTACCATCATTAATATAATCATAATAGATACATGCACCAATTACTACTCGAGCCAATTTTCTGTCTCAAAAGGACAATCGGACAAATGTTTTGCATAAGACCTGAATGCACTGTGCTTGGTCCCATGCAGACTAGGATCAGTTCTTAAAATGTTTGCATGTAGATGCCAAACAACATGAATAAATGTCATTTTTAATATTCGTCTTACAGTCATGTAGTCAGTTACCTGACAATGATAAAAAAAAAAAAAAAATTACCTTTAACTGATTCAACAGGGGTTTAAGTCTGCAAAAGCGCTGTCTGATGGACTTACATAAGTTAGCATGACACACGATGGCACAATGCTGTCATATCAGATTGATTGCTATGATGAGAATAAGTACATGAAATATGGTTTTACCTTAATACTGTTCTACTAAAAATACAAGAGGTGGGTGGCACACACACAGTATGCAGGGGCATTTTAAAACAGCCAATTTGCCTTGAATCCATGTTTTTTGTCTGTGGAAGGAAACTGGAGAACCTGGAGGAAACATACATGGACACGGGGAAAACATGAAAACTACACCCAGACTGGTATTTGAACCTGGATCCCCAGCGCTGAGAGGTAGACCCACTGATAACTTTTATTTTATTTTCTCCAATAGTTAAATTGTTCTCATTGCAATTATTATTATTTTTTAAAACTTAAAAGCACCTAGGAATTTGTTATAAATTATATGTTCATTCAGATCGCACACCAGATATATTTATATAATTAAAAAAAGAAACCTGTCAGTTATTCTACTAATATGGCATATTTCATGCTTAGTCATGCTTGTCATCAGTAATACCTGTAGAGAGATGTCTATTCTCAGACAACCTCCATGCCTGTTGGTGAATCATACACATATGTCCACAGCAAATTAGGTCTGACCGCATGGATAACAAGCCTTCAAAATAGACTCTGGTTTTGTTGATTTGGAACAAACCTTATGTCTGTGGTGACAGGGAGAATAGAATTGCACAGCTTTCTTGCGTCATGAACCATGATGAAGCGTTTCAGGCTTTCATTGTATAACCATGTTTGCCATGCCTTTTGAATTGCTCAATTTCTCCTCCTACATCTTTTCATTTTTACTCTCATTTGTTTTACTGCTTCCAATATTTAATTTTAAATGAGCATTTGAATAAATGCAGTCAGCCTACATAAGGCATGATCATGATCCCAAGATCTAGCTCCCCTCAAGAAAATGACTCATTAAAATATCAGGGTCTTGTAAGAAAAAATGTGCATATAGAACACTAAATAAAAGGATTATTAAAATCATCAACAAATTAAAAAAATACATATTTTAATAATAACAAAATGTCAATATAGCTAATTAATAGTTATATTACATGTAACCATACAGATATATGTAGAGCAGACACCCATATATACACACACATACATATACATATATATATATATATATATATATATATATATATATATATATTGTGTATATATATTGTCGTCTTCTGGTAATATTTGTTTTTAGGTGATTACTGTCAGATCACAAATATATATGTATGTATATATATATATATATATATATATATACACACACACACACACACACACATATATATATATATATATATATATATATATATATATATATATATATATATATATATATATATATATATATATATATATATATATATATATATATATATATATATATATATATATATATATATATATATATATATATATATACATACATATATATTTGTGATCTGACAGTAATCACCTAAAAACAAATATTACCAGAAGACGACAATCTGAACGACCAAATCATGCTGATTGTACCTGAAAGCTGGGTGATTATCTTTCAGACTGTCAGAAAGCTCTGCATACCTATTAAACTTTTTTTCATATCATTCATATCCTTCTTACGGACAGAGTACTGCTATTTTCACTGACCTAGCATTTAAAAAATGCACACCAGTGATTTCTAGCAACATCCATCTGCCTTTAAGATTCAGATTTTTGGGGCTTTCATTTATTGTCAGTTTTGGAACTCCTTTGATTGCCATTTCATTCCTACTATGATTATGACTCACTTAAAAAGTTCTGCATCATGGGTTTTCCCACTGACTTCACAAGATATTCAAAGTTGTAGATAACAGAATCACTGAGTTGGTGATGGCTGCAAGAAAAGGACAGAAGTAACTATTTTGAAATCATTTTTAGGAATAGATATAGGCTATAAGCATGAGCTTTACCAATTGTAATGTGATATGCATGGCTGGAGTGTGCACCTGTCATTTGCTTAACCTATATTTGCACCTGAACACAATTATCAAGCAGGGTCAAAACAGAACATGCAAGACACTAATGATAGCACCATGTTATGAATCGTCTTCATATAGTACAAATCCAAAGTTCGAACACAACGCCTACTTGCTCCATTGTTTATTGGGTACTATTGGGGTCCTGCCCATTAGAGAACAGAGTAAAGGGGACTAACAAATTATCATGTTTGGAAGCTTATGCTTGGCATTTGATTAAATTCCATACGTAAATATAACCAACTGAAAAGAACAGTCATCCAAGTTAAGAGTGTTTTTGCTTGTATCATCAAGTACATTTTGTGTATTTTGTGTATAAAATACTGTATTTGTATGCTTTGATTTGAATTTTGACATGAGTTCGTCACTCCCCTACAAAACTAACAGCCCTATTAGTGGCATTAAGCCTTTGAAGTCTTCATTTTGTAGAAAAGATCAATTGGTAAAATATTCAACAAAATATGATGTGAAATGTTATGATTAAAAGGATGTAAATCAAATTGCGGGAGTTGCCCGGCATCACTGTCATCTTCCAAAATAAAAGTACCATGTCTGCAAATGTTTTTTCTAAGAACTCTGGTTTTATCTCAAATTTGCTTTTGGTGTGAAGGTGCATATGAATGTATTTTCGCTGTGGTAGACCATTATACTGTTGCTTGCTTAGTAAGTATTAGAAAAGACTACTGTGTTATTTTGAGTAGTATAATTGGTATAGAAAATATTTTAGTATTATTTTCATCTTGCCTCATTTTATCATCTTCCACTTAATCCTCTACTAGGCTGGTGGGGGGATTCTCCCTGCCCATAAAGGGAAGTATCTTTCAGGTGCTGAGCAGATACACCCAGGGCAGTGGGTGTACATATATATATATATACATTATATAGGGGCAATTTAGAGCAGCCAATTCACCTTGAATACATGTTTTCAGACTGTGGGAGGAATTCAGAGAACCAGGAAAAAACTCATGAAGATCCAAGAAAACTCAGATTCACAGATCAAGATTCAAACCTGTATCCCCTGTGAGGTGGACATGCTCACCACTATGCCAGTGTGCTGCCCTTTTAGTATTTTTTAAAATACAATAAAATTTATATGCATGCATGTATGTATGTATGTATCTACCTACCTAGCTAACTACCTACTTGGGTGATTGCATTTGAGTTTAAAATATGTTAACAGAATGCAAATATACAGTTATTGTTTATAAATGAAACTTCATTCAATCAAATCTGACATTCATATTATTACAGGGTGATGAGGTTTCTGGATTCTGTCAGTCTACTTATTAGCAGCTTGACAGCCTTGGCTAACATTATTTAAAACTGTGGTCATAATAGTGTGGGCTGACATTTGGGGTTTATTTTAAATAAATACAAAACTAAAATTTGTAATTGACATCTTATTAAAACAAAAAAAAATGGATAACAACTTATTAAAAGTAAAGTAATTTTAAAAGTTATTTTAAAGTGAAGGGGGTGTAGGACCCCTATTGTCCATTCAGGAGAGAATGATTCTGTGCTGAGCAAATACACCCAGGATATGGTGCCAATCCATTGCTGAATACACACTCACATATACACATATATTACTGAATAACTAAATCTTAATATCAATAGTTTACATGTTTTAAGGCGTGTTTCAAAATGCAACGTAAAGCAAATGATTCTATTATTTGCATTCTCAAAATGGTCATTATTTCTAACTTAAAGAAATGTAAATATAATGTAATTGCTAAATGCTGTTAAGATCCTGAAGGTTAAATAAAGCTGTACAAGTCTTACTCTAAAAAGCTGATTGACAGAGATTTGCTTCGTAAAGTCTTTACTATCGATTCCTCTCAGTGACCTGACTCCAGGGTGGCTTGATGAGCCATCAGCAACCAATACGATGTGACAGATCGGTGTGAGCTGAGAGTCAAACAAGGGTGTTTACCTGCAGAAGGAGTTTTTTTTTTCCCTCCACTTACTTGGTTTTGGTTATCAGGCACCGTCGAAAAAAATAGGTCTTCTGAATCAATTTAAATGTGCTGGGGCCAACCATTTGTAGAAAAATGTCTGGTCCCTTTAACAATCAGGGGGTAAGAAAGGTCACATGTTTAGTGGCTCTCTGAAGAGCCGATATTTATTAGTTGCACTTCTTTAAAGCCAATACAATGGACCATAGTCCACTTGTGGAAGATATAGGTGATTTTTTAAGTTAAAACTGTCCCCTGGGGTTTTACTGAATGGTTGCAGAAAGGTATAAACACAAGTTAAGAACTACAGCATTTTTTGGTAACCTTTTTTTAGCTTCTGGTAATTCACTTATTCTATACAAAGTGGGGTGCTGACATTACCATGGCATCTCCTAACCCCTAATGGTGAAATGAGCAGAAAGCAATGCGGTTTCTAATAAAATGTGCATATGTTCTCAGTATGATTTTTCAATGCCTAATGAACTTTTGTTCCAAAATAAGTCAAGTGATGCTCACCATCATGGTGGTGTACCTAATAAATTGGATGGTGAGTGTATATTCACATGTTGTGGTCAAGTTACCTCAAGGTTCACCAGTAATGGACATTAATGGGATTCTGAAGCATCTCTTGTTATCTGGACACCTGTCAATGAAAAAGACAAATTACTAACCATTCTATAATCTTATCAATTATTATGATGTGCATCATTTGACATTTGGCTAACAGAATTCGTCAAATGACACAGTCAAAGAACCGCCTTCTCTTTAAAAGCATTCACAATTATAGGGCTATTGCATGAAATTATAAAAAGGACAGAGGGGAAAAAAACATATTTGCATGAATCTGTAGCTCATGCCTCACAAAAGAGCTGCACTCAAACAAAATAAGCATTCACTTCCTCACATACAGACAGTCATGCCAGTTAATGCAAATGCTGTGGCTATCAGCCTGCTCCTTTGACCTGTTAAAGTAATAATTCTTTCTGTGAATAAACACTTTAAAAGCTCTGTCTGCACGCATATTAGCAATGATGTGTACCACTCTATAGACAACACAAGTAAATACCATACATGGTTAAAAGTGTTATTTTTTGAAACAGAGGAAGATATGTAAATGTGGGGAAAAGCTGTAGTCGCTAGATTGGAAGATGGATGAAAAGAGAGAAGAGCATTTGGTAAATAGGCTCGATCATAATGCTATTGAGGAGAAACAGCCACTGTAAGTGCTACCTCATTTCACTGTTGTACAGCCTACAAACATAATGGACTTATCAAACCAAATCTATTAGTCACCTCCCACTCCCCCCAATCATTGTAAAGCACATATGTACATCTTAACTCCATTTCATGAAGAAATATTGCCTGAATCAGAGTGCCACGTTTTATCCAATTGGGTGGCAAAATGTAAGTGCATTATCCCTCATTTAAAGTGTGTGTACAGGGGATTTTCCAGCACAGGAGAGATAGATGATGATAATGCATAGCTCATTACTTTAGTGTGTCTCTGGTTGAATTTATGGAGATGTTCACAGTTAGCTTGATAAATCGATGAGTGGAACAATTTCCAATGCAAAGTATATGCTGTTAGCAAATTATTTAAACAGGTCTCATTTGTCTAGAAAGGTAAATGAAGAGGAAGGGGATTTTTTACAAACAGTTTTTCCTGCATAGAAAATTTTATATCAATTTAGTAAAAGTAATATTTACAGTGGGCCCAGCGATAGATTGGCACCCTGTCCTGGGTGTATCTGCCCAGCGCCCGAAACTTTCTCCCCAGGATGGGCATGGGGAACCCCCCCACGACCCTAATATAGGATAAAGCGGAAGATAATGACTGAATTAATGAATATTTATAGTAACATTTAGAAGTTTGTACATGCCCCCTTGTTCCAAATACAACCTGAATTAAATCTGATTCATTTTTTTCTGTTAGTCTCCCGTATTGGTCAGGACCATCACAGAACAGGTATCATTAGGGTGGTGGATTATTTATCTTCAGTTCTACAGTGACACTGATGCAAAGAGGGGGTTTTGTGCAGCAGAAATGCTGTGGTTTCCTTTGAACACCTCAGTGACACTGCTGGGATAGGAATAATGCACCAACCGAAAAATACATGTAAAATCATCAGTAGCATTTTATATTTTTACCTTTGTAAAAATTATTAAAAACTGTTATCTAACATAATAAATAGTTAGATAAAAATCACAAATCAACAGTTCAACAATTACCAGCATGCTGTTAAGGTTTCAGGAGATAAGATGGAGTGCGCAACATAATCACAATGCACAACATATCTTACATGACAAAAGGTATCAATTCTTTACGCATTTTTAATGAATGGTTGGCCAAATATCGATCACTTTGAAAGTGTGCTGCTTTGCAAACCCTATAAGGTTTTGAACCCTTAGCAGTTCAACTTAGAAATTTCAATACCTTTCTTTTTTATTTAATTATGTTTTCTTTAATCCTGCAAGTGCCAATAACATTTTGGGACATTATTAGTACATGTGCACAGTGTTTTGAGGTGATTAAAATTAAGCATAACAAAATGCACACATGCCACAAAAGAGTTTGTTTTGATTAGCTTAAAAGGTTCCATATTAAAGTGCCATTCATCACAATTCTGTAGTATTTTAACTTTAATAACAAACAGGTTAGTTATGGACAGTCACCATGGGGATTCAGACATTTAAACTTTCAACCTACTTCCTGATTTCTAAGTAAATCCTTAAATTGCAGTATGCAATTAAAATAAAATAAAACAACTTGAAATCTTGTGATTACTTGCTTTGTTTATTGAGTCATAAAAATATGCATATTATTAGGGACTTTGTCTATATCTTTTTCTACTTTTTTTTGCATAATCAAGGCTGATAAGATGGTTGTAAAAACTTTTGCTGTATTTCATTAGCACTGGATCCTTCATTTGCTTATATTTGAGAGATTCAGAAACACAATCTCATTTAAAATAATTACTTATTTACATATAAATCCAGCATTTTGTTAGTCACAGACAAAAGTGCAGACTGAGTGGTTGAAAGTCACTGAGTTCTGGTAGTCAGTAACATTTAATGTGATTTCAGCACTTTGGCTTGTTGCTTTTGTTAGCTGGAAGCTAGGCAGTGAAACACTAATGTGCCAGAAAGCCATCTTGGCTGAGTCCTGCCAATTTAGATATGTCATTCTAGTTAGTGGTGCCAAAGAGTCCTGCTGTGCTAAAACGAATTCTGCCTGGTCCAATATGATGTCATAAGAGTGCTACATAATTGCCCTGTTTTCTTTTAAAATGTTGCCATCTATGACATTCTCATTGTTCGTAACAGGGCTTTGGTACCACAGCTGAATCTCTCTGAATACATCACAAGACTGTCATGAAGAAATTAAATTATAATATATAATATTTAAGCATCTGGTTTAGTGGTAAGCATGTTCGCCTTAAAGGTTTAAATCCCGATCTTTTCATGTTCTTCCACCGTTCAGGTGGGTTTCCTCCGGGTTTTTTAAGTTTCCTGCCACAGTGCAAAAACTTGAAAGCAAAGTGAATTGACTGCTCTAAATTACCCCTAATATAATGTTTGTGTGCTCAGCAATGGATTGGCGCCCTGTTCTGGGTGTAATTTCTCAGTAGATGAAACCCCTACTGCACTTATCGGACCCCTTCTTACACCCTGCACATGCTGCGTCACAATGCTCATCTTACACCCTGCCAACTGTCTATTTTTTACATCTTACGCCTGCTTTGTTAAAATAGTAATGATGTTTAGGAATATATTTAGGGAAAATTTACACGTGTCAGATACTTGATATTGCATATGAGGTTTGTAAACTAAATGAATAATAATATTGTTCCTAGACTGAAATTACTCCATGACACACATTCTGTAACAAGTTGAAGAAACGTGACTGGCTCACAAAGTTGTTCTGCATTGTTCTTGCTAATTTGACCATGACTTTAATTTATGCATTTTAATTGCAATTTTGGCAAAGTGCTCATTTTTTAACCAATCATTAACGCAAAGAGTCCAGATGAATACATTATTGCCTGTTAGGGGAAAACAAGTCATTCATCTTTCCTTGTCAATACTATAATTTCTCTTGCTATTCGAAATAAACCAGGGTTAGTACATGCAAAAGAATTGTGGGGCAGCTTCTATTCATATATTTTTATTAAGTTTTAGTTTAATTTTCTGTCCACTCTTTAAACTGACATTTGGTTTCTTTAAGGAATATATTTGCCTCAATATACAAAGCAACATTAAAGAGAATGTAGAGTCCAGTGAGATGTGTGTTAGGAGTCACAGAGGAAGGCACTGTTAATATGATTGCCTTGAACATAATGACCAATAAACAATTGTTAAAACAAACTTTTAACAAGTACAAGTCAGAATACCAAAAAACCCTAGAACTGCGTGCATCCTGGAAATTAGTCATGTGGCAAACAAAATGATGAAGGTCTGTGTGTGCATATGAGGGAGTATCTTTAAAGCTGTAAGAAAAGCAGCATATCGCCAAGTCATCAATTACAATCCAACAACCATTCCATTACGCCATTTAGCAGACTCTTCTTCAAAACACATTATAATTAATTACATGTAAAAGCAATCCAAATCAAAGCAATTCACTTGAAGTAAGAAGAGGAAAGTGCATTTGCAGGAGTCCTTGTCCACTCTTCTTAATTTAACTAATATTAGAAAAAACACTCTTGAGTTCACTCTTGAGTTCAGTTTAGAGACAGCAGTCTGTGACTTATTTATATGGACAAAACACAATGACAAAATTATATTACACATTGACAAACTTGACACAGCAGAGGATGATTTGCATTTGATTTTCTAAGTGTAAGAAACACACACACGCACACTCCATATGTCATAATGGCCATGATTTTGACATTGGTTTTTATCTTCCAAGTGTCCATATTGAAATTCAAAAATTACTGGCTATTTGACTATAGCTTATATATTGCTAGACTCCAATATATATATATATATATATATATATATATATAT
>JAFMOD010001280.1:546961-573144 GCA_019802435.1 Corydoras maculifer | reverse complement strand
TGCTGTTCACAAACGCTCTCCATCCAATCTGACTGAGCTTGAGCTGTTTTGCAAGGAGGAATGGGCAAGAATTTCAGTCACTAGATGTGCAAAGCTGGTGGAGACATACCCTAAAAGACTTGCAGCTGTAATTGCAGCAAAAGGTGGTTCCACAAAGTATTGACTCAGGGGGGCTGAATAATTTTGCACATCGCACTTTTCAGTTTTTTATTTGTAAAAAAAATTGTTGATTCATGTATTACTTTCATTCCACTTCACAATTGTATACCACTTTGTGTTGGTCTTTCACATTAAATTCCAGTGAAATATATTTATGTTTGTGGTTGTAATGTGACAAAATATGGAAAAGTTCAAGGGGTATGAATACTTTTGCAACCCACTGTGTATATATATATATATATATATATATATATATATATATATATATATATATATATATATATATATATATATATATATACACACACTTTTAGAAATTCTGAAACCCTTAGTCAGGGTTTTAACTAAGAATGCCAAGTGTTGCAAGTCAGACCTGTGAGTGCTTAAATGTGCTGATTTCCACTCACAAAGCTGACTATTTTTAACAAAAAAGGCAATAACAGCAAGCACCCAGGTAATGCTGATCCCCTACATATTTATTGCTACCACAGGAATGAATAAAAGTGGGCGGATGCTGGGGAGCCATCTGGCTGCCTGCCGAGAGTAAGGCAGTCCAAGAGTAACTAACCTGGCACCTAATGAGCAAAGAACTGGGAGTAACATATGGTGTGTTTTGTATGGTTCGCCTAGCCCAACTAATAATGGAGAAGAGCCGGTTGAAAACAAGGTGGGTACAGCTTAAACTAGGGAGGAAGAAATAAATTAAATTAAAAAGGAAGATGAAGTTAGAAAAAGAGGCTGGGTAAATATAATTGTAAGGTATAGGACCAATAAAGAATTTATCAAAAATATTATATTGTTAATAGCATGAAAGACATTATTCGGTGACTGATCCAATATCATAGGAACATATAATGAGCAAAAAGAACTGGAGGAGAAAATTAGCATCTGTTATCATGTCATAAAACTTTTATGTACATTTAGAGACAATGATTGTCATGTTTCAATTATTTTTCAACATCACACATGACACAGGTTTACAAGTTAAGTGAATCTTTGAAATATAGCACTTTTTATAATAGTATGTTAAAGTCACTCAGCCAAATGAATAAGACATCACTTTGACATTGCATATAATACATGCAGGGTGGCACGGTGGTAAAGTAAGGCCTATAACCTGGGTATCCTGGTTCGAATCCCATTTTCTGTGAAATTTCCCTTTTCCTGGTTTTCAGATTCCTCCCACAATCCAAAAATATGAATTCAAGGCTGAATTTGCTGTCCTAAAATGACCCTATCTAATATGAATATACTGAACACCCAGATTATTGTGATCTTTTAGTCCCTGATGATACAAACATTCCCAGATGACAATACCAGGATTCATCAAGGCTCAAATTGTGAAAGAGTGGTTCAGGAAGCATGAGATATAATTTTCACACATGGATCGTCCACCACAGAGTCCAGACCTAAACCCCATCGAGAGTTTTCGGTGTGCTAAGAGATTAGTGTGTGTGACATTTTTGGCCAACCAGTGTAAAATCAAAGCAGAATCTAAGTTAACAACCTCTAAAACCACTGCAATTACTATTTAATGATTTACAAGCGAGCTTTTGTAAGGATAACAGTGAAGAGGTGAGCAGTAGGGGTGGATTAGGAAAAAGACTGTTCTTCATTTAGGACTGTGAGTACCAGAAAAAGACTGACAGATTGTTCTCTTCTGTATTTTTTGTGTATAATTAATGAAGAGCACATGAAATGGCATCCAGCATTTTTCTACTTTAACCTCTATATCCTGGCCAGTGAGTTTTGTACAAATTGCAAATAGAATTGGCCCCTCATTCGTGTTTAACATGCATATACATAAATGTGTGTACAAAAGCATAAGAATGCAAAAGGGTGAGCAGGGATGCCTCCACTGATTTAAAATAGATTCAAATCCTACCAAGTGTTTCATAAAACGTGCTCTGACACTAAATTTAATCAAATATACAGATTACAAAATTGACTGCCCTTAATTGCCCTATTTAAATATTTTTTATATAATGTGTGTGCCAATCCATTGCTGGATATAATGTGTGTGCCAATCCAGCCCCCAAAAGGTTCTCCTCTGAATGGGCATGGAGAATCCCCACTAGACCTAGTACAAGAATGAGCAGAAGATAACGAGATAAACAAAAATTTGTTTTCTTTGCATAATTTCAAAAGATTAAAATTAAAAACATATACTGCTTGGGATTCTTTTGTTTGTATGGTTACCAATTAAGACCACTTAATTGGTAACCCAGCAACGGGACAAAATCTACAGTATGTGGGTGGGCCAACTGACAAACTTTTGTTATTGTGACTGTGATTGACATGGATCATTAGAACTGTTATATTTACTTTATATGTTAAAATACCTACATTTACACTCTGTGTATACTAAGAGGCTTTATTGTATTTATTTATGTAGTTTAGTTTTGTTGATTTCACATTTTCTTACATTTTTTAAAATATTCCCTTTGGTTCCATGCCAATTTGGAGCAGGTCTGTGCTATGTTAGGTTGAGTGTTAAATTCAAGTGAAATCTTTCTTGTTGCTTCCAGTGCAACAACAGTGCGTGAAAGTGATTCACTCTCAGGACCATAGAACAACTGGTTGAACTAGTCGCATTGCTTTCTATTTTAGGTTTCCCAGAGGAGGGTATAGGATGCTGTGTCTGCAGATGAAACAGAATACCTTTGTGACATACTGAGCAGTGGAGGCAGTCAAACACAAGTGACTCTAAAGATGCCATATTACTTTGTACAAAACAACAACTTTGTCAGAAAAGTTTCAATTGAGTTATTGGGAAATGTTTAGAATGCATCATTAAATGCATTTTGAAAATACAATTATTACACAACCAGTCAAACTATCAGCACTAAGCAGTCAGTACTATTTGGGATATAGGCTGCTTTTGTATAAATACAGTTTTAAAATAAGTCACAGATCATGGACCCCATCTTACACCATGTGCAATGTGTTAAAATGAGGTGTGATCGGGTACATTTTGGCATATTGATATTTTGAAAAACACAATATACAGATGCTGCATTGGCTGCAAACAGCCTATACAAATGTCAGCAGTCAGATGTTTAAAGCTATGCAAATTTTACATAAAAAAAAAACCAGAATAGAAAATAAAACATTATTCTACAGCAACACAAAATTGCGCTATTGTGCATTGTGGTGTTAAAAAAACAAAAAGTCAGATTGAACCAGGCTTTTAAAAGGAATGGCAAGTGACACATTGGTTTATTTCATGTTATGCCAAAAACACACCCATGAAAAAAAAAACAGGGAACAGGATTCCAATCCACATGCTTGCTCAGATAAACACAAAAACACAAACTATATGGGGCAATTTAAAGCATTCAATTTTCTTTAAATCCATGTTTTTGGACTGTGGGAGGAAACCAGAGAACCAAGAGCAAACCCACATGGTCACAAGGAGAACATGGAGACTACACTCCAATCGGGATTCGAGGCGAATGTGCTATCCATTACGTCACCCTGCCACGCCCGCATGTTGAATTATATTGCCTTGAACCTAGTAACTCTGATACTGAATAATTTCAGGTCTGATTGAAGATATACAGGGATTGTCATGTCATCAAAAAACCTACTAAGTTTTAAGAAAATCACTGCGCAGAAATCTAACTAGTTCATCAATACTTTTAGGAGTTACATTGCACTGGGTGAGACACCATGCGGAGAGCAGAGGTGCAGAAAAGCTTGTTTTAGTGATTTATCATCAAGCTCTTTCAGCCTTAAAAGATCCCAGAGCGAAAAAGTGCATGTGTTGTCAGTCTTCCAATCGATCCCAGCACTAGCAGCTCATTCTGTTACATCTGCAAAACCTTTACTGAGCTCCCGGTGAGAAAGACATTCAAAAGAAAACCTTTCTTTCCATACACCTCATACGTGATGTGTCCTGTTCAATGCTTTCTCAGTCCACATGAGTTCAGAAATGCACACTGAAAGGCTTTTGCATAAAATAAAGTGCCCTGCGTGGGTTACCATTAGCAGCTTGTTCTAACAGATGGAGGCCAGGTCATGCAGTGCTCAAAAAGAAGACGGGATTGTTATTACCTGCTGAATAAAACTTTCCACTTGCACTTCAAAACCAGTGGGACCAAATCTCACTCTCAGGATAAGAGTATTAGTCCAAGATCAGCTTTTTGTTTTCACACAATTGTACCAGTGGTGATGCGGCTAACCCTAGACAAGCCCACAGAGACCTGTTAAATCTTGTATGCACAGAAAACTAATCTTCAACTGAATGGAAGGGTTAGGGTTAGGGCTACATCTATTTTAAGTTTGTCTATCAATAACATAATGCAAAAGTGAAAAGCTTACATCAACAACCTGAATACTAGTTTAACTATTGTTTTAGTCATTCCATAATATTGTCAAGACTATAGTAAGACAGATAGATTAAGACTAGAGAACAGCAAGACAATTTTAAGAATGACACCAAGACCCAGAATTAATTAGGGACATGTTCTCCTCTGCAAAGGGCAAAGAGAACCCTAGCGACCCCAGTCCCTAGTATAGGATTAAACTGCAAAGGTGAGAACGAGATGAAATTAAGACTTGTTAAATTATTATTGTTAGAAATAAAACCATATGAGAACAGACTTGAGATTTACCCAATAAAATTTTAAAACCTAAAACTGATACAAGATGAGTCCATATCGATTTCCAAGTTAAAATACACTGGCACTGGTATAACGTATGTCCATGTCAATGCTAAAACCTAGACAAGTCTAGTTTAAATTGGGTCTGAGATAGGAACAACTAAAGTCTAAAGTGAACCTGAAACAATTTATAAGAAACTGGGGCATCTGGAGCCCAAATCAATAAAGTGAATTTGTTCCAAATCAAGATTGAGAATAGGACAACTCTTGTCCACATCAAGTCCATGACTGAAATAAGTCAAATTTAAGCCTAAAACGTAAGTAAGTAAAGTCTAAAACAAACAATAAAGTGGGAAAAAAAGTTTCTCTTACTGGTGAGACTGAGAAAATTCAAGACTGAAATGGAAACTAGTCAGTACTATGTAAAGTCTGAGTAAATTATGATTAATATGTTAATTCATGCGACAGTTTAAGATACGAATTAAACTGATAATACATGTTCTAAAGTTTGGTTCTTATTGCTGTTCTTATTTTCTTTTTAAAAACAAAAGCAAGCGATATTGGTCATATATTATATTTAAAAAAATATATATTTTCCCTGTCATTACAAAGTGAAAGATAGAACTACCTTTGTACTGGTGTGTACTTTAACAGGTTGCATTTCTGCTTTTTGTCTAACTGCCTGTCTATACGGAACCCTGAAAAAATGTTTTATGATCTGTACAAAGCACAGGGCCACTTGAAAATAACAGTGAATAATTCAGTGTGCAAGATATTCAGACAGTGTAGTGTGCAAGCAGGCAAGTGAGATAATAAGAGGGAAAAGACGAATGAGCAAAAAGGTTAAGCCTCATACTGGTGAAATAACCAGAGGCAGAAACAACTGAGCATACATTAAACAGAAAGTTTGGCATTCCCAGAGCAAGCGACAAATTGATTAGAATACTTCCAGGAAAGAGTAATATAAATGAATGGCTGAAGAAACCATTAACAAGAAAACCATACTGTTGTCATTAACTAACAATAATAAGCAAATGCAATAGATTTAAAGGTTTATATGATTTGGTTAATTAAAATAAATATAAAAAGTATAAAAAATATATAAATATATACATAAACATTGCAGCACAACAGTGAGTGGAATGCTTTAGTAGTCTTTCATAGAATGATGGGCGTGTGTTGGAGGATTCAGGTTCAAATCCCATTCTTGGTGGAAATTTCGTGTTCTCCCTGTGTCTGCGTGGGTTTTCTCCAGGTTTTCCACTGTTCCCCAGAAAACCATAATAAAAAGATTCCCATGAAGAACATGAGTTCCAAAATATATAACATATTATAAAGTATAAATGCTGTGGGAATAGCAGTAATATGAGTTTCCCACCAACCCAACCAGAATACTTCTTGCAGAAGTCATAGATGGTTTCTGCTGACATTTTTGGACATGCAGAAGAAAGAAACATGTCCAATTACATGCTTCAAAACGCCACATAAGGGTTCAATGGTAAATAAATTTAGTAAATATTAATACAGGCTTAAAAAAAAGCAAAGCAAGATATTTTGGAATATGTGTGTGCATTATCACCATCATCATAATAATCATCATCAGCAATATGCAGAGCAAATATTGGACCTAATGACTTTGAGGACATGGCTACAGATATGATTAGTGATGTCCCACTGTATTTGATTCCAAAATAACTTTATAAATACTGGGTACATTTTTTGTGCTAATAAATCAAGGTTTGAGTTCTGTATGCTAAACCTATCACCATGGTGTTTATTGATATCCTGGATATGAAATTTTTATTTGACTGCCGTGAGACCACTGCAAGCCATCCCTGTGACAATGTTCTGAATATGACGACTGTTGCACTCGCTACTACTAATGTACAATATTTGAAAAATTGCTTTAAAATCTACTATGGCAAAATGCTAAACTGTTCTTGTGTTAAAAATGCAATAACAAGGCCAATAATGGCCTTATAAAAAAAAAACAAAAAAAACAAACACATTCTTACATTACATACGTACATTTGTTTATTTGGCAGATGTCATGTCAGTCTAAACAATCCATTCATTCATTCATTATCACCCGCTTTATAACGTCTCGGGTGCTGGGCAGATACACCCAGGACAGAGCGCCAATCCATCGCTGGGCACACACTCACTCACACAGACACACTCTATATGGGGCAATTTCGAGAACTCAATCAACTTGATACATGTTTTTGGACTGTGAGAGGAAACCGGAGAACCCGGAGGAAACCCACGCGGACACGGGGAGAACATGGAAACTCCACCCAGATGGGGATTTTAACCGGGAATCCGTAGCGCTGAGAGGCGAACGTGCTAACCACTATGCCACCATCTAAACAATCCATTTATGCTATTTGTTTTCATCTTAACCTTATATGTAGAAGAGAATATGGATGACTCATATTACCACATTATATCATCTCATGGCTTTTCATTTGGTCTCAAACTTTTCTGCAATGGCATTTTTTTATGTGGGTAGATATGACCCACACCTACTTTAAGACACAAAAGCTTTGCTATTTTTATCCTGGGATCATGTCCAGTTTACAAAACAAGAAAAAAACATTTTTATACTGAAGTTCAAACAGATATATGACTTTCAAGTTCCTGCTAAACTCTTACCTAAGACTGGTTGTTAAAAGTGAATATAAACTTGAAAAATCAGAGTAGTTGAAAAGTATTACAGTAAATAAGCAGTTACATAATGGAATTTTCCAATATTGTGATATGTACTTAACAACTTTACTTTCCAACATGTTTTTGGACTGTAGGAGAAAACTGTACCATTTTTTCTGCACAGTGTTTCAAAACTCGAGCAGTATTGGTGTCTAATCAACTTGTACCAATGCAACACAGAACATATACACCATCAGTGTCACTGTAGTGCCATGGATGATTCACAATCCAAATAGATTCAGATCCTTTATAAGGACTAATTAAAAAAAATACAGAAAAAGAGACAGACGGTCTTTAGTCTGTGTTTTACATTTACTTTGACTTTTATTTAATTGCAGACTCTATGAACCAGTGTTGGGATGATGGCAAATATGCAAATAATGGATTTATAAAATGCCTTGTGTTAACACATCCTACATGGTGGTAATGTGCATTGCGGTCAGATAAATAAATATTTCAGATCATTAGGAATAAGTTTAAACATAAATAGTTTAGTTACAATGTATTTAGGTTGCAATAAAACGGTCTTAAATAAAGGATCTAAAAATCCCCCTGGCGGAGCAGATGTGACTATGGCAGCTTGGTCTTTATCTACAATTTAAATTCTTCCGAGATACATATAGATCTGTAAGTCTCTTGGAAAAGAACTAGTCAGGAATTTCCAGTCTGATTACATTACTGACAGGCGAGCTTAAATAATGGCCATCTGAAAGAGACACTGCGAATAAGCAGCTCATGTCAGCATATGCCGTTTAAACAACCTGCCCTGAAGACATATCCAGGCCAGTACTGACCTTATCAAAAAACCTTTATTAGCACTCTACAATGTAGCGCCTCCTTTATAAATCCGAGTTACTTGTAGTCCATTTTGTGCCAATTTTTACAAATAGACAGGTGAAATGATAACCCTGAAGGCAACCCTATACCCCAAAACTTTATGGAGGGCTGATCACTGCACCCATCCTGGACCAAATAGGAATGTCATGCATTCTATCCAAGAGTGTTTACAGGAGCTAAGAGAAAGAAAATCATACTTTTGAACCAATCAAATAATACCTGCTCTGTGGTGCTACTATTTGAGAACAGAGTAAAGGGAACTAAGATCAGGCAGCAGTCATCACGAGAGTGTAGTTAACAAACTACAGTGTTTATATGAAATAAAGTGTGGTAAAAAGGAGCAGAAACAGAGATTGTCCTGCAGGTCAGAGTAAAGACTTCAGTTAGTTATTGGAAACCAATGAAAAGAGACAAGTAGTAACATAGGCTTGTTTGGGTTGGTTGAACACAAGATGAGCTGCAGGGTTCTAGATCAGATGGAGAGGCTTGATCGTGCAAGATGGAAGACTGGAAAGCAATGCATAACATTTGTTGAGCTGGGAGAGGATAAGGGCTCGGACAGTTGAGTAACCTAATCCTTTATAAAAGCTCTGGATTCTAGATGTTAAAGAGAATGAATCTGAAGCCACATGTGGTATTTGGGACCCTGTCAGAGAAAGCTTACAAAGAGAGCTGGTGGAGTAGCTGTTAATTTGAAGGGTCAGGTTTGGATATATTGAGGCATTTTTGGCATAGTGGTTAGCATATGCAATTCGCAGAGATGGGCATCCAGATTTAAATTTAAATCGGAGTGGATTTTCAATGTTCTCGTTTTGTCCACGTGGGTTTTCTCTGGCTTTCCTGGTTTTCCCCCCACAGTCCAAAAATATGGATTCAAGGTGAATTGAACTGCTTGATATTGCCCCTATATAGTGTGTGTGTGTGTGTGTGTGTGTGTGTGACTGAGTAAGTGTGCACAGCAATGGATGAGTATCCTGTCCTGGGTGTATATGCCCAGCACTCCAAAATGGATGGGCATGTATAACCCCACGCAACCCTAGTATAGGTTTAAGAAATTGATAATTAGATGAAAATTATCAAATGGTACAGGACTTTAAAAGTGTTGTGTGCAATCCCAATATGAACTTGAAAAATAAGAAAATATCCTGATAAATAAAAAAATTTGCTCCACACCACCTATAATGAAGTTTGGCTTTAAGATGATGTTCCAGTCTCAGTTGTATATCAGTGACACAGCTAAAAGTAAACACCAGACTTCTCCCTGTCAATAACCCAATGTAGGGACTGACCTCTCTCTGAACATCCTTATCACTTAATCACAGATACTGTCAGTTAAACCATGATGTTATAGCATTTGCCAGCACAGCAGTTCCAGCACCTTTGTTAATTTTCAAAGTGGCAAGTTCAATCTTTCCACTCCCCGCACATTTTGTCTGCCTCTTTCACCTTCTTTCCCATTAGTGAGAACCTGACCCGAGGTCTGACATGATTCTTTTTCTCTGAAATGGAAAGCTGTGGCCACCGGATCTCATATGGACTCAATGTCTAATAATTTTGGAACCAACCCAATTTTTTTACATTCTTATAGCAGAGCAAGCTGGTGGAGAATTCTGAAGCAACAACATGTACATATTTGCACACACTCCCATTGCTTCCTAAGCCGTTTGAATTCTTTCTCCTGCTGATTTTTCTACATCTTCTACATCATTTCTACATCAAGTATCTGCATTTTCTACATCTTCTACATCATTTCTACATCAAGCATCTGCTATGTTTTAGTTCAACATGCACCCTTCTGCCTCTTGACTCTTAATACACCTGTTGCTTCATCTTCTAAACCTCAGCATATATTAAGCAAAATAAATTAGGTGTATTTAATAAAAAAAATTGACTGGAACAATAGAAATCTTTGAAAATAAAGTTTTAACATATAAACTTGCTTTAGGATGCTGAATGATATTATAGTGAAATTGACATGCACAGTAATCACTGAGCAAGATATCAAAAAAAGCAACAGTACTTGTGACTATATCTATATTGATCGGCATGGTGGTTTGAAATGAGGTGTGTTCAGGTACATTTCTGGTGTATTGCCATCTTGGTGATGGAAACAGGTGTGTCACTGACTGAAAACGCACGTCTTAATGAGAGGAAACTGATTGACAAACACTGACTGAAGTGAATCTGAACTGTTGCGGTTGATAGCTTGCTAAATATTGCCAAAATAGAGCACATAAACTTAAGAGACTGATTCTGACAGGTAGAACAAAACTGAAATAGTAAATGCAAAAAATACTCCCTGTTAATGAAGTTGAAAATAAAGCCAAGCTCCTGTAATTCTGCTCTGTCTGCAGCCCTGGAGGGCACAGCTTACCCTCTGCTGCCAGATTCATTTTGACACTACAGACAAATCAAGTGTGAATATATAAATTACATATTGACTGCCTATGATTTTTTACAGTTACCCGATTTTCCATAAAAAATAAAATCACTTATATAAGCCAAGTTCACATCACATTCCAAACTTCATGATTTTTTTTTTCAGACAATTTTGTTCCTGAGAAAAAATATGTTCACTTAATTGAAAAAGAATAATTGGTCACAGGGAATGGTCTCCAGCAAAGCTGATGGCTCTATATTTAGACATAATTACTTAAACTGTCTTCATGGACCTAACTTTATGAAATACTTCATGAGATATGCTGCAGCAGGGTCAAACTGTTCATAGATGATCACAGACATACCTATAGACTTGGGATTGAATATTAAGTCTGAGAAAAACCTTAACCTTAAGGATATAAGATACAAGTATGTAGCACTGATAAAATAATTGAAAATTATATTTTTTAACAAAAATGAAATTCTGATCCATCTCGACCTAAATTATTGGAAATAAAAGCAACAGCATAAAGAAACTTATCTGCATTGGGGTTTGAACCTCTTGGTTACTTGGCCATTAATATAACCAATACACTCCCACTGCTTCACAACAAATTATATTTGGCATTTTACTTAATGGTCTAGTTCAGTATGAGGGGCAGTGATTATGGTGGTGTTGCTATAACAAGAAAATCAGTTACAACACAAAGTCAGACATTTTTGTGAAATCCCTTATATAAAGTAGATTAAAAAAAATGCCTCCTACTGAAACTGTAGGACTACTTTCAAACTATAATTTTAACCTTTTTTTCTTTATAGGTTTTGTTATTCGCCATTTTGCAGCTGTTGGTTTATATATTCAATTTAATGAACAATTTTAAAAGTTTGCATAACGACAGGAAAATAGGAACCAGGTTAATTATTTTTTATTGGGTTTGACAGCCGTGTAAATTTAACTTCTACAGATCTCAATGCCACACCCTGAGCTGAATCTTGACAGTTGCTGAGCCATGTAACAGTTTTAATGGGACAGATGTTCATGTTTTTTGATTAACAGTTAGTTGGACCTGACCTTGGCTAAGGGCAGCTCCTTTTATCCTCTTAGACATTTTTCCGTGCCCTGTGGATTGGATTGTGTAGTCTGTTCATTAGAATGTTAATGCATTCTCATAAAGCGCACTAATTGGAAGCTAACCAGACAGTGCTGTAAGGGGAGTCTGGCTCCGGGCAGGCCCAACACAAAAACGCTTTTGGTAGACTATGAAAAAAGCAATATAGCAGAAAAAGCTAAGAACAGAAGTTTAAAGGTTAGATTAACAAAGAAAACTTAGCAGATTTATTGACTTGCTGTTCAACAAACTAAATCTTTATTACAAAAATTGCATTTAAAACTTTGGGCTATGTTTGCCAGATGTGCAGGTAAGAATCAATCTAATGCACCCATACACATTCAATTATCAACTGTTAACTGTACTGACTGTACTGCATTACTGTAGGCTGTATTCAATGAAAAACAGAGATTGAAAATGTCTTGTCTAATTTGGTTTTACCAATTTCGAACCACCAGTGCATGAAAGACATTATACTACAGCTGCATGCTCAGGCATATAAATCAACTTACAAACTATATTCATTAATAATTCATCTTAACAGTGTGTTTAATTCTTCTGAGCAGCCATTCACACTCATTATTCACTGATTACATAATCATTTCTAAAGTACTTTCTTCTGAGACCTGCTTTCATTTTAATGTATAAATGACAGTAAAAAAGGTTGAAATGGAAATTTAAGAAGAGAACCACCATTTGTGCACAGTATGTCAATGATATATTGGGTTAACCAACAACAGATTTGTTTTATTTTTTTCAAAAATGAAATAAAGAAGGAAAGACAGTGGAAGCTTAGCCTAATGCTAGTATTATATTTCCTTTACTTTTCATAAATCCCATTCAATTCACATTAGGCATCAATATATCAATTTGCACTATAACAATATTTTTGACATATACGGTATGCCATAATTTGAAAAGCACAACATTTGAAGAAGCAAAAACTTTGAGTGATTGTAAACTGCATTGAAGAGACACACAGACCGGACAGCCAGTGGGAAGTGTTAGTGGGGAGCAAAGGTCTGAAGATGACACATCTTGACAGGACAGCACAGAGCCGAACAGGAAATTGGAAAACATATCTATGGACAGGAAAAAATGACAGTTTTTCAGAGCTAACGTAAATGAATCAAGATTTGTAACCATTCACAGAAGGCTGTTATTGACTTTCTGCCAGATGTGTAATACCTCTGACCATCATTAAACAGGGGCGGCAAAAAGACTATGGCTGACAAATTAATAGGACAGAAGGAGCAGAAGTGTAAATCACTTTCCTTTAATGCCAAGCCAGCATGAGTATGACCCCTTGAAAGCAAAAGTAGTACATAAAATATTAACATCTTGATGCCAATACATTTTCCCCCTCATTCTCTCCCATCCTTAAGTTTTTTAAATAGCATAGCACTGCATAGAGGATGTAGCAACTCCGTAATATGGTTAATTTAATTTTATTTTTTTCAAAAAAAAAAAAAAAAATTCTAATTCATCCTGCCAAAAGGTCAATGGTTTTAAGGCTTCTGTAACCACAACATGCTACTATTGACTATGAGTATTGTTTTAGTTACGTGTTGAGTAGAAAAAGTTTCGAATCAGCAAACCTCTTTACACAGAACCAGTCAAAAGTTTGTACATACCTTCTTTTGCTCCATTGTCACTGATGCAATGAGGGGGTTTAGTGCAGCAATGCTGCTGTAGCTTCATTTAAACAACTCAGTAACACTGATGGGATAGGAATAATGCACCGACCACATAATACCTGTGGTGGTACTACTGGGTTACCGTGGACTTGCACAGTATGTACTGTAATCCACAAACAGGTGGACTACAGTCTGGAATTATAGAACTACAAAAGAAGCTACAGTAAGTGTAACGATCACATGGAAAATAAGTAGCGATTGAAGGTGTGTCTAAACTTTTGACTGCTGCTGTATTCACAATAGTGGGCTTTTAAACCAGATGTTTATTAATTTATCAATTAAGAATCCCAGATCGCAACATACAGCAGAAAAGTCATGAATTGATAAATTATATGTAGTGTAAGATGTTCCAGCACAGTGGGTTCAAAGATAGCTTTTAACACCATCCCCAATGAAAAGAATTAACAATAAATTTGACAGATGATGATTTGATGTTCAAATAGATGAAAGGCATATTATTTCCTATTAAAAGGGGATAGCAATATTTTACAAGTTAAAATATAAAAGAAATGCATTAAGAGGTAATGAAAGGCTTTCAACCACTTAAAGCTCAGATGAGCTCAGACAAGCCAGCTGATGGGTCCTATACTAAGAATTTAAAATCATAGATAATAAGTGGCTATACATTTTTATCATTTAAAATGTAAACTCATTGATTATTACACCTCTCCCTAGAAAAAAAAAAAGTCAAACAGAATTCTATTAATCTGCCTGTGTGAGTATTTACAGTGCGAATACACATATATACAATATATGTTATTATATGTATACAAAGTCTATCTACATGATCAGTGGAGAAGAAATGAGCTGTACCTAATAAAATATCCACCTGTTAACAGTTGAACTGATGTATTTGAAGGCTTATAAAAATTAAGCACAGAGCCATGCATTTTGGACAAATGTAGGCTTACAACTGTATTGTTTTTGTTAAAGCCTCTTTTTCTATCGGCATGACTGCACCATAGTGCACAATGTGAAGTACCCATCACGGTTGGGTGAGTTTGGTGTGCTTCTCAATATTCATTCATTTATTCATTATCTCCCGCTTATCCTCTATCAGGGTCGCGGTGGGATTCCCCATGCCCATCCAGGAGAGAACGTCTCGGGCGCTGGGCAGATAGACCCAGGACAGGGCGCCAATCCATCGCTGGGCACACACTCACTCACACAGACACACTCTATATGGGGCAATTTTGAAATTTCAATTAACTTGATCCATGTTTTTGGACTGTGGGAGGAAACCGGAGAACCCGGAGGAAACCCACGCAGACACGGGGAGAACATGGAAACTCCACCCAGATGGAGATTCGAACCGGAAATCCCTAGCGCTGAGAGGCGAACGTGCTAACCACTAAGCCACCGTGCCACCTGCTTCTCAATATTAAAAAAAATTGCACTTCCATAGAACCAAGTCTTGTCATGATCATGTTAATTTCCTTAGCATTAAGGAAGCATTATAGCAGATGATAGTCATACTGTCAATTCATAGGAGTCTGTACAGAGTATAACTGGAATGGGTGCCAACAACTTTGGCAAAGACATATTTGAGAGAACATATGATTATATGAATTAAGATATTTTTGTCATCATATTTTCAAATTTTATATATCTAATGAGAGGTTTTCTAAAAAAAAAACACATTTTAATATAAATTTCACAATGACTAGTTTCCAATTACTACAGTATTTAAGCTAATGCATGATTACCACAAGCAGTAGCTTATGTATGCTAAAGAAAGCAACATACAAACATATGTAACCTATATAATTTCTTAAAGCAATATTCTAATAGTAGTGTAGAGTTTTTCTATGTGGTAAATAACATTACAGCTTCATGCAGAGCCAACTAAATCAACACAATAAAATAATTAGCAACGGTACATTTAATTCTTCTAAGCAGCCATTTGCCCTCATATGAATATTTGCCTATATGAATATTCATTAAAAAGGCAGACTTTCTTTGTAGTAAGAATAATGTTAATAGCAAAGCTATTTTCACCATCTGTGCATTGCGTAATGTATGCATATTTATAGTATTTGTAGCTATAGTACATGTGTTTTTATCTATATTGAAGATGCTTGTGTGGGCTTTTAATTCATTAATAGAGACTTAATTTAACCATTTTTAAGTCTGAGTTTTCTTTAAGTCTGATTTAAACATTTTCAAACTTCACTCTTTGGCTCTTGTCAAATTAACATCCACAATTATTTAATTAATTATAATTTGTTTTTTGTACATTGTATTCATGATAACTTTATAAAGATTATGGTGATTTGCCAGGGCAAACTGATAGAGCTATTGTCCCTGCCCACATTTGGGTGAGAGTCAAAAATAGAATAAGAGCTGAATGGTGAAATTACATAACCTCATACATTCGCTGCTTTCAGATTCATCTTTTTTGTGAGCTACTTTTAAGTTGAAACCTCCTCCATTTCCATCCTTTAAACTCAAATTTGTCAGTATTCTATGGTATTAATATGAAACAAAAAAACTCCTTATAGAGTGACTGGTAAGACAAGCCAACGTGTCTTAATGTTGGGATAAATTGTGCAGTCCTAATGATGCGCAGCAGTAATTAATTTAGCCAGTTTTATTACACACCACATGTCAAGCAATTAATGTTGTGGTTAATAACTTTTTGTAACTCTTGCCTGGATCTGTTGCCCTGTTACAAGTTATTTTTGTTGAGTGGCTGGGGGAAGAGGTGCAATGCTAATGACCACCAGCGTCCAATTTTAATGGTGAGGCCGCCACTAATAATGTTTTTTAGATTGCAGCGGAACTTATGATTCAATTATCAAAGCAATATCAGAACTGTGCCATATCCCATAACAATTACAATCCTAATTGGATGAGGAGCATGTGGCATGAATGAAGACCAAAAGAAAACGCGGTGGAAAGGAAAAAGAATGAATATCATTTCTCAGTCCAGTACACAGGGCCTTTAGTGTGAACTTGCACTAAATAAAAGAAAAGCTTGAAAAAAAGTTTGAAAACACAGATGCGTGATCATGAAAAGAAATTAGACCTTTACATCTTCTTCATTTTTTAAAATTATTATTATTATTATTTTGGCAAGAAAGAAAAAGACCAGTTCAGGTAATTGGATAGGGTTCGTTCCTAATCAGTGTTGCTTTCTTGTTCCTTTTTGTAGATGCAATTAATAAGACTGGAAACTGCAACACAAACAATGGCGTACTGTATAAAGAACACGGCAGTAGTTTAATTGTTCATCTTATGTCATTATCTTGAGCACTTAATCCTCTATCAGGGTCACGGGAGGGTTCCTCATGCCCATACTGGAGAGAACATTTTGGGATATGGTGCTAATCCACCACCTGGTGCACACACATTACAATGGGGCAATCGAAAGCATTAAATGTAAATTAGGTTGTTCATAATGACAGATTTTATCCTAGAGAATTCACAATTAAATAGAGCACAATATGGATCTTTGAGGATTTTATACTTACTAAGTTTGGTATATAAGAGGTCAAAAGTTATGTCCACATCTACAAGCGAATGCAGCCATCATTTCATTTTGTAGCTTTATTAAATTTAAAAGAATTAATAATAGCACCTAATGAAGCATATACTAAAGTGTGATTCTATTGTTTAGTTAAACAGAAAGTTATAACACCAGTGTGCACCTGAGGTCTAAAGTTCTTTCAAGACGCTTATCAAATTAGAACTTCTTTTTATCTTCCAATTTCTCTTTCATCGACATAACTGAATTATTAAAACTGTTCTCAATGATCTTGAAAAGAAGGACGAATGCATATTAATTTATCTTTTTATGTTAACTTTTAAATTTGAAAGCCAGATTCCCAGAACATGCATATACCTAAAACTACAGTGAGGATTCTAATGCATGTTTTTCCTTATTCTTCTTTACTGCAGTTCATTATTCTGATATTTTACTATTTAAACTCCTCTTGACAGTTTATTAGTGAAATTCTCTTCTGGTTTGAGGTTAGTACTTTTTAAAGTGAAAATAAGTAAAGGGAATAAACAATGCTTATTTTATCATCTGTTTGGTCATTTCAGTTGGAAGGATAAAAATAAAAAACAGGAAAAACAACAGCTGGGCTAAGCTAGACTAAACCTAAGTGCAGGTGAAGCAAACAGGAAAAGTAACAATTCTGCTAAGTCAGCCTTCAAAGTGCTCATCTAAGACAGATTATTTGTCACTGTTTGAAATGTGGAAAAATGCAGGTTAAAAGCCTGGTTCTTTTCTGCGTTCTTATATATAAAAGCAAAAAAAACTCCTCCTAAGCAACCAGAGTTCTGGGCAGTGCAATGCAGCATGTGGAGAAAAAAAAAACATTTGATTACATGACAGAGTCAAGAAAGTGTTCTAAATGATAGAAGACTATCAAATGATATGGAGTTATAGGTCATTTAAAAACACTAAAATTCGCGACCCCCCCCCCCCCAAAAAAAGGAACACTTCTTTGAAAATTCCAGTGACATGGTAACAAATGTTAAGTCATTGCAAGATAGTGCTAATTAAAGGGTTCTGCTGTGCACCCAGAGTCTTAAGCCAATTGTATATACCTCTGCAATACATCAGTGTTTCATTGATTATTCCATTTAACTCTGAAAACGTTGTAGCTCTTCGTTACTTTGTTTCTGTGTATGGTTAGTTTATTGTTGTTTTTGGTAACATTAAATGAATAGTGCATGAGTAATTATGATATAGCTATGTATGAGATAGCATAAATAATATGCTTAAGTTATTTAACCCTTACTGATGCATTGAGTAGCTAGACCATGCCTTTAATAAGTTAATAACCAAATCTAAACAAAAAATTATTACTGAAAAATAACATTAAAATTAAATCATATTACAATGGAAGCAGCTGTAAACCATCATCCTGACCTGAAACATATTTTAATTGCTGAGGATAGATGGCATGCACAAGTGAAGGATGCAACCAATTTATAAACATTTTGCCAATACAATACAAATACATCCAATTATTAGCCGATGATTTACTGTGGAGCCATGACACTTGATGGAACCTGATAGAACAGAGAATAAAAAACTTAATGTTTTGGCCCATAGTCCATAATCTTAGCCAATGGCCAATATAGACTGTAGAGTAGTATAACAAAATTGCTACAGTGAGCAAAAAAAACAAGGGGTGATTTTTATTTCAAGTGGGGAAAACAGTTTAGTTGTTACAGTACTGTACCTTAAAAGCCTTGTTCTCTTTTTCTATCTACTGTAACTCCTGGCCCTCTTTATCTGGTGCTGCTTTGTTAATATTGATCTCCTCCTTGAGCTGGTCGATAGTATGGTCCAGTATCTTCTGCTCGTACTTTATGTCTGTGAGCTCACCCTGAACACATACACACTCACAAACATATGATAGAACTGGCTTAAAAAAAGGAAAATTATTGTGTTCTGACAAAAAATAAAAAACTGCAGATTAATCAAACCACAGGAAAAGACCCTATTGGCAATACACTACCTGGACAATTACCCTCTGACTGATACACTTACAGGCAGAACACACACACACAGGCACTGTTAAAAATTTCCAGAAATTTCTAAAACTTTGGTCCATTGGTTTTAAATAAAATCAGAATTCTAGACAAAGAATTGTGTGTGTAATATTATATATATGGGCTTAGTGGTTAGCACGTTCGCCTCTCAGCGCTAGGGATTCCCAGTTCGAATCCCCATCTGGGTGGAGTTTCCATGTTCTCCCCGTGTCCGCGTGGGTTTCCTCCGGGTTCTCCGGTTTCCTCCCACAGTCCAAAAACATGGATCAAGTCAATTAAATTCTCCAAATTGCCCCATATAGAGAGTGTGTGTGTGTGTGTGTGTGTGTGTGTGCCCAGCGATGGATTGGCGCACTGTCCTGGGTGTATCTGCCCAGTGCCCGAAACGCTCTCCCCTGGATGGGCATGGGGAACCCCACCGCGACCCTACTAGAGGATAAAGCGGGAGATAATGAATAAATATATATATATATATATATATATATATATATATATATATATATATATATATATATATATATATATAAATAAATCATAATCCTATACATATATTTCTGTATAATTGCAAGCCAATCACAACCCTATTACAATCATTAACATATATATGTGATCGACTAGGTTTAACTTTACAATTGCTTTAGACTTTAGACAGAAGCATCTATTTTTTCCTCAGGAGGACGAATGTGAAGAGTAAAAAGAATATAAAATGTGGGTAATGTGCTTTGAAAATTTCTCCCATGTCACACTATACCTCTACTTTTTATTCTCTTTCAAAAGAATTGCTCAGACTCTTATTAATAGAAGTATAGGTGAAAACTTTAGAAGTTGAAGAGGTAATACCTTCTATTGTATTACCCTTCAGAGTCACAATTACAGAGAGTGCACAAGTTAATTCTGAGATCATCCATATGCAATAATATAGGTAAATATAGGTAAAAAAAAAAAAAATAGGTAGAAGGTAAGATTAATAGAGGCCACAAATTTTTTTTTTAATTTTGTTGTAAATAAAAGCGACATTGCTCACTTCAAATCTCTATTCACTCCATTTAGCTACAACATTTCCAACCAGAATATTTTGAGATTGCTGACAAGTCTGTGAGTAGACTTATTACATTAAAAAAATCTTCCGCAGTTAAATTAAATCTGATTGAAACATTACCAAAATGTTATCATTATCGCTTTTCACAGCACTTTCTGCAGAAACTCTGACATTGAAGTAAAAATGGAATAGGAATGTAATTGCATGGATTTACAATATTAGACTGCTACGCTACCCTGGGTAATCCAATTGTGGAAAGCATGAGTACATTTATATGTAAAACCAAGAGGACAAAAATGACAGAAAGATTTCCAAAATATATATTTAAAAGCATGCCAAGAATAACACTTTATTTGTTTCTGCATGAGCATTATGAACTTAAAATTTTTCTTTGTCTCAGTTACTCGGAGTAACAAAACCTGTATGGTCTGTGGAATAATTTTGTATTTTAAAAGGAAATAAAATGTCAAAAGGGACAAAAATAATGACATACAGAAGAACTTGCTATTAAAAAAGCTAGTGGTTTATTACTGGCATCATCCATTAATACATTTCAAGCTTACTTTATAACAGTGTATCTTTGACTGGAACATGTACCACTGGAGGTATGTGAGGATGTGAGGATGGTATGTCAGATAATTTTTAAAAAAGTGCTACATTGTGTATAAAAATATTTAGTGTTGTAAATAATGTTTTTTTAAATAAATGCATGTATGAATTTAATGCTGCATCTAATCATGGAAATGTTTAATTCATGCTATTTATGCTTGTTTTATATTTAATGATGGTTTTGATACTCTTACCCCTGAATCAATACATTTATTTTTTACTCAAAAAAGACTACATAGTTTAGATACCTCATTTCTTTCTTGCCTTATGATTAAGTATGTTGTTGTATGTTGAATGTATGTTGATTTACATAGATGTTGAAGGCTCTTTTCCTGAAAAAAAGGTAAGTTATAAGGTTAATGAGGTCATCCATACAGCCCAGTCTTTTATACAATGCATTGCTCCTTCACCTGTATTCTACGATGTTTAGAATGAATTAATGAACAATAAATCCAAAGCAGTTGTAATGCTTCTTCATGACATGAAAACAATATATTCTGTGGAACCTTTAAGAGACAGATGATACAACAGCTGAATAACAATGTAAGGGAGTCTTTAATATTAGTCCTTTAAATCTACCAGAGAAAGAAAATGAGGAGAAAGTGAATGTCTTTGTGTGTGCGTGTAAGAGAGGGAGAGAGCGAGACACAGTTATGGAAGAGGAAAAAAAAATAAATAAATGTTTTATATTTTCTGACTTTGGAGAGGATATAGTCAAATGTATAAATCTTAACTGAATAATGGCCATTAATCCACATTACCACTATTTAAATTCAATTGATCTCCTCCCCCCTTTAAAGAATTCTGATCATTTGGATGTCATATCTGTGGCAATTACCGATAATCTTTATTCCGCTTAAATTCAGTTGAGACACAACTATGTTGTTTGAAACCAAGTAATCAGACCTGCTTCAGCCTGCTTCAGTTAAGTTCTCATTACATAGTACCTGAACTAGAAAAGAGCAAAAAAACAATGTTTTTTAACTGTGGGAGGAAACCAGAGAACCCAAAGGAAACCCACACGGACACAGGGAGATCATGGAAACTGAACCCAGATTGGGATTCGAACCGTGAATCCCTAGTGCTGAGAGGTGAACATGCAAATCCACCGTGCTCAGTTAGAATTTTAGATGAACCAAAATTGTTTTAACATGATTCTGAAGGCTAAGGATACTGATCCTCACTAAGGATACTGATCGCTGCTGGCTGGTCTAATATTTTCAATAAAAATAGCTGTCAAACCTCTTAAGGCCACCTTGTTTAAGCATGCTGCTCACATGTACGGTATAAGAGTATTATTAATTAATTGACCATTGTTACTGCTTGAGACACATTTCCCTTCTAAGTCAGAAGAGATGTTTTCTTCATATTTAAAAGTCATATTTGGGGAAGCAAGAACTAAGAAACTTTATATTTTAGCATACAATCATGGCCAAAAGTTTTGAGAATGACACAAATATTATATTTTCACATGATCTGCTGCCCACTGGTTTTTATGTGTGTTTGTCAGATGTTTATCACATACAGAAATATAATTGCAATAATATTATGAGTAACAAAAGCTTTTATTGACAGTAAGAATAAGTTAATTCTGGTACTTATCTTTATTCATGGCTGTGTTTTTAGGCAAGACTGTGAGAGAGCCGATTCCCTTGGCTGAGAAGCAACCCCACACATGAATGGGTTCAGGATGTTTTACAGTTGGCTTGAGACAAGACTGGTGGTAGCGCTCACCTCGTCTTCTCCGAATAAGCTGTTTTCCAGATTTCCCAAACAATCAGAAAGGGGATTCATCAGAGAAAATGACTTTACCCCAGTCCTCAGCAGTCTACTTCCTGTACCTTTTGCAGAATATCAGTCTGTCCCTGATGTTTTTTCTGGAGAGAAGTGGCTTCTTTGCTGCCCTCCTTGAGACCAGGCCTTGCTCCAAGAGTCTCCGCCTCACGGTGCGTGCAAATGCACTCACACCTGCCTGCTGCCATTCCTGAGCAAGCTCTGCACTGCTGGTAGCCTGATCCCACATCTGAAACACTTTTAAGAGACGGTCCTGGCGCTTGCTGGTCTTTCTTGGGCACCCTGGAACCTTTTTGGCAACAATGGAACCTCTCTCCTTGAAGTTCTTGATGATGCAATAGATTGTTGACTGAGGTGCAATCTTTCTAGCTGCGATACTCTTCCCTGTTAGGCCATTTTTGTGCAGTGCAATGAAGACTGCACGTGTTTTTTTTTAGAGATAATCATGGTTAACAGAAGAGAAACAATGATGCCAAGCACCAGCCTCCTTTTAAAGTGTCCAGTGGTGTCATTCTTACTTAATCATGACAGATTTCTCTCCAGCCCTGTCCTCATCAACACCCACACCTGTGTTAATGAAGCAATCACTGAAACAATGTTAGCTGGTCCTTTTTAGGCAGGGCTGCAATGAAGTTTAAATGTGTTTTGGGGGATAAAGTTCATTTTCTAGGCAAATATTGAATTTGCAATTAATTGCTGTTAAGCTGATCACTCTTTATAACATTCTGGAGTATATGCAAATTGTCATTTTAAAAACTGAAGCAGTAGACTTTGTAAAAATTATTATTTGTATCATTCTCAAAACTTTTGGCCTTGACTGTAGTCTGGATTGGGATATTCTTCTGTATTTATCTTATAGTACCTTAACAGAGTAAGAGCCCAATAATAGTTTATAAAATATTATGTTTTAAAACACAAAAAAAATTACAAAATTCTTCAGGAACAGGTAAATATCCTACAAAGCATGGGCAATTATAATTGACAACAGGTGGAACCACAGCCAAAGGAAATTGTGGTTGTACCTGCTGTCCAATCATTGCAGAACGTCTATTTAAAAAAAACTAAGTTAAAAAAAAACATGTCTGCTCATATTAAAAGAGTTCAAATATGTCCCAATGTCCTCAATGTCCCAACCCACTGCATGGCTCCCAGCTAATTTATTATCCTTACCAAGGGATAAGACAATCTTTAACATGATACATTAAGTGTAAGTGGTGTGGTATGGATAATCCTGGAAGAAAAGAATGAATGAAACGAGTAGATGTTATAAATTCCACTAATTGTCTTGGGGTCCCAGACCAGCTTCAGAATGATGCTCATGACTTATAACCACTTAGAAACTGACTATTTTTATTTCTAGATACAGCAGACATGGGACAAATTATAAATGTCAACGACACCCATTGTTCAAGCATGCTGCTCACATGTGCAGGAGTACCAGTGATTTATTGCCCATTCCGTGATCTATTGTCCATTTATGCCTGAGACTTTTTACTCCTTCGAAGGGTAAAAATCTTTAGTTTTGTTATTCTATAAGTTAATACTATATTTTAAATTAAATTTTAAACAATTAATTAAACTACAAATCACATTTCATTTAATTTTTATTATAAGACTAGCCCCTTCTGTGACTGTTGTCTACAAATGGTGTAGATATTAAATTTATTTAACTAACTTCGAGAATAGCAGTAAAAGACACCAAACAAAACAATATTTGCAAACCCTAAATAGTTTCCCCTGTGCATAATAGCACTAATCACTCTTGCCCACAAATTCAAACCATGTAGAGGTGGTGAGACATAATATGGAAAGTAATACGGAAAACAAGGCTCTACTATATTTTCAAACACAACAAAAAAAAAAACATTTTTTATAATAATGATTTCACCTTTGTGTTAATGGAAATTTTTTTAAAGCATTAAAGAAGGGAGAATAAGCAGGGTGTAGTGCCTTGATTTAGAGTTGCAGAAGTGCTCTGTAATAGACGAGTATCTGCTGGAGTGAAAAACATTTACAGTACAGTAGTGAGACTTGTTAAGCTCTATAGTATCAAGACGGTTCCACTCTAAGAGGCATGAGAACTGGAAGTAGCAAAGATGAAGATACTGCAGTCCTCATTGGGAGGCTGGACAAGATTAGGAGTGAATTTTATAAGTGGGACAGCAGAGAACATTTAGAATAAGCTTTATATTGGCAGAAGGATGCTGAGGATAAAAACCACCAGGTAGGAGAAGGAGAGGAAGAATAGTGTGGAACTAGGCAAGATGGAGAATACTAATCTGCTGAGGCTACCCCCAAATGGAAATGCTGAATTTATCCTTGTATCCAAAATAACTGTAATTACACTCTTAAAATGAAGTAGAGCTTTGTAACATTAAGAGTGCAATGCTTGTCACAGAGTTGGTACAGAGTTAGTATAAATGAGATATATTTTTTACTGTTTGGATACATGAATGTGGCCTTTTGGCTACTGCAATATAGTTATCATGTAAATAGTTATTATGTGATATACTAATTAGCCCTAAGATTTTTGCATGTAGATGGTACACTGAAAACAGTAACTGACTTTCTTTTTTCTTTTATTGTCCCTGTTTCCACAACAATTCACTGCGGAAACAAGCAGTAAGGAGTAAATGGTGGCACATGTCCCAAGAGGGCATTTTCTTAGTTCCTGCTAATTGTCTGGCCAATGATTTGTTGTTAGGACCATTAAAAGCTTAATATTTAGCAATTTTCAGTTTAGCTAATTGCTTTTACCCAAGAGTTTACAGTGTTCCTAATAAGGTGTTTATTAACTATATCAACTGTACGCACCCCTGGAACCAAACACTTAAAACTTTTATGCAGGCTGAGGTCAATTGAGGAAGGCCAGAGAATAACAAAGAACACAAATTTTACCTTTTTAAAGTTTTTTTTTTTTTTTCATAAACTAGCAAATTTTCTGCCAAATTTTACACAGCCAACAGCATTGAGTGGTACCAATGCATCTGTAACCTGAAACATGACTGTGAAGCATCCGGTGGTCAGAATTTCTGCTGTGGCAGATTATTTATTCACACGTTCATCATGTTAATGTCAAAGAATCTGCGTGCAGCATTTAAATCCTGATCCCAGCAATCAGCGACAATAAATTTAGGAATGAAAAATATTTAAAACGTTTTCCAAACTGAATATACAGAAGACATTATTGGCATCATTTAGAGCTGCCAACAAATGTAATTATTTAATAATGCAAACGAATCAAGACAAACGGTGGTGCATATGAGTCAAACCTTTGCTTAATGTTCACATCAACTATAAATTTCTTTCAATGTTTCAGAAACCGCTGGGCTGCCTGGGAAATTTTATGCACATTGTGTGATTGAGTGTAAATAGAATGGTGTGAATGTTCAAACAAATATGTTAATGCAGGCACATATAGATGGTCCACTTACCATATACAGTATATGGTCTTTGTAGTTTTAGAATTCCAGACTGCAGTACATCTGTTTTATTTTTGTTAGTGCCCTGTTGGTTATCGATTATCTGTTGGTTAGAACAAGTATAATTTGGGTGGTGGATTGTTTGTCAGCTCTGCAGTGACACTGGTGCTGGGTTTTATGCGGCAGTGATGCTGTGGTTTCATTTAAACACCCCATTGACACTGCTGGGATAGAAATAATGCATCAAACACCTGCTTTGTAGTGGTACTGTTGGGGTCCTTACCATTAGAGAACAGTGTAAAGGGGAAGTACAC
>JAFMOD010001280.1:426961-541961 GCA_019802435.1 Corydoras maculifer | reverse complement strand
TTTTTTTTTTTTTTTTTTTTTTTTTTTTTTTTTTAAAACCTCTATAAAACTGGGTCTTTACCATAAGTAAAAGTTAATGTAAAAGGAAAAAAAAAACTGTTAGTCTATGCATCCTAAATGATACACAGTGTGAGGATTGTCTATTTGTCTACAAGAAATCAAATAAAATATAAAACTTTGTATTTATTAGATAACTATAGTATAGCGTTAAAACTAGTACACAATTTTAATTGAAAAAAAGTCCATAGATCAGAGTACATCATGTGGAGAACAATTAATTTCTCTCTAAAGAAGCTCTTATTAAAAGATGGTATGAAAATTATTGAATCAAGGAGGATCTTATTATTGTGAGTAATCTGAATAGATGTGTCATTAAGCCTAAAGCATAGCAGTGTCAACCAAGGTTTAATTCATAAATGTCTTTATTCAAAACGAAAATATTAGTAAACTGGGCTTCCGCAACATAATCTTGTCCACATTTTAAAGTTAACATTGATTGCTGAGTAACAGAATACAGGCTTAGTGCTCATTACAAAATGACATGCTGTTAATACTGATCTGCATTTCTATTAAGTGAAACAAGATTTATTATAATGTTCTACCATGTTTTCATATTTCACTCAATGAATCGCATGTGAAATGTTGTTAATAATGGAAAAATGGCTTAGCCAATGAGATTTAAGGACCAGAACTACCTGTTCTATTATCAGCCATTAACTAACCATCTCTAGGTAAAATGATTATAGTATAATGGAATCACAGCAGGTCAATCACTTTTAAACAGTAGTGGACAAAGTAAATAATTATGAGTGATAAACCCCAAACATAGGATGCATTTGGTCTTTGCAACAACAATCTGGCCAACATAACAGTAAAGCAGACCATAAGAGAGGAGGTGCAGTCAGCTGTTTCTCGGCCTAAAAGTTTCACTTTCCCCTTCAGAACAAAAACTTTTGAACCCTGAAGGCATCTATCTGGACAAAATGTCAGAATTGAATCCCAAATTTTTTGCCGGCAACAGGAGGATGAACGGTTATAATTCATTTTCGGAACAAGACCTATGGCAACTACGGCTAGAAGAGGCATGTCAGTGTGTGACAGCCTCGGGGACAGGTAAGGACTTTTAACGATGCCAGCCAGCAAAATACCTGCACGCAGTGACAGCCCATGATAAGCTTCTTTCCATAAATCAAGGAGGTGCACATTTGGAGGTGCGTTTTATTAGTCATAATTTGTGATTTATATACTAATGATGCACAAAAATAAATCCATGAATCAACAGATAATAAATAAATGGAACATTTCATTTTGATGGCATTATGATAATTTCATTGTTTCCATGATCCTAATTTAACATTTCATTTCCTTGTCAATGTTTTCAGGATAATAGCGAAACCAATGAACTAGGGAAAAGAGCAGATGAGTGGAAATGAATGAGATTAAGTCACTTTAAGACTTCGAAAGTAAACTCTTGTATCCAGCCAGCAAACTTACATGTGCAAATAATTAGCAGAATCATAAAAAAAAATCTTAGTATCAATTTGTTGCACTCATTTCATACATGTAAAGCATTATTTTTAAAGTGTGAACTTTGTCAATAAAATGGCAATAATATTGGCCAGTCTATTTGTGAGTGGGGGGTTAGATTTTTTTCATATGTAAGCCATAAAATAAAAGCAATTGTAATATTTTAAAAAGAATTTTACATTTTCTAAGAAAAGTGCAGTGTTTTAGCTATAACTTACCATAGCTGCATCCAGAAGTTCTATTCACAAAAAAGACCAAGCATGTATGAGTAAGAAAGTAAGAATAAAAGAGTGGGTGGTTTGAAAAAAGTATTACCTTAAGGATAAAGTAGAAGAATGGAGCTATAATTTCATGACTGCATTGCTGGCCTGGCGGCTCTTTACCCACTTGCCCTGTCTTCGACCTTTATGATCATTAAAACAAGTGCTACTACATGTTCCATTAATTATGATAGCAATTCTGATTAAAATGACAGCATGGATCTGTGTTAAAAGCTCTATTATATGAAGCAGCAAGCAGTCCAAAAAAAAAGGACTGTTATGGTTGTTGGATTGTTATGCTGACATACTTGGATAAAAATGGATGACAGGATTTCGGGGACAAATAAATAAAACTTTTATATTATCATTTTGAATGCATTAATTTATTATCCAAGAAGTTTACTCTAATATTCTGTTTAAATTGTTTATAATATGATTTATTCTGTACTTTATAGTTTATAGAGCCTTGAATTTTCATCTGGGATCAAGAACCTATCAATCCATCACGGTGCTTACTAAGAAAAACACATCAGATGTGTTGCCACTCAATTGTAGGACAGACATACAAAGAATTTCATGCACATTTTTGAACTTTGAAGACATTTACACAAGGATGGGAAGAACATGCAAATATGATGCAAACATCAGGGTATTCTTATGTTCAGGCAATAACCACTTTACCATGGTTTATGTGTGGTCTTACCTCCGTTGACTTATTGGTTAATTTGCATTATGCTGTGCTATTTTTTTTTATTATTATCATCATACATGTGTATTCAGTGGCTCTTGCTTATTGTTTTGTTTAATGAGTCGATATACGCTATATACCCCATACTAATGTGCGATAACAGGGTCTCTTCGCCCCCGATTTGGCGTTCATAAAAAAAGCTCCTTCTCTCAGACCAGGTCAGAACTTCAAATAAGAGGATAAAGGAGGTATACATTCAAATAAGCACATAGTAGACACATCATGCTGTTGTACTTTTAGATTGTTTTTCAGCTGTGCAAGGAGCAGCAAGCAAATCAACCGACAAGCAACTTTGTACAAGCACTCAAGAATCACATCGATGAGGTGTACAGATTGGATCATGAACAGCAGAGCAGTGCCAGCATGAAACACACACAGATATACAACATAAAGCTTGTGGTTGAGACTGGGCATTATAAATCAGCATGGCAGAACTGAAGCTGACCAAAGCTGTGGTATGATTGTGAAGTGTCCTCAGTAATGTGGTAGATCAGGTGAAAAATATGCTGCTACACAGTTTTGTGCTTTTTCCAACCATTAGGGTGAGTCAGTGAGCCAGGCTTCATGCATAGTTCGAGTGCAGCACCACTGCAGCCAGTAAAATGAAAGGAACTATTCTGATGGCAGCTTATTTGTAACTTTTACCATCTCTGTAAAATCTGTTGTGATTAATGTTTGATGCAGTGGGAGAGTGTGCGCTGGGGTAACACGGTCACATAAACTCTCACCGAGTGCATGCGAGTTCACAGTTCAGGCTGGTGTTGAAGATTTTCACTTGTTATTTCTTTCAAACAATTTTCCATTGCTTGCTGAAAGAGCATTTTTAATAAAACCGCTACAAAAACGATGTCAGCATTCAGCGACTCCTTTGCTACAGCAGACTAGAAACCACATATAACCTACATCATAATCATATCTCACCATCTTATCTTCCACCCAATTCTCTACTAGGGCTGTGAGGCAGGTTTCCCCACTCCCATCCAATGGGAAATGTTTCATGCGCTGGGCAAATACACCCAGGACAGGGTGTCAATCCATCACTGAGCGCCCACTCACTCCCACTATATAGAGACAATTTAAATAGGAACCATATAGAGCAATTCTCTGTGGATCCATGTTTTTGGACTGTGGGAGGAAAGAGGAGATAAAGTAATAGTGATTTATTTTGCCTACTGTGCATACTCACCCCAGCACTAAAAAAGCAAATGTGTTATTCACTATGCCAATATGTCACCATACAGCACAACCTAAATAGCTAATACAAAATAATAATTTCACAATTTATAATATATTAAAAACTGATATAAAACATGGTATTTTGTCTACAGAGCTACAAACCTAATAAATCATTATTCATCAAGGAGCTAATCAGAGCAGGTTTGTGTAACATTTCTTTAGGCCATTGAGAAACAGCATGCTTGGACTCACTTATCAAATTCACCTGAATATAAACAGTATGGCTTGTATGGCACTGGCACCCAAGTATTGATATAAACCTCCCATGGCAGTCAGAGAAGTGTATTTATGTGTATTTAAAAAAAAATCCTGGACCTACATTAAGTAAATACAAGTAAGTATAAATTAAGTACTGTCTATTGTGATCATTAGGTTTGTGTGTTTTCTAATTATCCACTTGAATTCCTAATGGGGTTTTAAGTTATTGATGTGTTTGCATTAGGCACTGACTGTTGACTAGTGTTGACTCAGTGCACTAAATCATCTTTCTGCAACACCCAAGTCTGGACTGCAAGTTGCAGAAAAGGATTTAAAAGAAAAAAAAAAAAAACCTTTCAAACATGAATATTTCATTGACACAAAGCAAGTTTTTCTTTAACATTTTGTACATGAAATTGGGGTCAACAGAGCAGCGCAAGTATTTACATCATGTTTTATTTAAATCAAGTTGTATAACATTTATGAGTGTGCCTTGACATGTTTATATTATATTATGAAAATAAAATGTTAGCTTATTAATATAGGAGTCAAAGAGCATAATGATCACAATCACAGTCACAAAAACAGCTATTAAGCAGTACATAACCTAAATTCCACCCTTATCGCCCTGTTATTGATGCATATAAAGCATAGAAACATCAAAGCCCATGGTTTTAAGCAGAATGTCCTTGAATGCAGAGAACACCAAAGGATTTGCTATTTACTAGGAAGGCAAAGATATGTCCTTGGGTAACACGTGGCAGACCTGCAGTGCCTGTAGAGGCAAAGGAAAACCCACAGAGGCAAACAACGGACCTGAGAAAATTACAGTGGCCAACTCCTATGGGATTAAGATCAGACTGGGTACAATAAAAGAACATGTAAAATACTATGCAAAAGGCATAGAAACAGAGCTTAAATAGGTTTTGCATGTTAGAGCAGATATAAATCATCATGATCAGAAAACATTAAAAGTGAATATTTGAGGATAAGTTCACTATTTAACTCTTCCACTTAATGCTTGACAAGGGTTAGGGGTTACTCCATGCCTATTCAGGGGAGAATGTTTGGGGGGCTGGATAGATATATCCCGAAGGGCGCCAATCCATGGCGCGCACACACACACACACTTTATAGGGGTAATTTAGAGTAGCCAATTCACTTTGAATTCATGTTTTTGGACTGTGGAAGGAAACTGGAGAACTAAATTTAATGAAAAGCAGGACAAAATATTATTTATTAATAAATAAAGAAAAATCACAAGATGCCACAGGCTGGGTGATGTGCTGGAGACTTTGATTACATATTCCTCCTACTCCATCATTAGGACCAGTATTTTTATCCTTACTTAATCCTAAAAAACAATGGTTCTGGTTGAGCAAAGTAAAGTCAATTTGATGAGACTGACCCCAAAAAAACGACACAGTTTATAAGAAATGGGAAGCAGGAGCTGTGATTCAAATAATATTCTGTAACTGTTTCAAGATTCAGTTTCACTGAACTTTAAACATGATAACTTTTTGAATAGACTTTCCAGGAAACAATGCACTATACCAAAGTAAGGCTAATTTGCTCTCCACAGTTGCCAAATTACTCCTATTTCCAAGAACATCACCAAAAAAAAAAAAAAAACAACTTTAAGAATACTTTAGTAAACAAAATAAACACCTGCGAGGAGTATTAGAGAGGTGAAGGCCCCGGCAAGAATAAGAGGCCAGTTACTATAACTCAGTCGATGGAAATAGAGCAATGGAAATAAATTAAAAAGGAACGAGAAATAAATAAGAGTGGTGGAGAGAGATCAACTGACAGAATTTCATGAATGGAGAAAAGTAATAAGAGAAAATCAGCAAATAAAGAGGGCTGTGGTAAAAGAAAATGACAGCGAGTACAGTAAGTGAAAAAAAAAAACAAGAAAAGAAAGTAAGATGGAGTTTGGTGATTTACTGTTTATTTATTAGAAAGTATTTTTACACAGTGAGTGTAAGACATTGTGCAGGCAAGGCTTAAGTGTGGTTTCCCCCCATTCCCATTCAGAGAACTTGGGCAGATGCACCCAGGACAGGGCATCAATCCATTGCTGGGCAGGCACACCACACTATACATGGGCGATTTAGAGAGAGGTAATCCAGAATCCCCAGATCAGAGAGGTAGATGTGTTAACCACTACACCACAGAGTATTAAACACCAATCACCCAATATAGTGAAGATGACCAAAAAAGCAGTTTTATCTGAAAATGTGAAACATTTTATTTTCAATGTGACAAATGTTTATTGTAATTGTATTTAGTATTTTAAATATATAAACTTAAGGTTAGTACTAAAGTAATGATTATTAAAAGTTGTCATTTTAGAAAACTCTACCATATTAATAAGTGGTGAGAGTAGAAAAGGCACAGTGAGAACAATGAGCGGCCTTGTAAGAATAATGTATATATTAAATATAAAATTGCAAAAGATTCATTTTAATAAAAAGATACAAAGGTAAAAAGATTCAGGGACCTTTAAGAAATCTCAGTTTATGTGGATCGGCACGGTATCTCAGTGGTTAGGGCATTGGGCTATCAATCTGAAGATAAGGGGTTCAAATCCCAAGTCCACTGAAGTTACCAGTGTGGGTCCTTGCGCAAGGCCCTTAACCATCACTGCTCCAGGGATGTTGCGATTAACCCTGTGCTCACCTTGTAAGTTGCTTTGGATAAAAGCATCTGCTAAATGTGAACTACTGATGAACGAACATTACCCATTGAAAACAATAAAGTCACACGATTTATATTGAACTTCAGAAAATCTGTCACTGAGTAAAACTAACCTTGGATCTCAGGGTGAGCTAATAAATAAATAAGTGCTCAGAGTTATTAGAAAGATTGGTAGATTTTAACACAGAGGAAGTTTAATAAGGATTATTATAGAAATAATTACCTAAAAGAGGTAGATAAAAATCCAACATGGCAGATGGCAGTAACTTAGATTAAAAACGGCAAAGTTTACTAAAAGAAAGTTGCAGAAAGTGCAAAGGATCCGAAATCAACAGACAAAACACATGTACCTAGGCGACAAACAGGCCAGAAAGCAGAGTATAAATACACACAGGCTGTCATCCAATTAATCACAGGACAAAGGAAATTAGAAACAGGTGAGGGAAAACAAAAAAAACACAAGAGGTAATACAGTAATGGACAATGACCACCAGGTGTCACCAGAAAAGTCTGTAACCATGACAAAAATGTTGCACAAGTTGCAGTATTATGTGTTTAAATTAAAAAGATCTACAGTTTTAGTACCAAACACTTAACAGACTGTTTACAGCAAAAGCCAGCATCTATCATGGCAGAGGCTTCTCATCGAGCTTATTGGAAAGTCTCATACTTTTTTATTGCCTCAAATCGCAAAAATAAATGAGCCAAGTGCTGCTTAAAACCCCAAATCAATTATTAATTTTATCAAGTTTAAGATTTATAATAATTCATACAGCATTAAGTAAATCATTTTCTGACTTTTGATTTGTCACAGGATGTACAATAGATAAACTATAGAATCCCCATATCAGAAAATAGGGGACTAAGGATTAAGATAATGCAAACTGGATATTTATTTCCTCTATATGCATCATATTCTAAAATGTAGATATTATGCTGGCCTTATCTTGCTTAACCATTATCTCATTATAAGACTGAAAAAAACTAAGCCATTTAGTCCAGCAGCACATGATTGCATGATGCATATGAAGACTGAATCGTATATAGGATTGATGAGTTGGGATCTTCGACGGGAATTAATCTTACAGAAATTGAGGTTTTGTCAATTGTTTTATGGCATTATGTGCAGCACTTGGAACAATTTCCCTTGCAATGTTTTATTTTCTTTTTTTCTTACCTTTATTGTGCATCCAACTCAAACTTCGGCACAATGTGGTGAGCCTTGGCTCATCTGTGCTTACAAAGCAAATCCTTTGATGCATTATCCTTTAATCATGATGTGCTTCACCAGACTTGAATATTTAATATATATATTTTTATCTTTTTTTTGCCACATCCTAACCTTCTGTCAGTCCACTGAATACAACACATTTAGAAAGTTATATTTTACAGAACTTACAAGCAATTAGGTGAGTGGAAATAATCAACAGAAATCCTGGCTTTTCATTTTGTCAGCTAAATAAAATGCAGGCTATAAAGTGGTACAACTTTCCATTATATTCAAGCTGATTGGAGAACATGACCCCATGACAACATCTATCTATCACATTCCTGCACTGACATTATTGTCTGTATTCGAGTATTTACTGTATATAGCTAGAGTCCTGAACCTGAGAGCGAAGGAGAGAGAGAAATAGAGAAGCATTAGTAATAGTTATTGATGGAATATTAAATGTAGTGATATAATAGAGGCTTTTCAAATATGTACTGTAGTAATTTGGCTGGTGTAGCTCACCGCATGTCCCGCTCCTGTTGGGTCAATGGAAGGTCTCATTTTGCGGCATTTGTTGTAACCTCTTATAAAGGCTGCACATGGTCATTAGGCCATAACTTTCTAATTAATCTCAATGAACAGTGCCGTCGGCTCTGCTTTTCCACCCCATCGCCCTACGGTCGCAGTTAGCATAAGGAGATTTTCAAACTCGTTCACTTAACAGGGTATGATTGATGTGGGAGCGGTTTGTGATTCAAAAATACCACCCCCAACCCTGTTGACCTGCCATCCTGTCATGCTGTATATTCTACAGTGTCATGCCAGTGACCACAAGGTACATAATCGAGATAATTTGTCCGGTGTATGGTTAAGACTGATTTAATCGATAAAGATTTACATTTTAAATAAAATATAGAAGATACAGCTACAGATCACTTCTTAATCATCACCATGAGTGGGTTCAATAAGCACGTTCTGTTTTTAACACACCTTTTTTTTTCTTAATGGCTGCTAATTTCCTGTCAGTAGACAGCACTAAAGACAGCCTAAATGGGAAAAGTCAATAATGACAGAGGTTTTCCACACTGAGCGTTCATTCAGTCTCAACAGAACTTGTTGTGTCTGTGTAGTGCCCCCTAGTGGTACGTAACAGTTTCCTAAAGAAACTATTGTAACCACAGAGAAGCATTTGAAAGGCTTATTTCGGGGCATTAACCAAATTGGTCAATTAATCCATATATTACAATAAATAAAGCAGTTTACCGTTCAACACTTAGAATTAATAATAATGTATCTCTTTTTTCCTCCCTCTCGCTCTTTCTACCCCACTCTCACATTATTTTAAATCAGAACACTAGATGGAAAATGCTACAGCTTTTCTTTTTATTTAAGCTGACTGGAGAACATGACCTCTTGAAAGCCTCTATCTATCACAGTCCTGCGCTGCCCGTGTGTGTGTTTTGGTTTTTCTTTTTTTACAGAAGTCACATGAGGACTAAAAAGCCATCACTTCAACGTATGTAGTACATTTTTACTTATCTGATTATCTTCCGCTTCACACACATTTACAAATTTAGATAGGGACACTTTGGAGCAGCTAATTCACCTTAAATCTATGTTTTTGGATTGTGGGAGAACATGGTAATGAATGAATGATTTTTATGGGGCACAGTGCCTAGTGGTTAGCCCGTTTGATTTGCAGGGTTTGGGATCCAGGTTTAAATCACAAATTAGGTGGAGTTTCTATTTTAACCACATGTCTACATGGGTTCTCTTCAGGTTCTCTGGTTTCCTCACGACAAAAAAATTGAATCTTAAATCAAAAAAAGTGTAAGAAACATTGTTTTTGACTTGAATAGATTTCTAATAAAGATTAATTATTTAATTGTTAGATTTTATTCACTATATTGGCAGATTATTTTTCTTGACTAAATACACATTTTTTCCTAATTTGTACTTATTTTTATTTCTTTTTTACAGAGCTTGTTTTGCAGCGCTCTTACAGTCTAAAAACAGCGTAGAATTGTGTCAGCATTTATTGACAAATCAGAATGAAAGGTTCAGCAGGTCAATTGTATAATTACTTTGGTTTGACCTATAATTGATTCTTTTCATGTTATTGATCCAGTGTGTGTGAGATGTTAACTGTGTTGTCAAATATAATAATGCAGTTTCTATTCATTCAAAATGCAGCAGTGCTTAATACAGTTGATGGTGTGACTGGCTGCACTACTCCATCTTTCAGAACACTTATTTCTGATATAGCCAAAAAATATATGCACAGTAATGTCTGAGCTTGTATACACTTTAAATATATAATGCAAATGACAAACAATAGATGTCTGTGTATACCTGTAAATCACAGATTGGTCTTATATGAGTATGTGTGCATGTGCATACCTTGAGTTTACAGGCTTGATTGTTATTCTGTAATTCTGTAATGCAGGATCTCAGTCTCCTTAGCAGTTCTTTCACTCAGGATCTGTTACACATGCAAAACCAGAATAAAATGTGAGTGTGTGTCTGGGCTCAGTATTTGTAAGGTGATCAGTTCTGCAGTCAGCATTGTGTGAAAATTGCTCATTTTATTTGCGTGTGATTATGTTTCTGGAAGGATTCTAGGTAATAGTAAGGAGTGCAGACCTGTATATTCCACTGTGTAGTGTGAGGATCTTACAGCACCGTTCATTGTATTTGCGTAGGAGGCAATGATATGAAGTCTAGGATGTGCATGCAGCAGCATAGAGAAGCTTAAAAATGGTTTGAAATTTGTGCTTCGAATGCACATTATCACGTTAATGATGTCATGACCCTAGTGTTTTAAACATACAGTTATTGTTCTCTTTTTTTTCATCAAAGAACCAGCAGCAAAACTCAATAACATAAGCGTTTTAATTTTAGACACTAAGAGAACTGAGCTCCCAGAAAACAATAGTGTTTTGCAAAGAGCATTAAAACTGTTATTTCAAAAAAGGCAAAACCTCAGCAAATCACAATTCAGCCAGTCTGTAAAAAAACATAAAAAATGTATAAATAACATGTATAATTATTGATCTTGAGCTTAAACCTGGCCTAATTATTAATCATTTGTAATTAGACCTGCTTTATGCTTAAATTAAAATGATGGACTGAAAATATTGCATAAACCACAAGAAATTTAAAGCTGCAATTGTGTTACTATAATTACTCATCCAATGAATTGTATTAATCCTAATTCTATTGATGTACTAAATAATTTGTTTATAATGTATGTGGGCAGTATGGTGGTGTAGTTCTCAGCATTGGGAATCCAGGTTCGAATATCCATCGAATATCCATCTAGGCATTTAGGTTTTCCACATGTGCACTCCCACAGTCCATAAATGAATTTGCTGCTCTAAATTCCCCTATTTAACGTCTGTGTGAGTAAGTGATTAATGTATTAGTAATTAAAGTGAATTAATGCCAACAAATAATTGGGCTGGTGACATGTATATGACTGGTTAGTATCAACTTTATTTAATATTATTTTTGTAAATGATTGAAAATTAAATATACTGTTGTTGTTGTATACAAGAGCTGTTCTGTTATCTGATTCTCTTCCTCACTATGCGCCATACATTTTAGAAAGGAGACAGATCTGGACCTCAGGCAGATCAGTGAAGCACAAGCACACTGTCTACAAAGACACAATGTTTGTAACTCATGTAGAATGAGGCCTGGCACTGTCCTGCTGAAATCAACATGGTGACAGTGGAGTTTGAAGGAAGCATGTGTGTATCTTCACATTTATACATAAGCACTAATGCACAGACCACATGCTCTCATAATGTGGATTTTTTTAATTACTCTATGTATTATTTACAATATATATATATATTTTTATGGGCAGGTTCTCCTAAAATGTAAACGTGGCCCCAGGAAACAGTGATTTTTTCTTGACTTTCTAAATATTTTTTATTATTGCAGACTTGCACTGTGAATAGATTTTTTTAAGCTAACTAAAATGTCTATTTTAAAGTTTGGCACAAAAGAATGAACCCTGAGCAGTCCTTTATAACAAAGATGAAGCTTTAAGTATGTTATTTTAGAATTATATCTTAGATTATCGCGACCTATAATGAGGTTTTAATACAGTTTTACTCTTTTTACAGGTATAATTGCAGTGATGTTACAGCTCTGTTCCAAATGGTGCAAAAATATAAATATTAAAAATTATATAAAAAAAGTTAATATCTGTGCATTACTTTCTAAGTTTGCTGTTTGATTTTACTACATACAATACATCATTTTCAAGTGTTAAAACATAAGCTGCTAAACTTCATATGTCTATGAACATTCATTCATTCATTCATTATCTCCCGCTTTATCCTCTATTAGGGTCGCGGTGGGGTTCCCCATGCCCATCCAGGGGAGAATGTCTCGGGTACAGGGCAGATAGACCCAGGACAGGACGCCAATCCATCGCTGGTCACACACTCACTCACTCACACTCTATATGAGGCAATTTTGAGAATTCAATTGACTTGATCCATGTTTTTGGACTAAGGGAGGAAACTGGAGAACCCAGAGGAAACCCACGCGGACACGGGGAGAACATGGAAACTCAGGAATCCCTAGCGCTGAGAGGCAAACGTGCTAACCACTAAGCCACCATGCCGCCATCTATGAACATTAATTTGATTTATAATTTTGAACATATAATCTAGATAATAAAATTACCTATTTTGTCTTAGACCTAAACCCCATGCCAACAAAGTGTAATTAAAGGTATTTTGTATTTAAGAGCAGTGAAACATATCTTTCCACTTCATATATTAAATATTGAAAATTCAAACCTTTCACAAGCCTTAATGTCTGTTCTTGCTTTCACAATATAGACTAAGCTTTATCTTTAGCAAAAGATGAAACTTAAAAAGGCACCTTGAAGCACCAGCAGATGGTTCTGTTAAAGAGGTCTGATACCCCCTACACTTTCATCTTTTATGAGATTCTGTCAAGTTGAAATGCTAAAAATGGTGCTTGTGAAATAGAGCGAGTCCGCAAGTTGCCTACTCGCATGAATCTATTTCCGGGATAGGTGAAGCCCTTACCTGAGATGATTGAATGTACGAGCCAGGTATATTTCAGAAAATGACAAGACAAGTCAAGTCATTGTACTGTCATTTTCATAACCATTTGACCCAAATATGATGCATTTTATAACCTGCTTCATAAGCTTTAAATGAGGCAGATTTCCCACCTAATAACCACTTATGATGTGACTGTAATTATACATTAATGTTCCATTTTTCAACAATGTAATTTTTATTTTTACCATTATCTTTTTACCTCAGCAGCCATATTGTTATGATCTGACCATAACACGGACAGAGTCCAGAGCTGAAGATGCTTCAAAAATAGTCTTTAATGCAGAAGACACCGGGTGAAACACTAAACACTGGGAAAGGGAGCTTTTTTTTACACATATAGTGGGTAGTCATATGATGAGAAACACAGATGAACATGATAGAACTGATTACTAGTTAATAGGAATTAATTAAGACAATAAACACACACAGCTGCACCAGATAGGACAAATTAACAAATAATACCACCAGGACCTATTAGGGGGCACTGATGTGCCATTCCAGATTACCACCAGAGCAATATGTGTGACGTGACATCACAAATTAACAAAATACAATCAGTGGCCGGTAGAGGATTATTAGGTAGATGAATTTTTAAGTTTATTGCTTTTTTTATTTGTATTCTTAATGACAACACACTTTCAGATGGTAAAAGTTCAGAAGCAATGTGCCCCATATTAATATTCTCTACTGAGAATAAGTGAAATTGACCCTATAATTGTAATATTCAGTGAGTTTTTAATGAAGCAAGATGACTGGACTGGGTGCAGACAACAAAAAATTGCAATGTTATAATAGTGCAGAACAATACAGAATAATTCATTGGAATGCACAGGGCAAAGAGAATAAAAATACAAATAACTAAAGTAATAATATTTAAACCTTTTATCATCAGAAAAGTTGAAGGTGAAATTCCAGTCAGCTGTGTAATGACAGTGAGTGAAATGAGAGTGGACATCCTGTTATATTAAAAAAAATAGATCTATCAAAATCTTATCAACTCAGTATGTTTTTTCTTAAAGTCTTTTAGTGTTGATGCTCATCTGGCTGGAAAAGGTTACAAAACCATCTCTAAAGAGTCTGAACTCCATCAATCTTAGTTCTAAACAATTGAGTGCAAATGGATTCAATATTCTTCACATTTTCTGTATAAATAGGTTCAGAAGTGCACTCACTGTGAACAAATTTAACGCTGACAGTCAAACAGATTTACTGACAGGCTTGAATTTTAAAATAATAAAATTGGCTGGGGCAAAGGGACACTTCCATATTAGGAAGTGTAGAAGTGTTCACCACATGGGCGTGAGGACACTGACGATTGGTCCTGCCAATGTTTCTTCCCTAAAAAACAACTTCACAGTTTTTTTCTTGTCACTGTTGCTTCAACTTGCTCTTAGGGGATTCAGGCTTGGAATACCGTAAAGCTGCTTTGTTACTATGTACTATAGAAAAACTATATATTATATGTACAGAGCAAACTGGCACAACAGGGCAAAAACACAATGGATATAGGAATACGAATATATTACTAATATATTACTATAGAATACTAATATACTATTAGTGTGTGTATATATATATATATATATATATATATATATATATATATATATATATATATATATATATATATATATATAAATCTACTTCAACAACAAAAAAGATTTTATATTTCCTATATCCTATCCTATCCTATCGTTTAAATCCTATATATGATTATGGTTACATGACTGATTCACACAGATGACTGTTCATTTAACTGGTAGAACTGATATTCATTTCTGTTGGCATTATACATTCTATAACAATTAATAATAATGACATTTAATGGTTTGTAATTCAATAAGACAAAATTATCATTAATTGCAGTTAATTTTTATTTTCTTAAGTTTAATTTAAAGCAGGTGAGGATGAATCTTTCTGAATTAAACCAAAGGAGAGGAGCATTTCGTATGACACATTCCACAATGTTAATACTAGTATAACATGCTATGTTAACAATAGTTTATTAATCCTACTTAAAGTTTTAGATTCCAGGTTCGAATCCCAATTTGGGTTGAGTTTTCATGTCCTTGCTGCGTCCGCATGGGTTTTCTCCAGGTTCAAAGTTTTCCTCCCACAGTCCAAAAGCATGAATTCAAGGTAAAATTTAATGTTAATAAATTGCCACATATAGTGTGTGTGTGTGTGTGTGCACTGATAGATTGGCACCCTGTCCTGGGTGTATCTGCACGAATGGATGGGCATGGGGAATACCCCACGACCCTAGTGAAGGATTAAGCAGAAGATAATAAGTGAATTAATTAATGAATATGTGAACAACTTAATAGTTTGTTTTTTTTATTTTATTGTACAAATTCAAACTATTAATTAAAAGTAAGAGCTGAATTAATGTGTTATTTCACAATAATACTGGCTCTGTACAGATTGGATTAGAAGAATTAGCAAAATGTACTACAGATACATTCTCTCTTCCAGCATGACTGTGTCTCAGTACACAAAAGCATTGAGTTTGGTGTGAACAAAATGACTAAACCCTAGCTTTAATTTTCATGTATGTACCTTAAAAACAATATATTATTATTAATTTCAACTCATTTAAGATAAAACAGTAATTATGACTAGTCCACGTGAACTGAATTAAACCAAAGTTATATTTGAGTTCTTGTACTCTGTGGGGGTTTCTTTGCCCCCCTGTTTTACCACTGCATCATCCAAGAGCACAACTTCAAATATATCAGGAGGAGTCTGAATGATATCGGTGGACTGATGGTCTTGTCTGATGGTATGCAATTCAATCGTATTTGGTTTCTTTGAAATCCTGCAGCAGTAGGCATTTACAAACCAAATAATAAAAAGCAAGTTGCAAGTCACCAGTGCTGCCAAAATGACTCCATTGTACACATCTTTTAAACCTGCACAAAACAAATATAAATTAAAAAAGTCACACTTTAATTTCAGTTTAAAGTCTAATGTGACTGAGAAATAAAACTAATAAATACTAATAAAACACATGAACAGTTTCTGTTTGTTGAATCTTATTGTACAAATTTAAACAGGTGGTTGAAGTGAGAGATGCTCTTTGAATAAAATATGCCTTATATCACAATAATGCCTCTGTACAAAGAGTTCTATTTGGGAGTAACATCAGTGGACTGCTCTTCTCGCTCTCCTTTTTCTTCTGCCATCCCTTTTTTATGCTGTGTGTGTGTGCTGCTTTGTCTGCTGGTTCCACTGCCATAAGCATCTGCATGTTTCGATACACATAGAGCACAAGAATGGAGAGCAGCAACAAGAGTAGTTCACTGCTGTCACCTCGTGACCTTATCTACTAGAATACGACACTTGTGTTTAGGTATTTAAATGTATGCTTTGGGAACCCAAAACTGTTGTCAACATTTAAGACACCAATTTAAGAACCCAGATTTAGTTGACTCATTCATTTCAGTACTTCAGGAGGCTATATTATACTTAGCTTGCTATATTTCTGTGGGTGGTAGCTTTTGTGAAGTGAAGCATCATATATTGTTCTGTAACTAAAAGTTTAACTCACTACACTGTGCATGCATCTTGCCAAACAATACCTATATACAGTAATTAAACCAACATTAAACAATTATTATATTTCAGTAAAAAGAGACAATTTTTTTACCTTGCAACATTTTTGTAATTTGAATGCTCTGACAATTTGCAGCAGTATTCTGTAACTGAGCTTTGTCTGACACAATTGATCAGAGGTGTCAAGTGACTTTCCATTTAGTTTTATTGCCATGAGAACCACCACTCTGAACATTCCAAAATTGTTGGGAACGTTAATTTATACTCTGTGGCACGTAAAGGAATGATAAAACCTCGAAAATAGAGTTTATTTGTAGTTTTTGACATATTTTAGGGGTTTTTCCACTCAATTTTTCTCTCCCACAAACCCTTTTGAAACATCAAAAAGCAGGTTTTAGTATAAATATTATAAATAAATATAACACTGTTAGTTCAGGTTGTTAAATTTGATTGGCTGGGTCGTTTGGTTTGGTTTATTGTCCGGTGCGTCATTTGTACTCAAACCTCTAATTGTCAAGACTATTATTGTCACTTCAACTGTTGTGATGGCATCTTGGCTGCCAAACATGTGTGCTTATGGCAGAAATCACTGCCAAAAATAGGACTAAAGAAGATCATAATATAATTTTGTTGTTCATTTGTCCATCTTTCATCTATTCATTATTCCATATACTATGCATTTGATTTATGCATAATGCTAATATAAAGTAATGAAGTGATTTATTTTGCCTATTGTGCATACACAGAGGAATTCATCCTTCACATCCTGTGTGTGTGTGTGTGTGTGTGTGTGTGTGTGTGTGTGTGTGTGTGTGTGTGTGTGTGTGCGTGTGCGTGTGCGTGTGTGTGTGTATAGTGAGCACACGTGCCCGGAGCGGTGGGCAGCCTTCAATACGGCACCTGGGGAGAAATTTGGGTTAGATGCCTTGGCCAAGGGAATTTCAGCCATGGTACTTGGTAGGAAAAGGAATCGAACAGGTGGACCTTCTGGTCACAAGGCTGGTTCCTTAACCACATTTATAATTTTTAGGTAAAATAAACTTCAGTTAATGTTAAAATAAATGTAACCGCAAATGCATTGTGGTCTGTGGTTTTTGTCATATGTAAATAATATGTATATGACAATTAAAGAACTTTGAACCACATAACAACATAAGAAGGATAAGGAAGTTCAGACCTTTTTTGACTGAACATGCTTCCCAGCTGTTAGTTCAAGCCCTCATCCTATCCCGGCTTGATTATTGTAATGCATAATGCATATATATATATATATATATATATATTAAATGACTACACGAGAAATATGATAAACATACTCTTAAAATACAAGTGATGTACAGGAACAATGTGGGAGGACATTAGTTTTTTATTTTTTTGTACTACATTGCTGTTTCATAATTTACTTTCATTGCTGGACCCATCAGCTTAGGTGCCAGACAAGCTGTATTGGAAGGTACGGTAAAAAAAATAAAATAAAATAAAAAAGATAACAGTAAGATCTTAATTAGCAATTTTGCTAAACACCTGTAAGTTGAAGCCTCCTCCAGTGAATCTGGGTCTTGTACTAATCTGTGGCAAGATCGGAAACAGACGACTTTCCTCCTGGCTTCTTTCCTTATCCCTACAGGAATTAACACAAAAGACATGAGCAATCATGAATGCCAATAAAAAAACAGAAACGGACACAATCACACATTATAACTAATCTATGGTCAGGTCATTTTAGCTGTCTGTCATTTGTAGCTCACACTGAAAAAACTGCACCCGATACCTGATAATTAATGCGCAGCTGTGTATGCATAGTATAAAATGAACCAAGACAACATGAAGTCTGTTTGCGCATGCACAAAACTGTTATTTTATTGTCATTTTAAACTTCCTCACCTGTTTTTTTGCAGTTGGATTTTTAGCTCCATGTACCTCTTCTTATAATCATGCATTTCATTGGTCAGCCTCTCAATCTCATATTTGTACTCTTTAGTCTGAGACATGTACATGTTGGCTTCACCAGTCAGTGCCTGTTAGAAAATAATATTATAATTAAACCTGTTTTGTGATGGTCCTGACCTATCTTTGTGTGTTCTCTATATACCTATATAGAACACACACCAACCCTAAGTCTTTGGGCACTTTAGGGTAAGGGGGCATTAAAAATATCAAATATGAAAAGTATAATTTCAGAAAAAGTGCCAAAAAATAAATAAATAGGACCTGGAGCTGTCTGGTGTTTTTCCGGAGCTTTTGCTGGTAAAGCTGGATCTGCTCAGCTGTCTCTGGACCAGGCTGACGAGCTAACATTTGTTTTAACTCCACATATAGCTTCTCTTTCTCCTGCAAACACACACACACACTTGTCCTAAAGTACTTCACCTTACACATTCTCCAGCTTAATTAGGTGGATATTTAACTCTCATATCGACTATGATTACTCATTATCCAAGTGATCTTGTGGGTGTTGTCTGTATGAGCACACTTTATTAAAATGAAGTCTTTTTAAAGAGGCTCTCAGGAAGGTTCTCGACATTCAAGTGTGTTGACATTCTACCCCGTGTTATGTTCAGCAGTCTGAATCAGTACAATTAGCTTGCAATATGTATTTCTTCCTTACTGTAAAGCTTGTAAAAAGTTGGTTATTAAAAATGAAAATAAATTTAATGTTGTGCATATTAGAAATCTGACCAGAAACTGCTTCATGAACTACATGATACTACAAATGAGCACAAATGTAAAAAGCCAGTCATGCTGCAAAAGTGCAACGTAAAAACATAAGTATTCAGACACTACGTAGTATAATAACAATAATAGGAAATGTTTACTGTAATAGTGAGTGTACTGAGAGGAAACACAAGCTATTGGTAGTTTAGAGCGCATGGTTGAGAGCCATGTCTTTTCTCCTCATACATGGTTTCTCCTCCTGTTTCATTTTAAATATGCATGAATGCAGTTATATATATATATATATGCAGCATATATATATATATATATATATATATATATATATATATATATATATATATATATTCATTCATTCATTTATTCATTCATTATCTTCCTATATTAGGGTCGCGGGGGGTTTCCCATGCCCATCCAGGGGAGAACGTTTCAGGCGCTGGGCAGATACACCCAGGACAGGGCACCAATCTGTCGCTGGGCACACACTCACTCACACAGACATACTGTACACACTCTACATGGGGGAATTTGGAGAACTCAATTGACTTGATCCATGTTTTTGGACTGTGGGAGGAAACCGGAAAACCCGGAGGAAACACACGCGGACACGGGGAGAACATGGAAACTCCACCCAGATGGAGATTCGAACCGGGAATCCCTATCGCTGAGAGGCAAACGTGCCTATATATATATATATATATATATATATATATATATATATATATATATATATATATATATATATATATATATATATATATATATATATATATATATATATATATATATATATATATAAATATAAATATATATATATATATATATATATATACAATAAAAATATAATTGCTAAGTGCTGTTGAGATCCTGAAGGTTAAATAAAGCTGTACAAGTCTTTCTCTAAAAGGCTGATTGACAGAGAGATTTGCTTCTTAAAGTCTTTAAAATCGATCCTCCCAATGACCTGACTCCAGGGTGGCTTGATGAGCCATCAGCAACAAATACGACGTGACAGATTGGTGTGAGCTGAGAGTGAAATAAGGGTGTTTACCTGGAGAAGGAGTTCTTTTTCCACTACTTCCTCGGTTTTGGTTATTAGGCGCCGTTGAAGAGAGTGAGTCTTCTGAATCAATTCGAATGTGCTGGGGTCTTTTGCCTGCAAAGAAACCATTAAGAGTGAGAAATGAAATAAAGACAATGGATTTGAAAAATGCCTCAGAATTAATAAACAGGACTCAGTGAATGAAAGAGTTTAAGTTAAATATAGCCCTTAACCTTAATCTGTACAGTATCAGTGAAAAGGTTGGACACAACACCTTTCTGCTCCATTGTCTATTTTCTTCACCATACCATCTAGATGGACTTTTAGTAAAGAAACAGATAGACAACAAATTGTAATTGTAGAACAACAACATCTGTCCCTATGTTCAGTGGAGCTAATTTAATTGACATCATGTATAGAATGGTGCATGGTGGTATACCTAATAAGGCCAGTGAGTGTATTTTCAGAATTTGGGCTCAAGTCACCTCAAGTTTCCTCCAGCGATGGACGTTGGTAGGATTCTGAAGTTCTTCCAAGGCCCGGCATCTATTTTGCTCCTTTAGCAGCATCTCTTGTAATCTGGACACCTCCTGTCTGTGGAAAAGGACAGGCGGAAAAAAAATAATTCTGCATGAATCTGTAGTTTATGCCTCACAATAGCTCCTAAGCTCGCAGAGCTGCAATCAAACAAAATAAGCATACACTTCCTCACATACACACAGTCATGCCATTTAATGCAAATGCTTTGGCCATCAGCCTGCTCCTTTGACCTGTTACAGTAATAATTATTTTTTGTGAATAAACACTTTGAAAGCTCCGTCTGCCGTAATGGGTTCCTCTTAATAAACAACACAAGTGAATACCATAAATGATGAAAAAAAAAATCTTTTTTTTTGATACAGAGGAAGATTTGGAAATGTGGGAAAAAGCTGTAGTCGTTAGATTGGAAGATGGATAAAAAAAGAGGAGAGCATTTGGTAAATAGGCTTGATCATGATGCCATCAAGGAGAAACAGCCACTGTACGTGCTACCTCATTTTACTTTTGTACACTTTTGTAAAAGCATAATGGACTTATCAAAACAAATCTATCATTTACCTCCCACACCACACCATCATTGTAAAGCACATATGTACATCTTAACCAAAATGCTGGTCAGACCAAAATTTGTTTTGATAGGTACTCAGCTTACACCTCTTTAAGTGACTTACAAGTATTCCAACTTGGTTGGGGCCATAGAGAACCCCTGAAGCAATAATGCTCAAGGTTTTCGCTCAAGTACCCACATTGGTAACTTCAGTGGACCTGGAATTTAAACCCATAACCCTCTGATTGATAGCCTAATGTCCGAACTACTGAGATACCACACCTGATATTCGAAACCTTCAATTACAATGATACAATGATAATATATACTGTATATATAATATATATTATATTATATATTAAAATATATTATTATTTTATACACATTAAAACTTATGGAATGTTTCTATGGATACATGTTCTCTGTCGTATGTTCTCAGTCATTAAGAGGTACCACTCAGAATTTTGTTGTATTATGTACAATAAAGCTCTCTATCTATCTATAATGTAACCTGATTAGATAAAGATAAAACGTGAAGAGGACTGGGAGAAGCAAGTAGAGGGTGCCAGCAGATGACGATGCAGAAAACGTCAGCCTCCAAAAGAACTACAGTTACTCTGAGACTTACTGAATGTTTTCATCCTATTGCAAAATGTACTTAGTACCTGAGTTCTTTAGCTGTAGACACCGTCGTGTTGAGGACTCCTTTCTCGCAGCATTGTCTTCTGATCTCCATCTTGAGAAGTTTTATGTCTTCCACTCGCTGTTTATATTGGACTTCACCTCTGTTGAGAATTGACTGCTGGATTTTAAGCTTCTCATAGAGTAGTGCCAACTCATCATTTCGTCTGACCAGCTGAGTCCCCAGCATGTCACGTTCAGCGGTTACCTTAGCAATGAAACACAAACAGAAATTTAGTTTGGGGTCAGAGGCATTATTGATCATGTTTAATGACATGTGGTACATACATTTCACGGACCCAATTTACCCTAAGTGGTAGAATTTTAAATTTTTTAATCTAAATATTATGTTAGAATTAAAATATAGCAGCCTTATAGAATATAAATCTAAAATGTAGAATAAAAATAAACATTCCATTATCAATACATAATAAATCTTTATACTAACTGCAGCCAGTCTGTTTATTACAGGCATGTTTTTTATCAATAAAATGATCTGTAATAAACAACAACATTATTATTTTTGAGTTTTTGGGGCCATATATAGATTGTTCAGTGGCCACTGTCTGAGGCAGGGTTCAGTTCGACTTATTTGCTTATTGCCCACAATTCACTGCATGGTGCAAGTTTTGTTTTTATTTACCATTAATTTACAATACAAAATATATGGGGCAAATTGTATCCATGTTTTTGGACTTTTGAATGAGATGACAATTATCAAACAGTATTCTGTTAAACCTATAGTACACTATTAGGTTTCTTGGACATGTACAGGACTAAAGGTATTGTGTGCAATCCCAATAGGAACTTGAAAAATAAGAAAATATAGCTGATAAATAAAAAAAAACACCTATAACAGCTCCAAATCACCTATTACACAGTGTAACACAGTAATGTGATGTCACTGCTTATCAAAGCCAACCATGTTACAGTCTCAGTTGTATATCAGTTGTACATCAACACATCTAAAAGAAAATACCTTTCTTTAAACATTATCTTATCACTCTATCAAAATCCTGCCAGTTAAACCATGATGTCACAGCATTTCCAGTACCATTGTTAATTTTCAACATGGCAAGTTCAATCTTTCCATCTTTCTTTTCGCCGCACATTTTGTCTGCCTCTTTCACCTTTTTTCTCATTAATGAGAACCTGAGCTAAGGTCTGACATGATTCTTTCTCTCTGAAATTGGAAGCTGTGGCCACTGGACCTCAAATTGGCTCAGCATCTAATTGCTTCTCTTACTTACCTGTTTGAATTCTTTCTCTTGCTGCTCTTTCTCAATCTTAGCATCTGCTACGTTCTTGTTTAACTTGCGCTCTTCTGCCTCTTGACTTTCTATAAACTTCTTAGTCTCTTGGGCTTGTTGCTTCATCTTCTGTATCTCAGCCTATCGTAAGCATAAGAAATATTTTAAAAAATCCACTTGGAAAAATTAAAAATCATTTACTTAAAATTATAAATATTTGTTTTATGATGTTAAATATTATAGTGAAGTTGACATGCTCAGAAGCAAAGAATGAAGTTTTTTTTTTAAAGAACGGGGAAATATATAAAAGGGGAAAATGTGTTCTGGATGTGTCGCAACGCTCTGTGTTTTCTTACACCCTCACCAACACGCCTTTCGCCAGCATTGTTCAAATAGCAACAGTCCTAATGCAGATATGTAATCCTTTCATTCATTCATTATCTTCCACTTTATCCTATATTAGGGTTGCGGTGGGGTTCCCCATGCCCACCCAGGGGAGAACGTTTCGGGCATTTGTTACAGTACTGTACCTTAAAAGCCTCATTCTCTTTTTCTATTCGCTGTAAATCCTGGCCCTCTTTATGTAGTGCTGCTGTTTTAATATTGATCTCTTCTTTGAGCTGGTTGATGGTACGATCCAGTATCTTCTGCTCATGTCTCATGTCTGTGAGCTCACCCTGAAAACAAACACACACCCCCCCCCCCCCACACACACACACACACATACACAGCCATGTAAAAATACATCTTTTTTGGAGAACAGTGAAATGATTACAAAATGTGTGGAATGTGCTTTGAAAACTTCTTCCATGTCACACTATAGCACCCCATTTTATTTTCTTTTAAAATAATTTGCTCAGACTCTTCTAATTAAAAGTATAAGTAAAGACTTAAGAAGGTTAATAATTGCCTTTTGTTGTATTATCCTTTAGAGTCTCACTTACAGAGAGAGCACAAGATAATGCATGCAAAAACTGGAAAAATAATTCAATTAAAGAGAAATGTAATCATAAGCTATGAACAAGACTCAACTACTGTAATAATAATGAGCACCATTATCAGTGATTTACTCAATCGTGCATTCAGTAATATTAAAAAAATAATAATAGGCTTCAGAATTTTTTTACTATGTGAAATATTATGTCTAAATGCATTGGGTGTATAAGGGGTGTAGATAATACTATACCTGAGTCTTTAAAAGATTATTGCTGCACTGCCTGCTTTCAGACTTAGTGGCCTCACAGACTTCCTGTTGATGTTTAAGCTTCGTCTCCATCTCAGCCACTCGCTTCTTGTATTCCAAAATCTGCAATTCCCTCATTTTGATTTCGTCCATATGCAACAAATCCTTTAAAAAGAAATAAAAAATAGGTAAAGGTAAGATAAAGAGAGGGTAAAAAAATAGATCTGATTCTGTTGCAAATAAAAGTGACATTGCTCACTTCCAATCTCTAGTCAGTCCATTTGGCTACAACATGCCTAATTGGAATATTTTGAGATTGCTGATAAATCAGTGAGAATCCATTACTTGCATTTATTTTTTACATTAAAAATTCTTCAGAATTTAAATGGAGTCTGAGTGAAGTACTAATGAAATGTGTATCGCTTTTCACATATTCTATAGTCTAGAGCACAAATAACAGCCAACCAACTCCACCTGCTACGTTTATATTACCTTCTGTTTGCACTCGTTGGCTTCATTAATGTACCGTTCACGCTCCTTTTCCAACCTGAAAATGATCTTGCGCTGTTTCTGAGCCTCATTTCGGTAGGTCATAACCTCTTGATCCAGCACCTTCATCTTTTGTTCCTGCTCTTTGACCTGTTTTAACTGCTTCATCGTTTCAGTCTCTGCCTTAATCATATCCTAAACAAGCACACATAATAAATTAAATAGCTTGTAAATAACTATAAATACTGTGGAAACCTTATTGATGTCACTTTGATTAAATGAGAGTGAACCACACTGTTTTAATTACTGTAATGAAATAGCAAGGACACTTTGTAAACAATTGAGTATCAGAAGTTCTTGTTTCAGGATTCCTGTTTGCACAAGTGTGTGTGTGTGTGTGTGTGTGTGAGAGAGAGAGAGAGAGAGAGAGAGAGAGAGAGAGAGAGAGAGAAATAGTGGCATATTCCCAATCCAGTTAAATATGAATGGCCACACATCTCCATATCCAGAATAATACTGCAATATTTAAGATATCAGCGGTGCAGGAAGCTACTATGATAAGTGAGCAAATCTAAGATGAAGAAGGAGTTGGGAGAAAAAAATCAGGGAGAGACATTATTGTCATGTTATAACCATTTAGTCTTTAGATTTCTAGAGAACAGCATCAATTGTCAACAACCACATTTATTTTTAACATATATATAATAACATGTAAAAATACCTACCTTACTGAACATTTCTTTCTCATGGACCAGTTCACTTATCTCCTTCTTATAAGTTTCTGATTGTCTATGTGCTGTCTCCAGGTCTAAGGAAGCAAAACAATATTATTGGTTAAGCCAGGTCAAAAACAGTGTCTAACCTTAAAAATGCTCTTCTGGATAAATATCAGCACACTCCTCAAGTCTCCCATGGAAAGGATAAATGATTTAAAATAACATGTCATATTAGCTCCTGTAAGCATAATGTGTAGGTATCTTAATACTCTTCTCCAAATAGTGTATATTGGGATTTTAAACAGACATGCTGCCATTACGTGATTTATTTTCCCAGGACATTCATAGATATTTCTTTGAATACCAGGCCTCTTTTCGTCCATGCCACATGATTTTATAAGATTGACTAACCAGTATTAAGTTTATGCCTTTTTTTCTGTAGAAAATGTAAGGAGCATGCAATGTTGAGTGTGTGTGAGTGTATGTGTTTGTAAGGATAAGTCTGTATCCTGCCTTTCTCGAGTCCTGCCATCTGGTTCTTTAGTGTTTCTCTCTGATTTTCCACATCAATTTTCTGCTCTTCCAGTAGATACAGTTTCTTCTGTATTGTATCTCTCATCTTTTTTAGTTTAGAAATTTCCTGATTCATCTGAGTCATTTCCTCCTCTTTCATCTGCATGGAAACACAAGAAGAAGAAATTTTGCATTTATGTCATATCTCTATATTTCTCTCAAATAAGTAAAACATCTAAAAACGTAAAAAAAATAAATAAATAAAAATTTTAAAAAAACAGCCCCAAGTTCTACGGCTCATGTTCTATGAGTCACAGACTCATAGAGCTTTGGATCCACATACATTAGAATAGATGATGTTGCAAGCTTCTGGTCAGTCAAATTCTTATTATTTTTAAACTATGCCAAGTGGCCAGGAGAGGATTTAGGTGTAATGGGAAGAAAAGTGTGCATTCAAACCTCTTACCCAATTCACAGCAAACCAGGTAAACTATTCATACCGTTAAGACACATATTTGTGTGTAAACAGCGGAATGAACAGAGGTATAAAATATCAATATTTGACTAGGATAAACAAAAAGGAAGAACAAGGAATATCAATTTTCATGAGCAGACTGTACTGCCATTTATACTTTGGTAGTTGTTGGATCACAACGTCAGTGAGTGTGACCTCTGAGTTGCAACCCAATTTTTTTTTTTTTTTTTTGGAGATAGAGAAACATTCTTGATCAAAATTGAAATAAAATATTGTATTATAACTGTTTAGCTATTCAGTGTGCAATATTGATAAAGTGGGGTTTATTGAAGTAAACTTTCATTACATAGATTTATAAAAAAATAAAATTGCAGTAAAAAGAAAAACATCAAACATATCTCAAAGAATTGTACACATTTTAACTGGCAAATCTCAAAAATAAATGAGTTAAGTGCTGCTTAAAACTTAGATTATTAATTTTATCAACGATATATAATAATTCCTACAGCACCAAGTAAAGCTTTTTCTGAGATTTGTCACACGTAGAAGTACAACAGATGTACAAGAGATAAACCATAGAATCCCCATATCAGAAAATAAGGGACTAGGGATTAAGATAATGCAAACTGAATTTTTCTTTCCACTACATGCATTATATTCTAAAATGTAGATATTATGCTGGGCTTATCTTTCTTAACCATTATCTCATTATAAGACTAAAAAAACTAAGCCATTGCAGCTTTTAGTCCACCTGCACATGATTGCATGATTTGAAGACTGAATCGAATTTAAGGTTGATAAGATAGGAACTATTGACTGGAAATAAACCTTACAGAAACTGAACAAAGATTTTTTTTTACACTGAGAGTTAATTTAGTCTCAAGCAGAACATAAATAGTCATGTGTTATTCTTGAATGTGACAGTGTAGAGCCCCCTGAGTGGTAAGTAAAAGGTTCTCTTAGAACATTTTTCATTTATTATTTCAGGACATTTATCAAATTGGTCAATTAATTCATACATTAGAAAAAAAATATAGAGTAATGTCTGGAATAATTGAAAAAGTAGTTCACAGTTCAATACTTGATAAATGATATTGTATTTCTCACTCTTGTTCTCTCGTTCTCTCTCTCTCTCTTTCCCATCTTACTTTTTCCTAAATCAGAAGACTAGATAGAGAATGCCACAGCTTTCCTTTTTATTTAAGCTGACTGGAGAACATGACCTCTTAAAAGCTTCTATCTATTACAGTCCTGCACCGCTTGTGTTGTGTGTGTGTGTGTGTGTGTGTGTGTGAGTTTAGTTTTTTTGTCTTTTAGAGAATTCACATGAGATTTTCAACCCTAAACTAAAAAGCTAGCTCTAACACTAACAAATAAGGTATATTTTGCACTCACTTATGTCATTATCTTCCATTTAATCCTCTATTCATCAGTAAAAACTATACATTGCTAGCAGTTTTTTAAATTAACCTAGTAAATCGATTTAGACAGTACACAGAATATATTTTCACTCGGCAGTGAATAGCTCTATAAATATTTAGGATTTATTCAAAACAGCAATTATAAAAACACCACAATATATTTTATTTCTTTTCATTAGCATAATACAGTCACTACAATCCAGCAACCCAGTCACTTATGTCCCTATTATTCTTTTACTCTTGTTGTGTCATCAAAATGTTTACATCTGAATTATAATAGCATTGTTTTGGTTACGGAAGTGAGTTATGGTTCGTAAATCTTCAGTCTTTAGTTGCACATTAGGCATTTATATGGGTGCAGTATTACTCTTTAACTGTTAGCTGTAATGAAAGATTACAGAGGTTTGTATAGCCTATCACAATGCTAGGAATGTAGGAATGCCAAGTGCATAGGCTGTTCTGACTAATTTTGCAAATCACTGGTAATAGGAATACAGAAGCACACTCCACACGAACTCCATGGGACATTATAAAAAGGAGAATCAGACAACATTGGCCAGAGGATTATGGTATCACACAGACGTCAAAATAAATCTCATCTCATTATCTTCTGCTTTATACTATACTAGGACCTAGGATCATTTCTAATATAAAAATAAATGGAAGTATATGCACAATAACTTCTAACCTTATATACACTTAAAACATATAATGCAGCTTACATAAACAATAGATTTCTGTGTATAACTGTAAATCACAGATTTGTCCTATATGAGTCTCATATGTGCATACCTTGAGTTCACAGGTTTGATTGTTATTCTGTAAGCTGAGCTTGTCCAAGTTCTGTATGCAGAGCTCATATTCCTGCTGCAGTTTGGTGTAGCGCACATGCAGCTGCTCAGTCTCCTTAGCATTTCTTTCATTCAGTATCTGTTATGCATGCAAAACCAGAAAGAAATATGTGAGTGTGTGTGAGCTCAGAAAAATTGCTCATTTTATTTGAGTGTGATTATGGAGGCATTCTAGGTAATAGTAAAGAGTGCAGACCTGTATATTACACTGTGCAGTGTGAGGATCTTACAGCACCATTCAACCATTCATTGTATTTGCGAAGGAGGCAATAATATGAAGTCTAGGATGTGCATGCAGTAGCATAGAAAAGCTTGAAAATGGTTTGAAATCTGTGCCTCGAATGCACATTATCACGTTAATGATATGATGATCCTAGTGCTTTAAAAATACAGTCATGGCTCTCTGATTTTTTATCACAGAACCAGAAGCAAAACTCAATTACATAAGCATTTTAGTTTTAGACACTAAGCGAACTAAACTCCCAGGAAACAATACAGTGTTTTGGAAAGAGCATTAAAACTGCTATTTCAAAAAAGGCAACACATCAGCACAAAACAACAGCAAATACTTTTTTAGTCTGATAGCTGGCCCAATAGTTAATAATTTGTAATTAGGTCCGATGTATGCTTCATTTAAAATAATGGACTGTATATCTTACACACTGCTATTAATTTAAAGCTGTGATTGTGTTACTATGATTACTCACCCAATTGATTTAATTTTAATGATATTCTATAAATGAACCAAGTCATTAAATTAACTATATAAAAATACTGCATTCAGAGGTATACACTATATGAACAAAATTATTAAGACACACGTCTTAATCACTGAATACAGTGTCATTTTGCCATAGGTTTATAAAATTAAGAAGAAGGCTGTGCATTCAAAATTTGACCGGTACTGTATATAAAAGACTGAATTAAATTTTGCTACTTAGTACAGGATGTATTTCAGATACTATTCTTTTACAGGCTTTAATGCGAGGACACGAGGGACATAGTAACATAAAGGATTAAATAAGTAAAAACATCTTTTGTCAGTTAGTTTCTATGTGTCCTATATTTATGTCATTTTTTGGTTTATAAACACATTTCTATCAGCAGAGCTTTTGAATGAGTTTACCACTAATAGTAATACATCAGCACATTTTTATCTAATGATGGACATGGTTGACATGGTGACATTGGAGCTTGACAGCAATATGTGTGTACCTATTTATACAGAAGCACTGATGCACAGACCACATGCTATCACAAATGCTGATTATTTATATATTTTTTATTATTCCATATATATTTTTGGTCACTGTTTATTGGCCCTCTGGTATTTTTTTAATCTTTGAGAAAACAACCAGAACGTGAACACAGTAAACAGTGGTTTCCACCTTAAGCCAGCACTGTGATTTTTCCTTATTTCCTATATCTTTTCATGTGTTTTTTTTAGTATGGGATTATCTGTATTGTAAACTGAACCTTACCTTCTGCTCACGGAGCTGTTGATCCAGTCTTTGACACTCATCCTTGTCTCGCTGAGATTGCACACTTACTGATTTGATCTCGGTCTTAGAGGTTTGCAAGTCAGCTTGCAGTTGCTTTATTTCCTTTTCCAGCTTTTCCTTGCCCCACTTCTCTCTTTTTCGCTCATTCTGACACATCTGGATTTCCTGCTCCAGCTGGAGATAATGTTCAAATCACAATTACTCTTACTGAAATTTCTATTAAAAACAAACATCTTTCAAAAACATTCGTGAAATGTTATAAAACTCATCCATATGATCACAGATACACACCATATAGGGTTAATTTAGAGCAGCCAATTTCCCTTGAATACGTGGTTTTTGGACTGAGGGAGAAAACAGGAGAACCCAGAGGAAACCTGGGTTGATACAGGGAGAACATAAAAACTCCACCAAGGTTGGGATTCGAACCTAGATCCCCGGGGCTGAGAGGCGAACGTGTTAACAGGTAAGCCACTGTGCCCTTCTCTGTGATTTGTAGTCACCTTTAAACACCTTGAGTATACAGTTTTGTTTTTTTTTTGTTTTGTTTTTTAACAAAGTTAGACATAAATATACCAGGTCTGTTTGGGTGTGTGTGTGTGTATGTGTGTGTGTGTGTGTGTGTGTGCATGATCAGCCATGCATAAGTTTTGTTTCTGTATTGTGCTTGGTAAACAAAGCAGAAAGTGTATTTCCTCCAGTCAGGCCAATAACAAGGGAGTCATATCTCTCCATAATGCCAAAGCCAAGCATTTCATTTTAGAGCTCTGTGGTTACAGTCTAACCAAGAAATATGATATGTGGCAATTGCAATGTGGTCTGCAAAACTAACAAATAATACAGCAGGCACAACTTTCTGCTATTGATTTGCTGATTGTAAATAATATCACAGATGAATTATTACATGGCTTAACACATTTTCTGCACAAACTAAATAAATAATATAAGAAATAAAAAATAATGACTTTTAAGTCATGAAGCAAAACCAAATTTAGCTGTACGTCAAAATAGTGTTAAGAATTTTAGATTAAAGCTGTTGAAAGAAGCTGTATTAAAGAGGGCAAGGCTAGAAGCATGCGTGAAATCGAATACTAAATCAAAGCTATGATCATGCACCAGCTTTCAATTCCCACTACTTATATCTAGAGTATTATTGCAGACATAAGTAGAACTGTTGTCACTAATGCTGAATTACATTATAGTGACATAAAGCTTGTATTAATATTTTTTGCTAAGGTCAATGAGATTGGCCAAAGAAGAATAAACAAAATACAGGGAAATAAAAGTTTGGTAGCATGTTTTAAGAATCCAGAATTAATAATGCATTATAAGTGTATTCTTAAAAGCTATATAAAGTTTTTATAATGCTTAATAACATTTGTAACAGGCCTCCATTAATGTACATCGATGTTCATAATAACAGTCCTAAAGGATTCTAACAATATGACATAAGGCTTTATTAGACAATGTAACATCTCATCTCATTATTTTCTGCTAATACCTGCAAGATGGTTTCCTCAGCCTTGACCCTAGCTGCCTCCATCTCTTGCTCAGTTGTCTTTCTGTCATTGTCTCTGTAAGTCACCAGTTCAGAAAGTAGTTCATCTCTCTCGGCTGTCAAGCTCTCAATGGTTTTTAAAAGATCGGCCGTGCTGCAATACAAAAACCTATTAAGAGGACTTACAACGCTTGCTTTACATGTACAGGTTTACTAATGCAGTAAGTTACAAGAGGCATACAATGTTGTTTATACTTATTTAGAGACACACTTATGGTAGCTAAGGTTATTGTACAGTTATGTTACATATTATGTAACAATCTATCACTGCGCTCCCATATATTATAACCCAAAGGTTTTAGTGCATTATGTTAATAAAGCTTGGTGCTTTGCTTGAAAAGTCCTGTCTCTGGTCTCATCATGTCACACTGCATTTATTAAATTTACACTTTTAAACTACACTAGACACAACACTTCACTGTTACCTGTGTTGGGAAGTGACCTGACTGTCCTGTTGCTCTACATGGGCTGTAAGGTCGGCTAAGTTCTGGTTTAGAGACTGAATCTTCTCCTTATCCTTCAGCTCCTTCTCATGGGCCACATCAATCATTTTCCAAGCTTTGTCAAGTTCCTAAACAATATGTGCAAATGTAACAAATGTAAAATCATACAGTATTATTTAAAATGATCAATTCTTGCTTCATTACAAGGAACACTCTTGTGACTCAAGTATGAACTCAAGTCAAGTACTTGCATTCATTACAAATATAATTGATGCCTTTGTTTAAATCTGTCTATGTCTTGTATTTGCTTCAATAAAGCCATTTTCAATTCCATGTATTAAGATATATATTGATCAGGTTTTTGCATAGTGAGCGTGCCTTCAGTTTATCCCAAACCGGGCATATTGTATGTGTATTTTGACTTTCCTAAAGTGTATATATATATATATATATATATATATATATATATATATATATATATATATATATCAAAATTCCGATACGACTCATTTCTGTGAAATAAATATTTTTTTCAGCCAGAAATATTGCATTCATTTTATTTTATGCTGAGTTGTGATTTTCTTCTACTATACAAATTCTGTACCTTTTTGAGTGATGTAATATGAGCCTGGTCATCTTCAGTATTTTTTAGAGCTGTGGTCATTTTAAGAGAGCTAGAGACATTCTCAGCACTCAGTTCGTGGCACTTTTTCATCAGCCTATTTTCATTCTCATGAGCCTTTGTCAGGGCCTTTGTGATCTTTTCATATTCAACCCGGAACTTTTCCAGACTCTTGTCCTTTGCCAGTTCAGTCAGCACCTCCTGGAACCCCCTCCTCAGTTCATCAAATGAGCTGTCCTCATACGGCTCCTGGATTTTCTCCTGTTACATAAGACATAAAACACTTAGGCCAAAGCATTTTGTAAATTGCAGCCAAAGATTGCAAAAATTATGATAAAGTGGATGGAGGGTTGCGTGGTGCGGCACGGTGGCATATCTGGTAATTTTATTATCAGTTCAGCTACTAGCTATATTACATTACAACTGTAAAAATAATGTAGGAAAGGTCGGAAGCTGTAATACAAGTACTTATAATTGCATATATCATCTTGTCTTATTATTCATTCATTCATTAACTTCCGATAAGATAATAATATCTTCCTATATTAAGGTCGCCCATCCAGGGGAGAATGTTTCGGGCGCTGGGCAGATACACCCAGGACAGGGCGCCAATCTATTGCTGGGCACACACTCACTCACACAGACACGCACGCATACACACTCTATATGAGGCAATTTGGAGAACTCAATTGAATTGATCCATGATCCAGTTCCTGGGCAGATACACTCAGGACAGGATGCCAATCCATCACTGGGCACACTTACTTACATATACAAACACAGACTATACATGGTTAATTTAGATTACATGCTCAATTTAGAGCAGCTAATTCACATTGAATACATGTTTTTGGACTGTGGGAGGAAAAAAGAGCCTGGGAGAATTAAAAAAAAAAAAAAAAACATGCAGATGGAGGGAAACTCCACCCAGATTGAGGTTCAAATATAACACCTACGCTTCTCTGTGGTCCTATTTGCAACCTATGAAAAATAATTAAAACTAAAATATTAATAATTAATACTGGAACGCAGTTAAACTGAATCTTTAATGTCCGTATTAAAACATAAAACCACACTTTTAGTATAACACATAATGATACATAATAATTTTTAACTGAAATACCACTAACAACTATATATCGACTACCCCCCCAATCACCCACCCACCCACGCACGCACGCACGCACACGCACGCACGCGCACGCACACGCACACACACACCAGTCCTCCACCACACATGATTTCCAAGCAGTCCCCAAAGTGTTTTATTTTGTTTTTTTTTTACAATATAAAATGTTATTTATTTATTTTTTTTCTTTTTTGATGTTATTTTCAGTACTGCACTTTTCAGAATGATGTCACTTAGAATCCACGTACTGAAAAGCGATTTAAATCTAAAACTGAATACAAATATAAACTGAAGTGAGATGTGTGTTAAAATTAAAAATGTTAAATGACAGAAATTTATAATAACGTAAAATTTCGGTCATGAAACCTACCTCCATCCTGTCTTCTTTTAGTTTTAAGGTTTATGCTTTTACTAAGGTAATTCATAGGTTTTAACATGCAAAAAGTGGAGAAAACCTGTTCGCTAATGCTGTGTAATGCAAAGCGTCCTGCGTTGCCTAGTAACCAAACATCCAGAGATGCACCGCCTTCTTCCTCAAGCCTTTTGTGCTGTAATGCATTTTAACCTCGTGTGACCTACTAAGTAGTGCACTAGTTAGGCTGACTGTCTCTAGGTAAAACAGTGTCAAAGCACACCCACACACACACACACACACACACACACACACACACACACGCGAGCATTTTTTTTGTTATTGCTGTTCTACACTAGGGGGCAGCTTTACACAATCATCGGGAAAATTAGGATGTTTTCCGTAAGTCATTAGGACTGGAAAATTAATTAATGGGATTTTTTTTTTTTGCTTACACTAATATAGAAGACAACACTGTGACACCACTGTTCAGAAAGCAAGTTAATAAGAGCTTGCACTAAATTTATAATATTCACTGAGATGCTGCAAAGCTGTTTTGAGGTGGTTATGTTGTAGAAATGCTACTTATATAGGATTACTCATATAAGAACATCTAAACTCACAAAGTGCAAAATCCTCAGGCTTGTAAAATAAACGGACATCCCCTCGACTTATATGGTTTAGTCCAGTGTATCTGAAAGTAATAAAAATAATAATTATAATAGGTCAACAGCAAAAGCAACAGATGTTTCGATATATTCAGTATCAGTCAAATGTTTGGACATGCCCCCTTTTTCTCCATTGCCTGTTTCCTCCACTTACCATATAGATGCACTTTGTAATTTTACAGTTACAGACTGTAGTACATGTGTTTATTTTCTTCTTTTTTTGACAGCAGCGTCACTGCAAAACTGACAGACAATCCAACACCTAAATTATACCCATTTTGTGATGATCCTAGAAAACAGAGAACCAAAAGGAGACATGGTAAGTGAAAAAAAAAACTGACAATGGAGCAAGAAGGAGGTGTGCCCAAACTTTTGACTGCTACTGAAAAAATTCATACTAAATGAACTATCTTTATAAGAACGCAAGTCCTGCTGTTTATTCAATTGGTAATTGATTCATCCAAGTCATTACATGAGAAGATATGAGAATTGCATCAGAAGTTCAGCTTCAATAATCTGTGTTAATTAACTGTTCCATAATGGTTTCTTCCTTGACATTTTGTTATAATTTCTAGAGGTTTAGGGAACAGTGAGAAAGACTTTAATCAGAAGACCACATTAAATTTAAATTATGCATGAGAATGTTTCTGATTTGAAATCTATTACTGCCATAAGATGTGACGATAATTGCAGGCTTTATTCGCAACTACTTATTATACTTATATATTTTAATGATAGAGACAGTTGATGGGTTGATTAGTTATGACAATAACGAGAAATGTCAGAATCCGGGCGGCACGGTGGCTTAGTGGTTTAGCACGTTCGCCTCTCAGCACTAGGGATTCCCAGTTCGATTCCCCATCTGGGTGGAGTTTCCATGTACTCCCTGTGTCCGCGTGGGTTTCCTCCAGGTTTTCCGGTTTCCTCCCACAGTCCAAAAACACCTAATATAGGATAAAGCGGAAGATAATAAATGCAATGAATGAATGAATGAATGAATGTCAGAATCCCAGCCATGTTACTTATGAAATTTCTTTATCATTGTTACATGACTTAGATGTTAAAAGTTTCATAGATGGGTGGTAAACCTTAAAAGAGATCTTTCTATAATTGTAGGTATGTTTGTGCTTGTCATGCTGAAGGAGAAGAGGCAAGATAGGACATGGACAGATGGGTAGACTGAATAGAGTCCAGCAGAGCCAGAGCCTAGGGTAGCTCACAACAAGGCAATAAAAGCATCATATCATCTCATTAATGACCCTAGTTTTTTCTGCATGACTATAATCCAGTCTGCTGCCTAACTATACAGATAAGAGATGAGGAAATTTACTTTAGCTTGAAACTTACAGCTGAAACTGCAGTATGGAGGCTTTAAAGGACTCTGAGTCCCTCTGTGATTACTGAGCATCAGTTAGTTCTGAGATGAAGAAATAAACCTTACACAGGCACTGGAATGAGCAGCTGGGATCAAACTATAGCAAGCCAAAAGGAAGCAGTACAGCGGCGAACACAAGATACCACCTGTACTCAAAAACATGAGCAACACGAAGGAAGGATTAATAACTACAACAGGGATAATGGGTGCAATGTCAATACAAGAGCACACAAAAAAACACTGATGGGTAGAGAAATGCAGGCCTGTAAAAGTTCTTAGAGTGGTGTGCTTGGAAGTGGCTAATTAGTAGAAGACAGAAATCCGGGGCAGGTTACTTTACATTTATAAAATATTTTATTTAAGTGTGAATTAACACCACATGAATTCTGAAATCACTTAACAACACTATGATGTAAATACGAACAACAAGAAATGTGTATGTTTTTATTTTTTCTAAATGTGTGAAGAATATCGTTGAGAGCCAGTAGTATAAGCATCACCAGGGCAGTGAGGTCCTTAACTAAAATTTTACTTCTAACCTCATAAAATAGACCTGAGTCATACTTGAAAGAAGTATGTGAGAGTGGGAATGAGGTGGTTTTTGCTCCCAACACAATACTTTGTCCAAACACTGTAGAAAAAAGCAGATTTTTTAATCAAATGGACAATAAATCATATGCATCACACACATATCATTGAAATAAATAAATAAAAAAACTTGACTCTCCCCCCACACTAATATCTTTTGTATAACTATTAGTTGTTCCCTACAGTATAACACTATTTTTAAAACATCAACTTACCATACTATACTTTTTTTGTATTTATTTTTATAATGTCATGATCACCAGCATTTCTTGTACTTTTGCTATTGTGATTTGTGTCTATGATATTACAATTGTAGTACCATGTGCTTAACCTTCATCATTATCTTCATCAACTTCATGTTTGTTAATTTGTTTTCATGACTAAGCAAGTTTTTGGACTTTGCATGTTGTCTAGCATAAATAGATTCAGGTCCATGCATTTGTCAGGAGTGGGTCCACTAATAATGCTGCTGTCCTTGTCATGCCATGGAGCTCGTACATTATCTGTGGACAAATGCCCAGAGGAAATCATCCATCCCAGAGCACAGGCCATGCATCACTGGCTTGCTGTTCACAGAGCATACCAGAATTTGATGGAGAGAAAGCTTCATCCAGAGTCTCTCTAGCACAACTTGTCATGCCACCCAAATGGTAGTCATTAATGAACCTGTCTGTAGAATATAGTTTGTTAATGCAATAAACTAAATATTTGAGTTATGTTAAACAGCTTAATTTTACCAAAATGATCAACAGTGTGCACATCAGCTTTTTACAGTACTAATCAAAAGTTAGGACACAGTATTTTCGTAATATTCTATATCCTCCACTTACCATATAGATGGACTATTACAGACTATAGAACATCTGTTTTGTACTTTGTTTTGTATGTCCCCTGTTGGTTTTCTGTTCTCTATTGGTCTGGACCATCACAGAATGTATCATTTGGGTGGTGGATTGTTTGTTGTCAGTTCTGCAGTGACACTGATGTGGTGAGGGGGTTTTAGTGCAACAGAGGTGCTGTAGTTAGATTTTAAAACCTCAGTGATACTGCTGGGATAGGAATAATGCACCAATCAAATAATACCTGCTCTAATACCTGGTGCTACTATTGGAGTTCTGACCCCAAACTGTTAAACCACAATGATTTTATATTCTGTTATATATTAAGTCTTGTTGTGATAGAAAATGTTTAACAAAGAGCAGCTACTTTTAATTACCTTTCTTCTGTCGTGATTGTATTTAGCGGGCACATACAATAAACAACTCCTGTTGTGATGAAAGACGGGTGATTGATCGTGTAAAGGCTGTAATTTAAGTTCCTGTACATCATTTGCATATTTCTCATCTTAGTTGGTTGCTTGTAAATAACTCAAGGGTTGATGTTCATTACTTCATTAATTATCCCAACTATTAACAAACTGATTCTTCACTTTGGCACAAACAAAACAAAAGTCTTTGTGAATTACAGGAATCTGTGACTTTTTTTTAATTAGAAATGAAATATAGATTTATTTGGCTTACAAGTAAAATATTAATGCATTTTTTAACATCCGCTAACAGTCACATGATAAAAAGACACGATCTGAGGAATTGGAAACAAACCAAAACCTAGATATAAGGTCTGATTTTAGCACTGACAGTCAAGTCAGTGGGTGTCTATAATTTGTTTTCATTTGCCTTTAGGATATTACCATTCCCCCTGCTGACAAACACCACCGGAATCAAAGTGATGCTCTCCTCAGCAGAACAATCGAAAAATGTCATTTGCTCCAAAGCAGCCATAGCGTTCTGATATCTAAAGAAGCAAATGCAAACTGAAAGTGAACAGTATTTCAGTGGAATAAAGAAATAAAACATGTGATGTGGAAATAATCAGCTGAAGCCAAGCACTAAGATACATATTACACACACTGGCAAAAGAGCAACTTGGCGGTCCTTCATCTGTACAGAGGTGTATTTGTATTTTAGTAACCTAACTAGAGGGAACATCTGCCAAGCAACTTGATGAAAGCAAAACATTTCTTCCCACTCGCACATTCAGTGAAAAAAAAAGAAAAAAAAGACACACACACACACTTGCCTTGGTTTGGCTTATTAAGTTTTAGTTAATGAGGATTGATAGATTGCTTTCCACCACCAATCATAGGGTTCAGGTATCACACAACCAAGAATTTAGCATCTGTTTACTGGTTTAAAATTAAATTATATTTAATTTAAATTGAATCTTATGAAATAAAAGTTCTCCTTGTTAACTGTGCTGATAATTTTATAGTTGATGGGTGGGTTGAGGGCTGACAAACTGCACACAACATTGTGGGACAAATTAAGGTTTATCTTATCTTATCTTATCTAATCTTACATATGGTTACAAATGTGCAAGAGACAAAGTGTCCTCCTTCTCAGTCTGAAAGTAAGACTATTTATGACTCAAACTCACAGTAATACTACTTCATACTTGTAGACCACACAATAAGTGGGGGAACCCAGCCCTTCCCCCCCTTCCATACATGACCCTAGGGGGGGGGGGGGGGGGGGGGGGGGGGGGGGGGGGGGGGGGGGGGGGGGGGGGGGGGGGGGGGGGGGGGGGGGGGGGGGGGGGGGGGGGGGGGGGGGGGGGTTAAAATATACTTAAGTTTAACCTCACTGCAAATACGAGTTGCCTCCCAAAGCGCTGCCTGCAGTTGAGTTACTCTCTCTACTGTACCACATACACACAAACATTAAAAAAAAAAAAAAAAAAAAAAAAAAAAAAGCATTCCCACACAAAACATGCTTTTGTTAATTATATGGTAACTAAGTGCTAAGTGCATACTCACGAGATGACTTCATCTTCAGTATTATTTACACAACCTCATTAAAAGGACTTCAAATTCTCACTGTCAGTGCTCTTGATAATATTCCAGAAATATTGCAGGCAGTATGGCAAGGCTGACAAAGGCTAATTAATTAACCACAGGGCTGAATAGCAGATCAGTCAGTATTCAAAAGGTCAGCACAGGTGTATATCACAGCTTAATGAACTCAATCCATGCATCACAGAACACTAAATTCAGAACCAACTCATTTAATTTGAAGGGAAATGACAGAGCATGGCAACTATTCACCAACCTCTAACAGATTTTTTAGTGGGTGGTAGTTTGTAAAAGTTTTTTTCTTTTGTGTTTTTAGCATAACTATTAAAATTATAATAATTATTTAAAACAGTTTTTGCAGGTTGAGGATATTCATGAGATTAAGGAGACAAGCCTGGCAAAAATATGTCATTACAAAGTCATAAATTGTAACATTAATATAAAATTACAGCGGCATTCTGTATTCCAGTTTTCCAGTTCATAAATCTTACAGAGAAATACAGGGAACTGGAAGTCAGTTGGCAACTTAGGGTCTCGCTCTATTTCACATGAACCATTTTCAGCATTTCAACTTGACAGAAGCTCATAAAAGTGTAGAGGGTATATCAGACCTCTAACAGAACCATCTGTTGGTGCATCAAGGTGCCTTTTTGAGTTTCTCTTTTGCTAAAGATAAAGCTTAGCCTATAAGATACATAAGATATGAAACTCAAAAAGGCACCTTGATGCACCAGACATCAAAACTTATGAATGGTCTGAGTTTTCAGTATTTATCTAACAAATAAAGTGGTAACATCATGTTTCAATCCTCTTAAATCACAATACCTTTCATTATATACTTTGTTGGCATGGAATTTAGTTCCAAGACAAAACAGGTAATGTAATAACCTACGGCACATCTGAAGCCAGTTATTAGTCCCAGATACAAAAAAACACTGTGGCCTGAGAGTAATGCTGAGTGATCGCTGAGTAACAGATTTGAGTAGAGGGAATTGAAAGCTGGTGCATGAGCATATCTTTGATTTAGCATTTAATTTCATGCATGCTTCTAGCCTTACCCTCTTTAATGCTGCTTCTTTCACCAGTTTTAATCGAATACTCTTAACACTATTTGGACATACAGCTCCATACCCTCTAAACTAAATTTTACTTTGCTTCATGAGTTCAAAGTACATTTTTTTATTTCTTTAATTATTTAGTTAGTTTGTGCAGAAAATGTGTTAAGCCATGTAGGAATTCATTTACTATTTGTTAGTTTTGCAGACCACATTGCATTTACCACATATCATATTTCTTGGTTGGGCTGTAACCGCAGAGCTTGAAAATGAAATGCTTGGCGTTGGCATTATGGAGAGATATGACTCCCTTGTTATTGGCCTGACTGGAGGAAATACACTTTCTGCTTTGTTTACCAAGCACAATACAGAAACAAAACTGATGGAAACTTGGCGTGGCACAGACACACACCCAAACATACCAGGTATAATTATATCTAACTGTGTGCAATTTTACAGACAAAACTGTAGACCCAAGGGTCTTGTGTTTCAGCATCTTTTTAGGCAACATACTCATGTGTATAAACATATCTAGAGGTGGCCACAAATCACAGCTTTTGTAAAAGCATTATTGAATAATGCTTTACAGACTATATTAACAGTCAATGTTTAGGTGTTATTTTTACCCACACATGAGTTTTACCCAGGAATTTGATAATATTAATAACAATAACAAAAATGCTAATAATAATAAACCACTTCTATTACTACTACTACTTTCATTACCACACAGTATTTTAACAACACCACAATAATAGAAATGAAAGCTTATGAGGTCAACTGCACCAGTCTAAATGCTTCAGCCCAATAGGATAAATTGCTGACTGTGTAACAATAACATTAAAAATTGTGTAAAATTACATACAGTTGATGAACATTGCCAAAGTCAAAAACAGCAAAACATTTAGCAATGTAATAACATAAACATAATCAAGATATCATCATCAATAAATATCTCTATGTGTGGTGTGAGGGCGTGATTGGGTGGAGTCTGAGGCATTCAAAATGATTGTGTAGACTTAAAAAAGCAGTACGGCTCTTCAATTTTAGTGCTAATTTGCAACAGGCACAAATCAGCGGTAATTGCAAACTGGATCTTAAAATGAAGATGCTACGCAGCCATGCAATTGCCCATTAAAATGGTTTACGCTATACAACGCAAACAAATTAAGCTTGTTTGCTCATAGGCAACCTTTTGGTCACATTTTAAATCAGTAACAAGAAACGGATTTCCAAGGAAGCAGGGCCAATTAAACCAGATGAAAACAAAGATGAACACTTGAGTTAACATTAAACTTAGCACAGCAAGTAAATAAAAGTTTTAACACAATGTCATCCCTTTCGTTCAGACTTAAAATGTTTGGTTATTTGTTATATTGTTTTATATTATTATTATATATTTTTTAACATTGATCTCTTAATCCTGATGAGATTTCATTTGTTGACTTTCCAAGACACAGTATGTTAACACATCCTCATATATATATATATATATATATATATATATATATATATATATATATATATATATATATATATATATATATATATATATATATATATATATATATATGAATAATTAGAAGTTTATTTGTTTATAGATCAAAGACAATATGTGGGTGAATGTGTTTGTCTATGTGAATGTTATGCTTAATGTAACCTGTCAAGCGTTTCTGTGCCTTCAGCTTAGTGACAACTGAGATGGAATTCAGCACCAACTAGAACTTTTTAACTAATAAATAAATAATTAACTGAGTCAATACCTTCCAATAGAAGAAGTTACTTGCTGTTTGTTTTGGTTATTTGTCCTTCTGGAAAATCCACTCCCATCTCATCTTCGTTTTCCTGGTAAATGGCAACATATTCATCTTAAAATGGCTTTTGGAAAATACAGCAAATACATTATTTGCAAAAATGTTTCTTTTGAATGTAGAGTGAATTCATATAATTTATCATAATATATAAAAAAATACATGTCTAATCCAGTTTAAGTGAAGTGCCATCTACATGCTTCTATGGGTTCTATTGTATGTACTTAAAGGTAATTGTGCAAGTCTACCACATCCGACACAAAACCATGTGTGCGCGCATATATTATTATTATTATTATTATTATTATTATAATAATAATTATTATTATTATTAAATAAATGATTTTTTTAACGTTTACCTGTTTTCAAAATTCCTGTTACTCTTCAATCTTGGTTTAATAAGTCGAAATAAAAATGTGCAAATGAGGAAATGAGTGTATCAAACATATGTGCATATGTGCACACAGCACGTTGCAGTGTGAGCCACCATGATGCATAATTACTGTTCAAATCCCATTATTGTGTTTGGTGTCATGCATGATGCATGTTTTTTGAGCTGTGGAGATGTTTTCTGCTCATTTGTTTTTGTTGCAAATGCTAGAGTGTATTTAATTTAATGCACACTAAATTCTGTACCAAACTCAGATAAATAAAATAAAATATAATAAATAAATAATATAAAAATATATTTCTCACGTTTACAGGTTCTGCCCCATCATGTCCTCTGGTCACACACTTATCTCTACATACACAGTACATACAGAATAATGCAAAAGCCTGGCCATGCCTGATCATTGTGATGTTCCACATATAAGGGAACAAATACTCTACAGGTAACAACTTTATGAACTATTACTCTTTAACTATTAAATGTATCATATTATCCTTATAGAGGATGATTTCCATTGGTCTCTTGGGTGTCTAAATGTTTAGATCATAGTCATGGTTTAAACTTGGCCTAACGAATAAAGACAACATTGCCCATTAATACAAACAACTAATAGTATGTGACTATTACTGTATGTAAACAAACAGTATGCATGCTTTTGATGTTCCATGTTAAAGAATTGGTCTCATGTTTTTTTTTTTTTAATTCAGAAATATGACACTGATGCCAACAAAACAAATAAAATATTTGATTGTAACCATATCAACTAATCAATACCACCCTTGTATTGTATAAATTATGCTATATACAATGACCAAAAAAGCAAAATCTAAAAAAAGCCTTGTCATAACTTAGTCATGGCATGAAATTAAAACGTTGCTGAAGACTATCCACTACATACTATAAAGTAAGTCCTTGAAAATAACTTGCATTTTAAGGGTCTTGCAAAAATGATCAGTAATGATTCAGTTAAAGTAAACTCGACAAACTTTTACAGTGCTTCAGATTTCTTTACCAAATTACATTTACAAAAAATTATGATGACGTGACAGCAGATGTGCTGTATATACAGGGAAAAAAAATATGATTTGAAAATGTATCACGATTTTGCTGCTGTAGACAAGATACAACAAATATTATTCGATATAAAAACACAAACTCAGAACATACATAACCCATTGTAATTATCTTATAAATACTGTACATTTATATATTTATACAAAAACTATTATTTTAACATGTATGAATTACGTTGCCAAATGTGTTGATGGCAGAAGACACAAGAGGACAATAAGGCATTGATTTCTGTAAGGCGTTTACTTAATAACTTACAATTAAAGACAAAAAAAAGCTATGCACAGTAACTGCAATAGATAAATAGATAACAATATGAGATGTAATTAAATTAAGCAAAGTCAAATTAAATGATATTACAACACACACCCATTTTGCTGTTAATAATGTAAAAAATAGTTACATTACTAGATAATAACTAAAAACCCACAGCAATGTTCACCTTTCCTAGGGATTAATCACATTTCTATGCTTACTTCATATAACAAAGCCTGTACAGTATAATAAAGCTCAGAAGAACAATAATCAAACCAAACTAATCGGCACTAAAATGACTAACTTACATATTGTTTTTAGTTTTTTTTTTTTTGAAAATTTTGAGTGTAATGAACAGACTGCTAACAGTATTAATTTTGAAGTGTTGGTTATTTGTTACAGGAAATGTGAAGCTGGATCAGTCAAACTTATCTAAATGTTCTTCTTTCAGGTGTTACAGTAGTAACATGGATTGTGACTTGTAAATAATATGACAAAAGAAGGACGTCTCACGGGGGGGGGGGGTGTTCGGGGGCTAGGCAAATACATCCATGACAGGATGTCAATTCATTGCTGAGTACACACTCAAACACATACTATGGGGCAGTTTACAGTACAGAAAAACCACCTTGAATCCATGTTTTTGGACTGTGGGTTGAAACTAGAAAACCCGGTGAAAACCCGGTGAAAAAAACCCACTCAAACACGGGCGAACATGGAAACTCCACCCAGATTGGGATTCAAACCTGGATCCCTAGCGAGGGACATGCTAACCACTACGAAACTCTGCTGCCCAAAAGTAAGAAGTAAATAAATAAATATATAAATAAACTGAACTAAAAAACAACATATAGTCAAAAATATTAAATAGAAAAATTATGCAATTTTAACTTTAACATTAAAAAGAGTTCGCAGTTTAAAATTATAAAGGAACAAGAATGTATCAATTGTAAAGACTTCAGGCTACCAGTCTAATTACCAGTTAACCTATAATCATCATATCATATGTACTGCTAAATAAAATTAAATAAACAAATGAAAACATAAGAAGTTTGAAAACAGCAGTCCAGTTACATTATTTAATAATGCAATATTCCACAATACCTCAGAGCGTAATACTTTTGTATAAAACAGAAATCTAAAGCCCCGTCTGGTTTGTCAATGATGATGAAGCAATAGCAGTGGTATTAACTGTGTGTCTATACATTCTGAAGTACTATAATGTGTCATTAACATAATGAAACTCATATGAAGTGTGTTCCGTGCCATCAACACATTGTGGACTTTTTGATATGTACAATGTGTGTGGAAATCTTCTATAGGGCAAATGTCTAGTTTGCCACACAGTTTGTCTCTGCACTTCATTTTCTTTCGTAGCCAACCATGCTACTCTCCATAATTAAAATGTCTTCTGATTCTTTATATAGATCTTATCAAACATGACATTCATGCAAATCTGTAGAAACGAGGTCCATAGAAAACTATTAACAATGATGGTTTCTGAAGTTACAAAAAAAAAAAAACAGAGTAAATGGGAACACTTCTGTACACTTCATTACAATACACTTCAAAACTGTCTTATTTTGTCATTTTGTTCAGACACTTGTACAGTTGGGAATCTCTCTTGTGCTTTCACAGGTATTCATCATTCCACCTGGGTACAAAAAAGGAGTTTTGTTAGTTGATAATTCAAGACAGCGAGATCTCTTTCTAAAAGCACAAAATGAACACACTTGCCTCAGGGTTAGTTTTGATTTTTCAGCCAAAGGACACAGCACAGGTGTTACTGTTTGCTTTTAGAACTTTGAGACCTTGGCAGAGCTTTCAAGTGATCATGTATGTTTTTATTTTCTGACTTCAGACCACATATCTATTTATATATCATAATTTCAAATTTCAAAACATAAGGTGTATTTTTGAGGGTAAACACAGTATCCCAACAATAAGTGATTTATAATAACTGTGTGCACTATTGTTACTTGAATAAATTAATGCAAATAGATTTACTCACGTTTAACATGGACTTCCAAATCTTTCTCCATAATCTCTTTAGGGCTGGAGAACTCACTAAGTTTAATTTTGGGTATTGTGTCATTCTGATTCACTGTTCCAATCATTTCCTGCTCTTTTTCATGGTTCACCTCAGCATATATATTAATCCAAGGAATTTTTCTGAAAAAACATTGAAAAAAAAAAAGAAAATACAATAACTATCACCATCACACTGATTAAGTTTTAAAATCTCCATAAAGTACTGTAAATCTATTATTATCTTAATTTATTATAAATTTCAATAACCAGTTTACATTTGAAATCATAGACCGTATATGTGATAATCTATTGATATGTCTGGACCATTTACCATTTTCCTTTATTCAAAACTTTAGTATTTATTTTCCAAAACTTTATTCACACACAGGTGTAAAAAAAAACACCAGTTTTCTTATCATAAATATGTTTCTTAAGTAATAGAGTAGTCATTGCCATAACAATTTTTGCATTAAGCTGCATTAAGTTTCGTTGTTTGTAGGTTTGTGTTATTGAATCACACACATAGGTTTACAGTTAACGCAGGGCTGTTAAATCCATTACATTAGTATCTATGCCTCATGTTGGCTGATGGAGTTTTTTTTATAAACAAACATTCATTCATTCATTCATTATCTTCCGTTTTATCCTATATTAGGGTCGCGGTGGGGTTCCCCATGCCCATCCAGGGGAGAACGTTTCGGGCGCTGGGAAGATAAACCCAGGACAGGTATCCATCACTGGACACGCACTTACTCACACAGACACACTCTATATGGGGCAATTTGGAGAACTCAATTGACTTGATCCATGTTTTTTTACTGTGGGAGAAAACCGGAGGAAACCCACGCAGACATGGGGAGAACATGGAAACTCCACTCAGGTTGGGATTCGAACTCAAATCCCTAGTGCTGAGAGGCGAACGTGCTAACCACTAAGCCACTGTGCCGCCCTATACACAAACATTATTTCTTTAATTAAATGAATAAGTAATACAAAATTTGCAAGTTCTCATTAATACACTTTCACATCTTATATCAGAAACATTAACTTTTTTCTATTTGCATTTATGATTGTATATATGAGACATTGATTTCTTCCATTTCATAAAAATTGTGCTCAATTTTGCTATTTAATTGCTTTGCTAACTCAAGTGTGACATTTCAATAAATACAAATCTTTTTAAATTAATGGAAAAACATTTCTATCCATTATTGATGAGTGCTTCAGAGTTATTTTGACATGCTACCACATGAATAATATTTATCTAAATAATTCAAATAGTTTCTAGTTTCTACATCTGAACCAGAAAAGTGAAACCTTGAAAATGTGTTTAAAAAAAATAAAATGATATTCCTATGCTATTTGCAGAGTGACAGAATGTCAGATGCAACACTGTCCTCAGAAGCCATGTATTTATAGATTTCTGCCTTTAGGGATCTTGAGAATTCTATGTATGTACACATTTGGATGTGTTCTTTGGGAACAACTCCTACTTTAAAAAGTAAATATGTATGTGTGTATATTTAGATATATAGGCTTAGCATCAAGTTATGTTTGAATGAAAGGTTCTTGGCGTAGTCCTCACCTCTTAAATTTGTAGATTAGAAAAACAGCTAAGCCAAGAAACACCACAGACAGGAGCATCAACATGGCTGAACTGCTGTGTCTAGGAATAGAGTCAACTAGTGGAGCTGGGAAGTAAAAAAAATATTATAATAATATTTTTAATAACAAATGTTATAATAACATTTGCACTTGTGAAATTACTGTGGGTAAATATATATCTATAATGTATAAAAACAATATTCCTTAATGTCATTCTGTCTGGAGCCATGTGTACCTTTATTTTGTCTATCTAATGCTGTGCTCACCCAGGACAGGTCTACGTTACGGATGTATAAATAGCCTTCCGATTTTCCATTACTTAGTTCATTGCCTATTTCAAGAGCTATATTGCAATAGTCTTAATAATAATAACATTCTTTAAATAAAACTTTTAATGCCATTCACATGCCTTACTGATTTTTTTTTTTCATTACACACAATTATTTAAATTATAAATTATTATATTGTTTTTGCTTTTGTTTTAACCTATAAAATAAACTGAAACTGCTGATATTAAATACACAAAAATAAGTTGGGACACGCTAAATAAAGCGTGGTTGGTTAATTTCTACAGGCATGAAATGTACTAAGGCGACAAATGACACAGCAAACTGTAATCATATTTATTGCAACTTTCTGCATATTTATAATTGTTTTTAAACTTACGGTGCCTTTAAATCTGCCCATCATGAATTCCATCCATATTTATTAGTGACCATTACATTGACTCAATGGGACTACAAAAAACTTGTCTCCAGCTCACAAAATCCCAAAAGGCAATATTTCTGCATCAATAGACTCAATGAATCTCTTCCATCTAGGCTTTTTGAAAGTCAGCCCCATGATGCTGTTGACCTTTTCTTGAGCAGCTTGAAGGCTTTTTGGACCTTTCAAAACTGAAAATCTGAAGGATGCGCAGTGGATCGGGCTACTCATATGGCCACTGTGACACAGTGAATGCACAACACTATATGTCCAACAGTAAGAAGAGGTCAGGTAGATAGTCATGTTTCAGCAGTCACAGCAAGGCATTTTTGGGTCCCATAAGACTCTTTTAAGGAGGCTAAAATCACACTAATCCAAATTTGGTGATATCAAAATAAAGCTACTGAATGGGAATTTAATAAATAAAAATAACGAGAACAAAAAAAACACAAAACATTTTACATTTTAGATCTCAGTGTCACCAAAGTCTCTTATCAGATCTACAAAATATACTTATTTAGTTTATTAATAAAAATAACATTGTAGCTAAGTTAATAACAGTGCCAGGAGCAAAAATGTTCTTGTGTTTGGTTCTTGGGGTGGCATAAGAACTTACTGTTTGATGTTGGTATGTTCTCCTTGTTTATGCATGGATTACACTATGAGAGATATATATTCCGCTCATATACCACAAACACCTTAAGTCAGTAAGATTAGAGTTGGACTTTGGTTTTGTCTGATAGACTGTTACCCTGTCCAGTGTTTATACATTATGCTCAATAAGCTCTTGGGAAGACTTCAACGTGTACCATAAATCTTATTCAAATAAGTGTCATAAGAAAAGAAACAATAAAAAAGAAGAAAAAAGTAATTATATTTATAGTACATATTAGCAATAAAAATAACACGAAAATCTTACCTAAAGTTAATTGTGTTATATAAACAACAACTCCAGATCCAGGTTTTAGCTCAAATTCGACAAGGTTCTGGTTCATTGCACTAACAAGGATTTCTGAAACCTGTAAAGTAGACAAAAATATCTGGCAGGTATGCTAAATTAAGATTCATTTAGAATAATATGCATAATTTGTAACAGAATACTCAAAAGGCTTGCAAATGCAAGTTGCAAAATGAAACTGCTGGGAACTAAACCTTCAATATATGGGTTATTTCTTCAGTATCTTGATTGCTCAGAGAGCGCTGCTCCCATTTTTCAAAAAGAGTATTTTTCATGACTTTTTCAATAAACAATGAATCATCTTATATTCTGTATTTGAAAAAAAATAAAAATAAAATTCTTACATGCTCTAAATCCTCCTCACTTCCCGTCTTGCCTTCTGTATGGTTCTTTTTTGGAAGTAAAAAGAGTTCCGCCGTTGTTGGAATTCCAGGAAAAACTGCAACAAGTAGCTGCTCATCAGGAATATCAGCAACCTGCATGAAATAAAGTCAAACAGATGTTGAAGAAGTGATTCTATTATTTCACAACTTTTTAGTTAGGATGACAATATACTTTTTTTATAAAAGACCAAACAACTATTTTGCTTTTGAATTTGAATTTCTTGAGTTTACCTACCTTTTAAAGTCACTAAAATGGGAAAAATATGAGTTGTACTTTAGGTAATCCTTTATATTATGTTAATTTATACTTCAAACTTCACTACATTTGCCTGACGCATACCATCACCTTAAAAACAGATTAGCCATCATCTGCCTGAAGAATGTAAGGGCTGTTTTGTCATTTCCCAAATATTTGTTCAGTGGTAAGCTTATAAAGATTATTTTTGACATAGTAGAAAATATAATTTATTACGAGATATTCATAACCCTGAGCACAGTATTTGTGCCCACAGTCTAAAAACACGAATTCAAGGTAAATTGGCTGTCCTAAGTGTACCTGCTCAGCAACCAAAATTCTCTACTGGATGAAAAAAAAAAAACAAAAAGAAACACGATCCTAGTCGAGGATTAAATGGAACATAATGATATTATTTTCAGTTATTGTTACTTATTGTTATTATTCTTAATATTATGATGCACAATTTTGACACATTTACATGTATTTTCTGTCTCATACATCCTTAAATACAAATGTTATCTGTCTACTACATCCTAGTGCTAGTGTTTACACTGATAACATAGTGACAAGTTGAGAAACCCATGAACTTTTTCCCTTAGGCTTTAAACAGCCAACATTTAATGGTTTTGATTATGACTTAATGTCCTTCTCTGTCTCTTTCTGATATCTTTAGAGGTTTAATAGAGCCATTGTGATAAAAAGTAGTTTGACCCCTGAGGCAGAATTGATCTGAGTCAGAATGTGATAGGAGGGAGCTGAAAAAGAAAAGAAGAAAAAAAACAACCACCTTTGTATATGAGCAGAAAAAAAACAACTTTGAACTAGAAACAAAATAATAATCCCCTCATGAGGCTTAGGCCTTAGTCTTTCTCGTAGAAGTGAAAAGCAAGACGGTCTTTAAAAAAGGCATGTCAAATATAATTTTGTCAACAAAAATCTGTTTCTATTCATACTATCCATCAGCTACAACAGACCCTACTATAGCTAATAAAAAATATGCATACACACTTGAAATGGAGATTTTGTAAACCATTTCTGTTTTATTGTGTTGATAAAAATTAATTAATTGATAAGGTTGTTAATTGATAAGGTTGTTATATGTGTTCTGCACAGGTAATTCCAGAACCTTAACATGCAAAGCTTAACAAATTCTACAAAAAAAGAAAATAATTCTTTAGAAAATATCCAACATAAAAAAATAAATCTATCCTTGCTGTTAATTAGCATTTAGGGCACTATCTAACACCCAGCACAAGGCATTGAGACCACACACCCCACCAACTGTCTATTTTTGTGTCTTCTACCTGCATTATTTAAAAAGCAACGGTGATTGTAAATATAAGCAAGACGATGGGTATGGTGGTTTCGAAATAAAGTGTGTTTTTGGTCAAATTCTGGCGTATTGCTATCTTGGCAAAAGAAAACGCAGATGTACAATGTATAAGTAAGGCCCTAACTACAGTATATAAACAACACAAATATATACATTTTAATGAAGTTAAGTTGAAAATATATTGTTAGATGTGTTTTAAGGTTAATGAATGCAGATTTCCCAGATGTTTTATTTTTTCTTTTCTCTACAGGTCAGTTAAGAAGGTTTTATTTTTTCCCTGGTATTTTAAGACCACTTAAAGCTTCCAGCTAAATTCTTATACTGATACAATGCATTCCTGAATTATTTTTGCTATGTTTTTTCTATTTTTGTTATCCTTATGCTTTACTTACAGCATAAATCAAGCTCCAAAAAGATTAGAGTGCTGTAGTTGACATTTGCATTAACAACTACAGACGCTGTTTAAGATTTATGTTATGTGAGAGTCCTTTTCATCATCGTGGAAGAATAAGAAGGATTGAGAGATCTTCGGATAAAAATAGATTCAGTTTTTAATAGTGCTACATTGATGTGACTTGAGTAGATATAATAAAAGCACACTCACTTGCAGAACAGATTTTTTAATTACTTTCCCTACGTCATGCCTCCACTCTGGAATGTCAGGGTTGGCCTCATCCAGATTTGGAGAAAAAGATAAAAGCAATGATTTGAAGATTTCTGTTACAGAGAAAAATGTCAGATTTATTTCATTTGGTATCACCAAATATTTTCTGGACATTACAAAATATTAAAAAGCGATCATAGTAATAATCACAAAATTAATCATACACCCATAGAAAAATAAGGTGTAATCATGTAGGGTCAATAAATTAAATGATAATAAATTAAAATAAATTAAATTAAATGGAACCAGCAAAAAGTATTTTTAAGATATTTGACAAAAAGACCAAGTGTATGCTGTGCATAAAGCCCAAAAGAAGGTCTTAAATTAATTCTTTCAAACTTGGATCCTTAGCCCAAAAAGGTATATATGCTAACCACTACATCAGTGCGCCATCTGAATTATAAATAAAATATCAAAATAAAAAGACAAGATACATTTTTACAGTTATTTTATTCTGTAGTCCACTGTACAGTATATACACATATATTAGTTAATATAATCAGTAAAAGATTTTGGATTAATTTGCAAAATGATTATAATGTGTTATAAAACTGAATTAGCTTTTAAAATGCATTTGAAAAACTGTAACATTTAAATCCAGTTTTGAACAATTGATGGAACATATTTTTTCCTAAATTAAGAAAGAAAGAAAAACCTTACTCACCTTGTACAACAATGCTTTTGGCATCTTGCAGTATGGAGTTAGCAGATGAGACCTGTACTGTGACTGTGTATGTCCCCTCCACTGTAAATATGTAAGATAAACTGCCTTCCAAAGTTATCACCGGCTACAAAATGAAAAATAAATACAGGCCTTAATCATGGCTCTAACTTTATCCTATTTGATTAAAATGGCACTAAGAATAAATTATTCTTATAAAGTAATTCTAATAACAAAGATTCACTGAAGATTTATGCAATCAAAATACAAATAAAACAATATTATGGTAGTTAAATGAGGACTGTAGTTATATGGCAAATGTGCATTGACCAGTGAATTATGCAATGCACAACATTCCATCATACTAACATCTTTTTAAATTAAAAATATTAATAGTCAACAGTTAATGATTCATTTGTTCATCTTGATTGCAGTTGTGGGTAGGGTTGGAACACAAATGAGAACTGAAGATAAAAAGGCAGTCTAATGTCTAATGTCAGGATTTATTTCCTGCAAAGTGAGTTAGAACATATTTAATTAGGAGTGGGTAGAACTAACCTCTGTGTTGTTCCCCAGCCACCAAAAGTAGGTGAGAATTCGAGAATGAGAAGGCCACACCAGTGCAGTCAAGTTCACTTCCTTGTTCTTACTGACCACAAATGGAGATATCACCTGCAAATGCTCAACAGGACCTAAATTAAATAAGCAAATTAAAAAAATGGATAAGATTCTGTTTATGCACACTACTGCATATCAATGCCATTTTGCCCATATCATAGCGATTAAATCGAGACTGTGCACAAAGAGGTCTGTAGGTCCAGTCAAGAAATACAGAATTCCAAAACTTGTTTAAAACGTATTTTTCCAAATATTTAACTATATACATTCAGTAGAAAAAGGTTCACACTGTGCTGTGCCTTTAAAATGTACAAAAATGTACTAAACATTCAGTCGGTAAAAATGTGATGTTGAATTATGTGCATTATTAAACTGGGATAGAACCTTGACATATAAACTCACATTTCAAAAATTAAAATGTAATAATTACTAGTGTACTGTGTGTGTGCGTTACTCACATGTAACATGTAGATACAGGGAGTTGGTGTCCGCTCCTAGACTGTTCTCAGCAACAGCGGTGACTCGAAAAATTCCAGTGCTACGGTAGACATGTCTGATCCCCTCCTCTGTCCAACTGAGGTTGGAGTAGGACACTGCAGTACCATCCCCAAAGTCTAACTGTATATTTGTTCTTAGCGAATCCCCCTGCGGACCATGCAAAAAGTGTTTAATCTACCACTGCATAAAAGTTCTGCCATTTTGTAAGGCTTATGTTAACGGTCCTTAGTCCCAGTGTGCATGTTTGCCCTTATTGGGCTCATCCGATACTCAATTGTGCAGAAACAAGAATATGGAATTTAAAACCATATGGAGGAGACTTCAGACTTCAGACGTAACAACAAATAAGAAGCCATGCTCTTACCAGAGGGCTATCAAACCTCAATATATTTCCTAGGTCAACAGAGAGTCTGCATTTGCTGCATATTAACATTTAGTTATTTTATCAAAATGTTTAATGCATAATAAAATTACTAATCCTAGCTGGATCTTTATTGTCATTATTACTGCAATGAAGATACTTGGTGATCATATGGAAAACTCGGGTTGGTCTGGGTAGTGAGGCTCCTCAATGGAATGACATGCAAGTAGTTAGGTGATCCAGATTTGAATCCCATTATGATTCCATGTCCATTTTCTCTGTGTCCATGTGGGTTTTCTCTACATACTCTGGTTAGTCCAAAAACATGCATCAAGATGTGTGAGTGAGTGTGTGCCCAGTGATGGATTGGCACCCTGTTGAGGCAAAGAGTCTTGCATGTATTAAAAAAAAGCGAGCTGTGTTGCCTGGAGTTTTATGTCCTGTATATATAAAATAGTTCAACAGACCCAACTTAAAACCTCATAGAAAGTATTCTTGTTTAACTTGTAGAAAGTTAGTAGAGGTCGCTTCTGTTTGGGCTACAGCTTTGAAAAGGATATGCCAGTCTGTATGCCTGTAAATATATAAACTAAGACCTTACTGTTAGCAGAAATACAATTGTTTCAACCTGTGGGGTTCAACATACTATTTGCATAATATATTGGATATGTTCAGATGTTCAATATGTTCTGGGGACTAATTAATTACTTAACTAAAAATCTCAGTTGAATCCAGTGTGTTGTTGAATTTCAGAAAGTCACTGAGCTGAGTATCACTGCCAGTAGCTCAAAGGCAGAGGTGCAGCAACAGCTGTATCTGCCTTTTATAAATGAATGATATGAAATAACATAACTGTTTCCAGGAATTACCATGGAGGACAATTAATACATCTTGTGACTGCAGGTAAAAAAAACCTATTGCCAGCCATCATGCCACAGCCTTTGGGTCTCTATTTCTTATTCACACGCACACTTATACACACACATGTTAGATTCAAGGTGAGTATGAAGAAGCAGGGCATTTACGACACAACTAAAAACCCCATCCATTTCTGTGCAGACAGTTCCTGCAGACAACCCATGCGCAACAACAAATCAAACCTTACACAAATGCAGAAATTCTACCAGTCAGCTCTGTGTGTACATGAGTGTACAATGTTATAGTAAGTGTAAGGAGGAATACTGCCAGCTCCTTTTTCTGCAAGCCCATTCCCGTTTTACTCACACTCTTTTGGGTGTTACATCTGGCACACTGCATGTGTATCATGTCTTGCTTCAGAAGGCGTTGAAGATTGCAGCTGCCACTTCTTCCACATGTGTGTGCTTTTGTGCAACTACTCGAGGCAGACATTGTGTGTGATCCTCCCAAATCCGTGGTTATCCTTCCCAAACACTCTCTGCTGTCTGTCCCACTGCGATGCAAAGCGGCTGGGATATTAATTTACGCCACTGCATCAGTGAGCAGTTGCACACGAAGTTACACTGTAAGACAAAGCCTCTTATGTATTCCTGCAGGTTTGCTTTCAGGTGTCACAGAGTGTGGAAACAGCCCCTGTGTTTTTGTGCACCATCTTTCTCGGATCGTTTCACACTGTTTTGTCAAGTTTTGCTTCTTATATCAGAAGATAAAGCAAGAAAAATGTACCAGCAAGGCACACATGAATGCATATTAGGCCTACCAAGCACACAAAAAATAAAATGAAAGAATTAATCTGCTAATATGTTGTGTTTGTTTATTTCATTTGAGTTTAATTGTGGGCAGCATGGTGTAGTGGTTAGCGCATCCGACTCGAATCCCAATCCGGGTTTTCATGTTATCCCCATGTCTGCACAGATAGTTTCCTGGTTCTTCAACAGTCCAAAAAAAATTTTCTAAATATACAGGATTTACAGCTGTAAATATATATATTTCGTTGTGCCTTGGTTAAATGGGAGTGGTAGCTCAGTGGTTAGGGTGTTGGGCTATCAATCTGAAGGTTGGTGGTTCAAATCCTAGGTCCACTGAAGTTGCCAGTATGGGTCCTTGAGCAAGGCCCTTAACCCTCATTGCTCCAGGGGATGTTGTGATTAACCCTGTGCTCACCTTGTAAGTCGCTTTGGATAAAAGCGTCTGCTAAATGACCAAATGTATGTAACTGAACTTTTCATTGCTGTATTTTGTACTTTTATTAATTTGGGAGACAGGGACTCCGTTATCTTGCCAATGTTTCTTTTAAGACCAGGTCTGAATCTGAAGCTTTGTTAAAATCATGACTAGACTTTCATCTACTTTGTGTTGTACCTTGCACATATTAAATATTTATAGCCAACCGCAATTTTCAAGAACTCCAGTCACCGTGCTTCATGAAATTGAAGTCAAATTTGTTAGAAAGTTTATCAAGTCATTGTTTTCTTGTTACAAAATAAATAAATAAATAAATAGCAGTCCTTCCTCTACTTACGCCCTTTTTCTCACCATCATTAATGTATCTTAATTTCATTTCCTCATCTTGCCTATATCCATAATGTGCAACCCTGCCACACCCACCACTGTGCTTGTGGCACTTGTGTGCATGTGTATGGACTCAGTGGGCTGAGTCTACTGAGTATGCATAAGGCTTGACGTCGGCATTTCTCCTTGATGTTGCAGATGGGAGAAAGCAAGAATATTCCCAAACCTGATTAAAACTGGTTTCATTTACACCTTTGATTTACTGAAGTACAGCATCTGGGGGATAACGTGTGAACACCTGAAAAAAATTTACACTGTTAAACTCACAAGTAAGGCCTGCATTGATTGAATTTGTGATTATATGAGAAAACAAGAAATTGATGCAGGAGGGACAGCCAAACAGAACTGTGTCAAGTTTTATGTTAAAAACCTTTAAACCTGCTCTCAATCCTTATAATAAATACTACTGCCACTACTACAACTACTAATAAAATGATAATAATGATAACATTTCATAGAACAGTTCATATGATATATACCTCTTCTAGATAAATCATAAAAGTGACGTTGGTGGCCATTTTAGCTGTGAATTTGTTGTCCTGGGTTGTCAGGCGTAGTCCATGCGGTGGTTTGTTAGGGCACTGTTGCTTTCTTGCGGTATATATTTCCTTTACACCTTTAGTGCAGTTGTTTGCTGCAACCTTGCGATATCTGCAAATCAAAAATATGAGTTATAACAGTATAACAGTTTCAGCAGCATCACAATCATCAGTGTTTAGATTGGGTTTATATTTGGTCATACAGTTCATTAAATACTTAATTGCTTAATGTATGTGCATTAGACCTACCCTGTACTGTTTAGGTAGTTTTGGCCATGGCTGCAACTCCGTGATACAGTTGCTGGATTAAACCAGAATGCAGGCAGACAGTTACCCTCTCCCCTCCTCTCAAAGCCATAATCACTGCAACACACACACAAACATTGAGTGTTGTACATCATATCCACCATTTATTAGTGAACTGCAACTGCATTTATTGAAGTACTCCACCTAAAATTTGTTATGCATAAAAAATAAATAGCTTATCTTACTTAACTTTTGATATCATACTTTAAATTATGGGAACAAAATTATTTTGAAAGTCTCTCTGATTTGAAATCAGTTTTTAGAAAAAAGTTCATTTTAAATGCAGCATAAACTAGACAAGTTTTATTCTAACAATTAAAACAATAATAATGCAAAATAATAATAGCCATCATAATGTAATTATTCATACTTATCTCTATTATGAACACCCTTACTATTTCACATTGCACATTGTTTTAAATTAGTTTAACATATTTGGACCATTTTAAACAAAAATATGAATAAAAATCAAAGAAAAATATGTACTTCCGCAAGAGAGTAATGGATTCTCATTAAACCACTGCAGCTTGACCTTGCACAGACAGAATTAACATTAAAAATGTCTACTGAAGATTAAAAAACAACAACACAACAGCATGAAATTTGCATAGAAATTAAATCTGTTCGGTGGCTCATCTTCACACTTTGTCACAGATGTTGCCAAGTCGTGTCATGCAAAAGCACACTGTAAGGAAATTATACTGAAACGCATGTTTCAGCCTGAACCTTAAAGTGGCCCTTGAAAGAGTTTGGTAATCTAATCAAACTATGCTATCATAACTTTTGTGAACAACATCCAATATGTCATAATACTTAGAAATATACAATTTGAACAAACAGTTTGGAGACATTTATATATAACAGCTACAGAAGTCTTTGTGACATCCCACTTTACCCCAACCATGCAGATATAACAGCTGCCACTCTTCTGTGGGAGTTTTTTTTTTTTTTTACAAGATATTGAAGTGTGTAAATTATTTTAAATAATTTAAATTTTATTTTTTTTTCCAAACAGAACTTGTGAGGTCAATGCTCATTCTAGTTCATTCTAAAGGTTTTCAGTAAAGTTGGTGACAGGGCTCTATGGGAACAAAACCTTCCCAAAACATGTATTTATGGTCCTTGCTTTGAGTACTAGGACACAGCAATACAACAGAAATGGCATTCATCAAAAGCATAAATAAATATGGGTAAATGCTTTTTTTTGTAAATCTGTGCTTTTAACTGAAACCATGAATACAATGATTAAGATGTGTATTCAATGCATAATGATTTTAACTTGTACAGAGGTAAAATGCAAACCATACATGTTTTAACATCATATAGGGGCTCACTTACCATTCAAAGTCATGAGCTCTGCAGATACAGGGTTCAGCTGACAAGATTCTGGAGAAATCCTTTCCCATCATGCAGTAATTGCCTGGTCGCCGTTTGATGAAGATCTGCTTTTGGCCCATCACGCATGGTTCCCCCTAAATTACAGATGAGCACATCAAGAATAGATAATAATCCTTTTTTAGAAGAAATCATACTAGGCCATTAGAGTTGATTACTGCAGCCCCACTAAAAGCTCACAATTCACAGTCGGATATGTCAATCACATTTTTTGAAAAACAGGTTGACACATTTTCTGCTTTAATATACACAAAAAAACTTTTTTTTGTCTATATATATTTTTCTATCCATATATTATCCATATTTTAAACACTGAGAAGAACTTCTGTATCCAACTAACAACTGTCAATTTATGAAGAGGTTGCTAGGAATCAGGCCTTATTTATGTTACCTCATTTATTTATTTATTTTCTAACCTGCTTTAAAAAAATTCACTTGATTTTAATGACGGGACGGCACAGTGAAGTAGTGGCTAGCATGTCCGCCCCTCAGCGCTGAAAATCCAGGTTTGGATCCTTATCTGGGTGCAGTGTTCATATTTTTCGGTTTTCCGGTTTCCTCCCACTGTCTAAAAGCATGAATTTAAGATAAATTGCAACAATTCCTCTGCGTGTAAGCACAGTGGGCAAAATAGATTTCTTTTTTAACTAACCCCCAAAAAATGGTATCAGGAAAGGTGTACAACAATTTGCAAGGACAGAATTTTTTTTAAGATGCTGTTAATAAAGCAAAGTATTTTTATTTTTATAGAATCCTGTTAATCCTCATTTTTACAGGTATAGATTTCATTCTAATTTCTAAAATGTAAAACAGTGTGTATATAAAGATAAACTCATAAAATGATCTATTTTTTCTTCTGTGTGTACTAAAGAGGAATTTTTCCTCCACATTTAACCTATCCGTGCAATAAAACACACATATATACACACACTAGTGAAGTAAGCATATATGCCTGGGCCGGCTTGTATACAGAACCAGGAGAGCAATTGGATTTAGGCCATCGTACTTGGTTGGACTGGGAACTGAACCGCCGACAACTGGGGATCAAATACGGATTACTTCATCACTGGGGTCCAATACTAGCAATCTCTCTGACACACACCATAGTTACAATAAAAAGACATATGTAGCATTGAAGCAACATATTGTTAACAGCAATTCCTGTTGTTTGTGTTAGATTGTTTACAAGCAAAATCTGCCAACATAATTTCACTGCACTTAAGACTATTAAGACACATTTGCAAAATATTTATATTCCATTTACATTCTAATGCAAAGTAATTTTACAAACAAGCCATCACTTACTTCAACGTAAATCTTTTACAGACTGTTGCAGAAAATTTAAATAGTTTTTCACCATTATACAACTTTGGTCATTACTGCTTAAATAAACACGTTTTATTATTTGACTATTGAGTGTCATTACAATACCAAGTATAGTTATTATATATTCCAGAACAGTGGCTCTCAAACGGTGGTACGCAAAGTAACAAAGAGGTAGTATTCCAGATGGATATGCAATACATTATTTTTCCAAATTGCATTTTGTAAACTGCGTTCTGTAATCTGGCCTCTAGATGGCAGTATTCAAAGTTACTTTATTAGCAATTTTGCTTTCAACAAACACATTCATGAATCAAACCTTGTTTTTTTATTATTATACTATTTATTTATTGATAAACATATTTCAAAATAAAAATGCCAGCTGGGATATTGCAGAAAGCAGTAATTGTGCATTGTTGTGTGTGAGCTTGTGATTGTGTCAGTATGAAGTACATTCATAAATGAAGAAGCCATTTAAACATAATATCCCTGTATTGCAGTAAACTGAATAAGTAGTAAACACACAATCTAAAGTAATATTTTTAATAGTAAATAAAATCAGTTACTAAGTAGCATGTTGCATTTAAGCATATTTAATCTTCATAAACATTACCTGATTGTGCAAGTGCCATGTTTGGTAGTCCCCTTCAGTGCAGTGTTTTGTAAACAAGGACTTATAATCAATTTTAATGAGCTGCCATTCTGAACGATCACTGTGTCCAAATAATCTACAATTGCAAAGAAAACAAAAATAAAAATCATGTATGTATGTATGTATGTATGTATGTATGTATGTATGTATGTATGGGTGGATGAATAGAGATACACATGGCAAGGTAAATTATCAATCAATACTACTGTCTTGATAGGACAATGTCTTGTCAGCATGCTTATTTGTGACAAATCAAAAAAAAATAATAATAATAAACCAGATGTAACACTCACGTCAATATCTGATTCTCTGTTCCTGGTTCAACCAGAACACCATCCACGAACAAAGGCATTGCTGAAAAACTATAACGAGTCCACTGTCGTCCTTCATCGAAACTGATCCTAAAAAAACATTTAAATATATTGAATTATATATTGAATAAAAATTCAAGGATTTTTTTCTACATTTGGTTAATTTGTAGACCCATTCATCCAAAGTGACTTACAAGTAAACCAACTTGATGGTTGGGGTCAGAATACAGTTTTAGCCATGAACTACCAACTTTCATATTGATTGCCCAACACCATAAATACTGAGCTACCACACCAATGCTTATTTTTAAATGTGGTTTTACAAAAACTGGAATAAAGCAGACAGATAGGTGTAAAAACAAAACTGGGTTCAGAAAAAGGTGAAAAATAAAGGTAATTTGATATAGCAAAACCAAAACAGCTGGGGCCCTGAAAAAAATTTCCGGAGAACATTGCAAACTTGACAGCTTTTTAGTTCTACCTCAGAGGTGTTAACAGATGAGTAGTGCATCTGTGACAAGGTTTAACAATAGCAGGGCTGTGGAATGACACTAAAGTTCCCTTACTACTTTAAAACCTACAGACTGAAAGCATCAGTGGAAGACATGGGTTGACACATTTCAGTTACTGGCCAAGATATGGCTCAAAATCATAGTACCAGGGAAAGAGTCAATTGCTTTTAACACGTTTGGCTGGGAACACTATTTCGCTTCACTGGCTTGAAAGAATCAGAATTGAAGATTGTACATTTTAACATTTCTACAGCTTTAGGGACTAAAGGAAGGAAACGAAGGAGGTGGCTTCAAACGGTATAAGGCTTTAGCCACAGCATTCTGATTTAAAAAGCATGGCAACTAAAAGGGATAAAAGAAAAGCTTTATACACATTTACTTTAGAGAACATTTAGATTTGTTGTGTCCTACTTATATTTGATGACTCAAAGTATTTTTGCTTTTAAACTTTTAATTTCAAGAATCAAATCATCAAAATATTGCAAACAAGCACAAGAAAGTCCCATGAATATAGATATCAATTAAACACCAGATTTAGGATATCTGTTTCTTCTGCAGTTTTTGCCAGTTCTTTACATACCAGAAATGCCTTGTGGGAACTGCAGGCTGCTTGACTGCAAGAAGAGCTCCCCCTTTATCCAGAAACCAGACATTGTGCTCCTCGTCAAATATCTATGACAAATTGCAAAAAACGAACCCGTAAAAATGATTTGGATGCAATGTTGAAAGTCATAGTGGACCATAAAAATAAACAAATTATGTTTTGATCATTTATGTCTTTAAAATAAATACTCAGTACTGAGATGATCAGAGAAAATAAAAATAATGAACACTGTCTATGTACGAGTACTAAACCATATTTCTCAGATGTATAGTTTAAAAAATGCTTCCCTTATTTCAGTTTGTAGACACTGCCTTCTGCTTCACTGAGATGATGAATACAAAGATAGACTCTTTAGTTTTAGAATTACAGACTATTGTTCTCTGTTGCTTCTCTGTTATCTATTGGTCAGGACCATTAAAGGTATAATTTGGGTGGTGTATTTTTTATTCTCAATTCTGCAGTGACATTGATGCAGTGAGGGGGGTTTTAGTACAGTCGTTTCATTTAAACCCCTCAGTAACCCCTTAAACACAGTGATAATGCACCAACAGTGATAATGCACCAACCAAATAAGACCTGCTTTGTGGTGGTACTATTGGGGTCCTGACCATTAGATAACAGAGTAAAGTTGGCATACACAGTATGTAATGTAGAACACAAACAGATGAACTACAGTCTGCAATAGTAGAACAACAAAGTTCATCTTTTACAGTAAGTGGAACTCATAAAATGGCCAATAAGTGGAGCAAAATAGGGGTGTGTCCAAACATTTGACTGGTATTTTATGTCTAAATAAAACATTTTGAAGTTTTATTTGTCTTAACAAGTCTGCGTACCTGTCTCCAGGTATTGCCAGCATCCGATGAAATAAACATGCCTGCTTTATTGTAAGAGAGCTCCGAACCAATGTTACCTAAAAAGACAAAGAAAAAACATAATCATGGATTATTACGATATACCAAAAATTAGCGTAGACAAAAAAATTTGAGTCTCAGTGTCCACTACATGAGAAATCATATTATATGTCTTTTTACTTATCCGAAGTGATATGCAAATTGATTATGTACAATGGATAGAGAGCTTAACCAACAAGGATATAAAAGATAAAATCTAAAAAAAAAAAAAAGCATGGCTTCAAAAACAATAAGAAACCCTCCAAAAAAATTACACTTTTAGAAATAAATGTACAGAGTTAATATATGTACATGGCATGAGGTCTGAACCCTGCTTTGAGATAATTTCATTAATTGGACCTCTTTAAATTTTAATTTATTACACCTGCTGTAAAGTATGCTCATTAATTTTAACTTAAGAAATCAATAAAACATGGATTTTGACTAGCGATCTAGAACAACCAACCTTAATTTTTATAAAAAAGAATTATAATTTGCCATTTTTGTTCACTTTTTGTTGTTTTGATGTTTTGTCGCTATTTTATGGTTGCTTTTGTCTTTCTATTAACTGCAAAGAAAGAAAACACTCTACAGTGCAAAGAAAAGATAACATCCTCATGATTGAGTGCAGGTGTGCACAACATGGATTCCAGAACAAAGTATGACAGTACAGCTGTAAGATATTAAAAAAAAAAAAAAAAACAATGAGCAAGTGATTAGTGATTAGGTGCAGAGCGGAAAATGAAGTGTCGAATGAAGAGCCAGACAAAATACTGACAAATTTGACAGCAGAATGCTTCTGTGAAGATTACATTTTTGAAAAACAAAATACAAATAAACACATTTCAGTTAAGAGTAGGAAAAAAAAGAGAAAATATATCTACAAATATAGCAAATGCAGTAAGATATTGTTCTTATTCTTCATAGCGGTGAGAGGCATTAAAAGACATTTTTGTGTTGTGCAAAACAGAAGCTGAAAAAAACAACCCAAGGCAACACTAACAAAACAGCAGAAGTCCTATAACTTTCCTAGTCTTTGTTGACCACTATTTGAAACTCACTATTCAAAAAAAAAAAACCAAAGTGATATTATTTTTCTTGTAGTCCTTTTCTTGTAGTTATTGAGCATGAAACACCAGCATTTCAAAGTAAATTGGTCTTCAGATTTAAATGTTAAATTGTGCTGCTCTTTTAAAAACTAAATATTAAAAACTATGCACTATGAAATTCAAATTGAAATTGAATCTAGTCATTAATATATGTTAATATATTGTCATATATATATATATATATATATATATATATATATATATATATATATATATATATATATATATATATATGTGTGTGTATTAATATATATTAATATAGTCATTAATATATGTAATATATATAATAACACTAATATATAATAACACTATAATAAACAAGGCTTAACAAAAGGCTCAACCCTTTTGTTAAGCCTTGTTTATTATAGTGTTATTATATGATTTTATAAAAGCAATAAGCCACTCATCTTAAGATGTTACTGCACTCTGCCATGCGTTAATCCATCTCTTTGCCATGATTTATTCAAAATAAAGCATGCCAATCCAATGTCTTATTGCTTCATTAAACATACAAATAATTCAAAAAAAATAAAGAAACAGAAAATGGAACACTGACATACAAATACTTACAAAGAAACTACAAAATACAATAATGTTTAGGAATTACCTATAGCAATGATTACACCTGGAACAGTGTTCTTAGTAATAATACTCCCAGACACATAAGGATTCTCTGACATTTGCAGTTGGAGATGCAGTGAACAAAATGGCTGTAACAGAAAGAAATGACGAACAGTCTATTAGTTGCAGCAAAGCTTTTACGTGGTTGTCCATCAAAATATTTCATCGTGTCAATAAATGAGTTTGATCTGACAAAAATAATAAACACTATATCCACCTTGTAAAAATTGCCTAAAGCTGTATAAGGAATAAAAACAAAACCTAGAAATACTTACTGTTTATATATTTAAACATGAATGTAATGAAGCTCTATGTGCTAGACATTGCGAACACAGCTACAGGTTTTCAGCACATTGTGCACCATTAGTTCACTTTGGATAGTTAATTGGTGTTCACAGATATTTTTATTTGAGATATATACTGTATTATGAAGTTTGTGAGAGAAAATATATAAGATTTATCACAGAACACAGATCATGTTAAAATAGACAAACTGCTGTGTAATATATAAAATATATTAAAGTTTTATTCTACAGTAAATCATCATATATTGGCAGATAAAGCTTATTAGAATCTTTATAAGAGCTTTTACTTAGGGATATTAGACTATTTAGCTGTATTTACCAGCTTTGCTCACTCCTATTTAAAAAATTAAGTTTTTGTGCAAAATTCAGATTTTGTTAAAAACTAAACCTTTCATTTTAAAACACCTCAGACCAATAGTTAAGGTGTTTTGCAAACAAAATAACTTTTACTCAATTTAATGCTAAATAGTTTTTTTACAAAAATATGAAGCCTGTTTAAAGATTAAGCTGGGTTAAAATCAGGTCAGGAAGCAAGGCATCGATTCCAATCACACCATTAAAAAAACATGAACAACAAATGACAATTGAATATTATTGACAACGGTTTAGTCAAAGGACAGACATCAACTAATTGAGATTCTGTTAAGGGGCATAGATTAAGCTGGGTACAAAAATTGCCCTAAAACATCAATGACATCAAAGATTGGACTTATTTTAATTATTTTTAATTTAACAAAGTTATTTGTGTTTAAAAATTACTAAATTACAGTGGTAGTATTTTACAGTGTAAAAACTATATAGTAGGGTCCATCCAGGGGAGAACATCTCGTGCTCCCTGTCCTCGGTGTATGTGCCCTGCACCCGAAACTTTCTCCCCTGGATGGGCATGGGGAACCCCCCCTGCAACCCTAGTAGAGGATTAAGTGGAAGATAATGAATGACTACGATTTAACGGAAATTGGTAGCAAGATTTATTTAAAAAAATATTTACAGAAAACCAAATTGTTTTGAAACCAAATTGTAATAAAGGCCATCAGATAACTGACAAAAAGGCTCCAAAATCCCCCTTGCTGTAAATTGGTGCACCTCCATATTGCGCCCATAATTTCTTTATCAACCCAATAAGAATGTTATTAACCTAGGTTTACAACAAAGGCATGGTTTATTATAAATGCCTTACTGACTAATCACATCTTCTTTGTAGTTTTACTAAAGTCTTTCTTGACATGTTTGTAATACAGGAAAGCAAATAGGCAGCCAGTATATTTAAATACAACTGTCTGGCACTCTGATTCACGAAATGTGTTTTATGAGTGTCTAATTAATAATCCTAGCAGATAATAACTAAGTCTTGATGAAACAATAGAGTAGAGAGTTTTTCTCTTAGCCTCATCTTTTACTAAAAAAAAACACTGAGCACAATGCCAAAGAACCAGGAAATAATGTTGTTGAAGATATATGCTAATTGGTCAAAGCCACAGTTAAAATAATTAATTTAGTTGTGTTTTAGGAAATCTCCCACTGAATGTGTCTGTACCATTTTAAATAACAGATTTGATGGACTTGGTTACCTTGGTTACCTTTTCCTTATCGCATTCTCTTAATACACACATCACCAAGCATGGGGCCTTTCATCTCCGGAGAAAGAATATTAGTTTGCGTACGTCACAAAGTTAATTACGTGCTTTATTAAGAAAAAGTTGTCTTTTTATTAATGAAGAACAATGGGTAAATGAGAATTTAATGAGAAAACCTTTGAAAAATATGCTGTTAGAATGAGCAAAACTATTCATGCCCAGGATTTCACGATTTTAAGCTACATCAAAAAAATCGTATTATCTTATCTTATCTTATTTATGATTTTCCCTTCCCTTTTGTTCATTTGTCTAAAACTTGATTTATTCAGTAATCTGCTATTGCAGATCATAACAGACACAAAATATGTTTACACGTATATGTCCATTTTAAATCAAATTTATTCTCTGAATTTTCTTTTCTATTTTTCTTTACTATTTAGTATTCTATTTTTCTTACCAGCACACAGTATATCTCATTCCCCTCCAGGTCCACTGCAGGTGCCTGTAGCAGCCTCCAGTCTCTGCCCTTGTTGTATGTGATGTATGTCTTCACTTGATTCTCCACCTTCCTATTAGCAATCAGCATGCCTTTGATTCCCGCTACCTGGGGGAAATAAGCATAAAGTTAAATTGAAAAGCTTATAGAGGCCTTTTCCAAAACAATTTTAGATGTTTTTGGAATGTATTTATAAACCGATGACACCTCTTACTTTAAATTTCCATGTGATGAAACACCACTACGACTGCCACCCTATTTTCTTGCTCAACAAACCCTATGCCATGTGTTGTGACAGTAATGTCCTCTCACACTTGAAACTGATAGAAATGAATCCAAACTCAGCTGTATTGAGATGTGACAGGCCAATGCAGGTTGAGTCATTTTGAAAGTACTGCACAGCAAAGGAGGAGACAGATAAGTGGCACTAATGGCCAATGTGTTTGACAGTGTGGCATCAGATCGACAGGGCTAATGAGGGGCCCTCCCTATCTGCTGGGTTCCCATGTCCATCACAGTACTGATTATTTATTGCCCTTTTCTGTCTCTGTCCTCCTTTTACAAGGCTTTCGAGGAGGATGGCTGTTGAAGCATTAGAATTGGTTGCACTTTCTTACTTCTGCTGTTTTTCTTAGTACAGTGATGTTTTACATAAGGTTCTCTGATTTTCATCCAGTTATTAAACCAAAATAAAAAACTCAATCATTAACTCTACCATGGTTTCATATATATATATATATATATATATATATATATATATATATATATATATATGCATGTGTGTGTGTGTGTGTGTGTGTGTGTGTGTGTGTGTGTGTGTAATTCTCATTTCTTCTTCAAAATTTAAATAAAAATTACATAAATAAAAACATTTTAAAATGTACATAACAGGGTAATCGGGGTCCGTGACCCATAATTTCGTTCCTATCTCATATAACACATGTGATATTAATGATAATAAAATTTTCTTGAATATATATATACACACACATATATACATGTATATACACACACACACACACACACATATATATATATACGTGTGTGTGTGTGTGTGTTACCTATAAAAATCCATAGGGTTGCTTCAATTATCATGAAACTTGACACACTTACTCTAGTATTCAGTCAACTACGAACCCCGCAGTCTGATTTAGAGCATGTCAGTGTGTCTCTGCCATCATTACAGCAATATTCATGGGTGTGTTTTGGGTGTCATGTGCAATAAACCAGTGTGTCACTTGTACTCAAGAGCCCGATGTGGTCTGACAGGCGGATTGCTCTTTCAACGGCACAGTGCAACCAATAACATGTAAATTAATGTGTACACTGTTTTTAGGAAATGTCATCACAAGCCCAGGCAAAGTGGCTAGTTTAAAAATCAACAATAATTGAAATAATGCATTAACAATTACAATTCATTTTTTTATGTGCTGGAATTTAAGAGATCATTTTGACCATTACACACATTATTATTATTATTATTATTATTATTATTATTATTATTATTATTATTCATTTATTCATTCATTCATTATCTCCCGCTTTATCCTCTATTAGGGTCGCGGTGGGATTCCCCATGCCCACCCAGGGGAGAATGTTTCGGGCGCTGGGCAGATAGACCAAGGACAGGGCGCTAATACATCGCTGGGCATATTATTATTATTATTATTATTATTATTATTGTGTTTTCATTAATATCTCTTTAAATTTCATGTGTTATATTGGACATTTCCAAGGTTTCATTAAGCAATGAAAGCAAATATCAAAACATGATTGAAAGGGTTATATTTGGCGACACCCAATGTTTTCATAACACACCTCTGTAAAATTATGCATTATGAAATTAAGTTGATGTGTTTGATATTAAAGTTGATTGTGTCTGTATACACCCACTTCAAAAAAAAAGTGTATGCAATGTCAGCAAAGTTTCATTTTCATAATTTAATGAAACCTACAGAGCTCAATAATTCTTGCAGGCAGCAAACCCACTTTCAAGTCTTTTTTATTCAGCAGGTGTGTTTGTCCATAAAGATACAAGTCATATAATACCGTCTTCATGCTGTTTATGATTGGCATCTACATCCCAGTTTGCCTTCCTCTATAATCTAATTTCCAGGATGAAACTCCTCACTAACATCCTTGCTTCCAGCGTTGCTCATATATATATATATATATATATATATATATATATATATATATATATATATATATATATATATATATATAGCCACACAGGTTTCTAAATATGCAAATTTCAGCGGGAAATTTAAATTTATCATCGGGATATATGTATATAAACAAAGGACAAGGACAGATTTAGGGTCCTGTCTTACACTACGGAAGACACATTACTATGTTTATTGCTATCTTACAAAAACAGTTGATTGTAATGCGTTCCAGCTGCGTCGTTTAAATAGCAACATTACTTACAAAGATATCTATGTAGATGGGCGTGGTGGTCTCGAAGTGAGGTGTGTTCAGGTACATTTCTGGCATATTGCTATTTTGGCAACAGAAAACACAGGTGCACTACTGACTGAAAACAATCTAGTATCAGTGTCACAGCTCTTTCCCAGCATACTTTCATCTATCATTCCTGATAATACCTGCTCCTCATTACCCATCAATTATCCTGCATTCATCACTTGTTTCCACTCCCCACTTTCCTATTTAAAGGCCCTTCCTTTTTATTACTTTGTGTTGGATTTTTCTCTTACTATTTGGATTGTTTTGCTGTGCCCACTTTTGGGGTAGCCCTGTACATTTTGCTCTTCTTTGACTTCCAGGTTCAGGCTGCGGTTTGCGGGTTCCTGGTCACTGCTACGACGCATTGTCCATTTGGCCTCCTATTGTCCATTTTCTGTTGCAAGTGCCTTGGATAGCATCCTCTGTTTTTTGACATGAGCACCAATAGACTGTTAAGGTTATTCAGCAAATGCCCTCTCTCTCCAATTACCCTCACTGCTACATAGTCGTGATATTTAGACAGACGTAAACAGTCAGTTGCCATTAGCAGAGAACGGTCAACAGACGCACGCCCCCAAAGCCACTAAACACTGAATAACCACTGAACGCTATTAAATAGTACTGCATTAGCACAGAGAATGCATATACATTGTCTACACTATACTCTGTATTCTCTATTCACAGTAAAATGTAATACCTTATGGGCAAGTGCATTAAGTCCAGGTAGCTGCTCCGTTGAATTAGGAATCCGCCAAAGTCAGACAGCACCTGGCTCTTAAAGGGAACCGTAAGTGACACTGGTTTATTGCACTTAACACCCAAAACACACCCGTAAATTAACGAGCATTAGTACAAAACTTCAGCTTTATGATTTCCCTGTTATGATAGCAAAGACACACTGACACGCCCGAAATCATGCTGAATCAAGGGTGCATGGTTGACGATTCGCAAAAAAAAGCTAAAATAGGGTCCTTAGTGTGTTCCTTCATTTTGTTAGAACAATATACAGAAAAATCTAAGACACATTTAAGTTTATGGTAATTACTTCACATTAACCATTTTGTACTCGTTTGTTTTAACACACTTAACAATCACAAAAAAAGCTTATTAGTAAATTAATATTTTATTAATAAGGCACTCCTGCATAATTTAAAACTTTATTTTTGTATTCATTTTATTTAAAGGGAAACTTATACAATTATACGCTAACTCTGTTTAAGGTAATTGTACAGCTAGGAACATCTTTGCATAAGCAATTACACATAATGACATGTGATTGTCAATAACTCAGATCTCAAATCACGTCAAGGGTCAATCACCCAGGGGTTAGTCTCTCTGCATTTCATCATTTCAATATATTCTGGGAAATTGTTAACTAAAATGATTTTTTTTTTTTTTACAAAAAACACACTGGATGAGGTCTTGTTAATGGAGTCTCCTACCTCGTAAAGGTCAATCATGCTGTTACGCCCAAGGCCTCGGGTGGTTTTCAAATTTTCCAGAGCCAGAGTGAAGTAGACACCACGAGGATCTGATATGTACAAGTTGTAGGTGTCATTCTGGTTCCACTCCTGGACAGCAGCAAAAACCTGACCCTGGTCTGTGCTCAGGATGTGCATGTCCTGCAAAGACAGAAGGACAAACTGTGTGAAAGATAAAAAAGAAAAAAAAGAAGAATGAAAAAAAGACCGCAAGATCATTAGCATGGAGTCCTGCCCGCCACAGCAGGCATTCTCTATAGGACACCAATCAATTAACATAAAGCTCTGCCGAGCATGTGTTTTAATGGATACCCAACTGACCAGGAAAACTGACTGGACAGAACAAAAAAAGAAATTCAGTCCTCTGCCTGATCATGAAAGACGAAATAAATCTGACCGCTAAAAAAATGCAATATTTGTACAGACTTCATGTAAATACACAACAATAGCTTTAACATAAAATCAGTTTAGTTTTATTATTCCTTATTTGCAAATATTGTTACTTTTTGGGTCCTAATGATAAAGATGCTCAATTGCGGCACATTTAAGCAATGTTATAATGACATTAGGATAACAAAATTTAGAAAGGTTACCTATAGTGCTTTCTTACTTTGGGAAGAGAGTATTTGGGTATTTTGATGTGTATGAAAGGTTCCCTCTGGTAAGATACGAAGTATGATGCTCTGCCGGCCATGGTGACCTGGGAAGATCAAAACACATTCTTATAGACCTGATTGCATAAACATTTCTTTTCAGAAAACAACCTTGTAGTGGTATCATATTACAGTAAAATTTTGTATGGAATATGGAATATAATTTATTTAACAATAACATTGTGCCAAAACCTCCAAAAAAAAAAAAGTAATATAAGTTGAATTGTTGAACTTAAAAAAAAAAAAAAAAAAAAAAAAAAAAAAAAAAAGATATAAGATTTAGATTTATTTTTCTTGCGGGATATTTTTTTTTTACTTTCTCACCATTTCAGAAGTTTTCAAATTCTATTAATCAGCAACCCAACAACTGTCCTTTTTTGTGGCAGTGTAGTCACCCTATAGTTACAGCAGCACCAAATGTGATGAAGTTAATAATAGGGGAAATGGTGTTTAAGTAATTGATGTTATCAAGCTGGTCATTCAAGCAGGTTGTGACATGATGTCCAATTTCCTTTAGACCAGCCTACCACTTATTAAACAGTCTCTTCTATTTCTGGTAGCCAAGCTATTTTGAGAATTGAAACCTTCCACCTGTCAATGTTCTTGGGTAAATATTGTGTAGGACAATCGATAGTCTCATTACTCCTTGTCAAAGGAAATCTTTAGCTTTACTGAGCAACGCCTCTTGTCTTTCTTTTGTTGAGGGTCAAATGAGTACCAAAACACAAATGCGTGTTGTTAGTTCAATCTACAGTCAACACAGAGGAAAGCCTGTATGTGTGCCCTTAGCATTTATATCATTTTAATTAAACGTGAATGTCTAGCCAACACTGCATCAACTTTAAGCCAAGTTTCAAATGAAGGTATACACAGACACACACACACACACACACACACACACACACACACACACACACACACACACACACACACACACACACACACATTATGTAGAAGTATACACCGCATGTTGTCGTAATAATAATAATAATAATAATAATAGCACTAATGCTATAAAATAAATAAAAATGTTTATTAAACATTATACACACCATCACATTAAATATAATATTAAGTATAAAAAGTTAAATTAAACCATCTAAAAATTACACATCTAATCCAAATCAAATAAAATTAACCTTGATTGGCTTATCCAGGACTCATGGTATTTTTTTCATATCCAAGAGAACCATATCACACAGGGATTATATTTATTCACATCCTTAATTCATTTTAATGAATTCAACTATATATAACCACTAACAAATCACTGCAGTAAACTGATGCATTTTAACTCTCAGTTCCAGCAATATTCAGCCAATGCTGTATAAAGGTCTTGAAAACAAATGAAGTGAAGTGCTTTCCCATATGTACTGGCCAGAAGAGCATGCTTATCCCTTCATACCTGAATGACTATGTAGTCATCCTGAACCACCAGTGAGTTGGGCTCTATGTAGCCAGGGAATGGAAATGTCCTGCTGGATTCAAAACAGGCCTGAGCCCTGCATGTCATATATTGACATTCTGTGGGAAAATAAAAAGAATCACATACAAAGACAAGAATGTCCATCTTACACTATACCTCGCAGAGAAGAGTAAGTAGTCTCTAAAAACTGTTTAAAAGTAGTCTCTAAAAACATTTTTTTATCCTTTTTTTTCTAAATGAAATATGGTCAAAAGCTTTGCCAATTGCAATATAATATAAATATTTCTGAAACATTAGGTCTAATAAATTTAAGATGGCGTTAGGACTTCCAGTTATAACATTTTAATCTTAATATAAGGCCAGGAAAATGAAAGTAATAAAATATTAAATTATGAAATTATCAATTAAAATATAATAATAATAAATTCTCACGTCCATCAGGAGTGTACCCCTCCATGTGAACTAGATCAGCCTCCTTGTCCAGACCAGTTACAGACCTGCAGCCGGAAAACCCCAAAGCACATGCAAAAAGCAGAGTAAGAGCCATCGAAACGGTCAGACATGCACAAACAGTAATAGGCATTTTATTTTAGCTCCAGTTTTGCAGTGGCAATAAAAGTAGACTGCTCTCCTTTATGCACTGCCATTTCCCCAAATGTCTCATGACAGGGAAATGAAATTGCACCATTGTTTATCTTTATGTGAAGATGGTGTGTTTGTGCATTTGTATGTGTTATAGGTTAAAGGGTGTAATAGGAAATCTGAAGAAAATTGCCTGTTTTGTGTGAACATAAGTAAAAAAAGTATCCACTTTGTATTTAGATAGGTCAAGTCTACTGAAATACTAAAACACATTATTCCAATACTGGTGCTAGTGTTCAGGGTTTTAGTCATTCAGATTTGGGTGTTAGTCATTGACATTGACAGTGGCGGGCCACTCACAGTCAGATTTCAGCATCATTGGTTGCCAGAGTTAAATTATGGTCAATGTGGGTCCTTGAGCATGAACCTTAATCCCCATTGCTTCAGGGTTGCGGTATGGTGAACGTTGTGTTTGGACCCCAACCATCTACCTTGGCTACTTGTAAGCCATTATGGATAAAGGCATCTTTTAAATGAGCTAATCGTATAACAGGTAAGATTTTCAAATCTGTCACTGCTTTGTTATTTTAAACAAACCTCTAAAAATATAATTTTAAGTATCACTATTTCAGCTCATCTTATTACCCTGACCATTTAATCCTATACTGGGGGGCAGTGGGGTTTCCTATGACCATCCAGGGGACAACCAGGCACTGGTTGTTACACCCAGGACAGGGTGCCAATCCATCACTGGACACAGACTTACAGACAGACACACACATTAAACTATATAGGAGCAATTTAGAGCAGCCAATTCAACTTATATTACATATTTTTGGACTGTGTGGGAAAACCAGAGAACAAGAAGAACACCCATGTTGACACAGGGAGAACATAGAAACACTACCAAAATTGGGATTTGAACCTGGATTTCCAGCCCTAGTACAAACAAACAAGAGAGAGAGAGAGAGTACCAGATGATAAACTTAATGAACTGATAAACAGTCAGATACTGGGAAGTTGATTGATAGAGTGTTTTTAACATAGAACATTGCATTATCGCAAAATCTGATTGGCCTTTACATCACATCACAATTTTGTTATTACCTTTTCGTGCAACAATTTATTTGTTCTAGGAAGTAAACACTTCCCATCAAAGAGAAAATTAGCACTTGCCATTTTATTGTTCTTGAGTGCAGCATCAAGCCGGAATTAATTCTGATGATGGCACATTCCTTAAAGAAAGAAAAGTCTAACTAATCCGGTCTAACATGGGAGAATGTGAACTTTCCTGAGTTTACGTCATTAAATATTCAGTTGCTCTTTTTTCTCTCAACCTTTCTGTGCCCTATGATTCACACCTGCCTTCATGTGAAATCATGCACCACTAGCCACATGAAAAAGAGAGATAAAGCCTGCAGCGCAAGCCTGACATGCTTTTGATAAAAGACCGAACAGGCTATTCGCAAATTGTTTAGAGTGAAGCCTCAGCAATGCTTCTCTGACCTATCTGACTGGCAAAACAACGGCAATTTGTGTTTATGTGCGATGGAAATCACTGAGCAGAAGCAGATTTCTGAAAACCTGAATATGATATTGCTAAGAGCACAGCAGTGTGGTTGAGGTGTGATTGCTGTGGCACAACCTACCAGTAGAAGCGGTTGGGGGTCACTCGCTCGTGAACAAGCTGCCACTTCCGACCAAAGTCAAACGAGCTGTACAGCTGAGGGAAAGACAGATACATGGAGAGGAAAAATACAGAATGGAACAGTCATTAAATTATGATCACTAAAGTCTACGTTATACATTATCCAAAAGCAATTGGCTCATGGCTTCTTCTTCTTCAGTTCACTGATTTTTATCTGATTAATTGCAATTAATTCAGATTGAGATTCAGATTTTATTATAGAAACAGCAAGACTGAAGCAATGATGTGTCATGCTATATAACATATAGGATCTGGTCCATAAGGCACAAGCTCTGCAGTCAGATGCACTAACACCATTAAAGCACACTGGTCTACCTATTAAGCATATATATTTGTTAATTGCAAACCAACTTAATATGACTTATTGTATAGATGCACTTCGTAGTGCTATAAAATACATAGTGTAATCTGCCTGTTTATCGAAATACTTGTAAGTCCCCTTTACTCTGTTTTAAGTGATCAGGACCAGTACAGAGCAGATATTGTTTGAATGATAGATGAGGTTTACACTGATCTTGTGCTGGAGTGTTGGTTTGTGTTCAAATAATATGATTTTAAATCACATGGCAGTGCTAGAGCTTATAAATACGGGGCCCACGCACTGTGTACTCTGTCAGACATGTCTACATTGTATAAACAGAAAAGTAATGCAACACTTACAAATTACTTACAGGAGCTTCTATTACATCCAATTCTAATTTCTTCCATTAGCTATAAGCTTTTTAGCTATAAGAGTTTCCATAAATGTTTTTTTAAATATTTATGAAACCTAAATTCATACAGTTATAGACCTTGCTTGGCACACAGTCATGCAGGAACCAAAAAGGTTTTCACAAATGCCACAGTAAAAGTATGTACTGTAGTCCACTAGGAAGTCCATTACAGTAAATGGAACTAATAATATTGATAATAAGTGAAGCAAACAAAAGTAATGTATTTAATTATGACAGATAACAAACAGGTTTGCAAAGTTATTTTAATTATGCTAAATCAGTAATTAAGTTTAAATATATAGAACGGTATGGATGTAAAATAAAATATTTGTGTTTGTAAGTGATAACACAACAAAAAAGGTTGATTTCTTAAAAAAAAAATCTATTAAATAGAAAAATCTATTTAATTTAATGTAATGCGGTCAAGTACATTAACTGCTCGACTAACTGCTGTACCATCTGATTTAAAGGTACATGATATGCAAAAACCAGTATGACCATTCTAGGTTAAATCATGTATGGATGGATTTCCAGCGTTCTAATTGGGTTTCCACGTGCCTAAACATAATTAATAATCGAGAACTGTTCATTTTCCAATTAAACTGATTGATGGGACTGAAGCTGGCTCTGGCCTATTTAACCACAGGATATAGATTATTATAAATGGACTCTTCAGTTACAGTTGGCTTTTCTGAGATGTATCTATTACCTTCAGATGTTCAAACAAGTGTATAAGAGTATAAATTCATGAGAGATTTGAAGCTAACATTGCTACATTTTGACTTAACTGTGGCTTTGAAGAAATAGAACAGCTCTGTGCCATGTATTTTCCTGCCAGGAGAAACTGACAGAATAGATACAGTCCTGGGAACAGGTAATGTAGGTACTTGCAGCTCTGTTAAATTAAGTACTTTCAAAACACAAGTGACAACTTGAACAATTTTAACAACACATTTGCTTAGGAAAGTCATTTCCCCTCATTGGGAAAACATTAAGCAAGGCCATATAAAAGGTTTTGTATCCCAACGCTATTTAAATCCTCTTGAAAGGTGTTTGTTAATCAATCCAGTGTTAGCGTCCTTTCATAGCACTCACGTGTAATGTAATCGGTCTAGATCCATAGTCCGCAGCTCATCTATCGTCTGCCATAGTTGATGCTCCTGGCCCACGGGAGCCCACATAAGCATGATGTTGATATATCAGACTGCTGAGCATGCTCAACCTGGAGGCAATTATTCAGGCGACTGCCATACTCAATTTTAAAAGCTCTGAGCTGCCTCAAAGTGAGCCTCACAGCTTCTTGGCTTACATCAATAAATCACCAGGTGGGGGCAAAGAACCAAATTTAGGCACCAACTAATAGAGAGTCAGGGCGTCCTACTAATGATCGTTAAGGGATAATAAAAATTATATAATCTGTAACAGACTTTTGCATGACAGCTGCCAAAAAAAAACATGATGACTTCCTCAGTTCATCCCAGTATAATAATATAGAGAAAGATTCCAGTGACCCAACAAGAGCAGGACTTTGGAGAACTACAGCTGCATGTTTGAACGTGATTTAAAATACTGTCTAATAATGAAGCCCATTTCTGTCGAAAGAAATCCTGTTTCCGATTATCATTCGTGCCCACCACTCATTACATATATACTGTGTTGTAGTTTAACTAATGTACTTGCATTCTGATGGCACTTAGCAAAATGTCAGAGGTACTTAGAAGGTGACAGGCATCAGGCAGTTAGCATCTTGCATTTACCTTTGAATCTGGTAGGCAGAAGGTAGCCATGACATATTTGCATTAGCTTCACAGATGGCAAAAATTGCTGCGACTTGTTGCTCAAATTAGTAACAGACGGACTTATTCACAAGTCGCTCCGAGGTGACCATCAACAGCATTCATCTGATTAAACCCAGGCTTACAAATAGCAAGACAAATGGCAAGAGGTATTTTAGTGATTATAATTCAATTAGCATTCAATTAGTTTTGCAGCATCGATGCTGGCTAATTTGTGGACAGATGTGGACTTCCTTAATCTATGAGCTATCCTATTTAATACCATTATGTCTGCAGAACATTCACTGTTTAGCCAGATAATGAATTACAAGACATAGCTTATTATTATTTGCTAAAAATGGGTCATATGGCTTATAAGATTAATTGTATATTGTATTGGATTCAAATGTTTAAAATCTTGATTAGATTTAGTTGCTAAATTGATTATCACAACATAAAGCATTGTAATCTATTAAAAAGTTAAAACTGAGATTTTGCTCTTTAGAAATTATGGCAGAGCATATCAAGAGCAGAGGTGAATGCTGGTCTCTATTCATCATTGCTGATGCAGTAAACACCACATGAATGAAACAGAGAGAGAGAAGAAAGAATGAAAGAGAGAGTGAGCAAGAGAGATATGAGAGAAGGACAGACAGAACAAGAAATCAGGTTATGGAATTATGGAAATGAGTAACCAAGCACTATTGTTCCACTGTCCCAGGCCATTACCATAATTCAGTTTAATGCCAGCTAATTAAGTTAGCCATAAATTTCTGATGCATTTATGGACAGCACTGTAAATCATGTTGACTCGTATGCAGCAGCCTGAAAGTTGTAGCCATAGACAAATAAGCATTTCCTTTTTAAGTTTTCTCTGTTGAGAGCAGTACTCATTGCCTCAGCGTACACCCTGGCACATCAATGAATGTTTTAACTAGCATTCCAGATTTCACAGAATCAACTACACACATCATATTCACATTAAATCCAGTAATTAAATTCATTAATTCAGCAAGTAAAATAGTAATAGTATTAGTAATGACAAGATAATAATAATCATAATGATAATTTCATTACATTAATAACTGGATACAGCTATTGGCTGGAGGCACGCAGGACATATGTTTGAATCAGTCAGAGAAACTGCTGGAAACATTTTCATTGCACCTTTGTCAGTTAAATATGAGATAAAGGAAAAAAAATATTTTATAATTATATTATAACATACATTTTCTCAGTTTCAAAAAAGTTGATTGCACTTTATTTAAAGAACGTCTCAGCGTTGGGGATCCAGGTCCGAATCCTGATCTGGGTGAGGTGTATGACTACAATGCCTCACAATGGACAGACTTTGCTCATAATGCATTCCCAACTTGTGCTCAGTGTATTCTTAAATGCAAGTTCCCTATGACCCTCAGCCAAGAAAAGAAAACATAAGTAAATGATGATTTGACATTTTAAACCCTGTGTCATTTTACCCTTTGGAAAGCAAGAAATTATACTAAATGATGACCTTGCAGACTAGACTACTACAGCACAGCACAAGGGATAAGTGAGATCTTTTTAAATGTCAGACCACTGATACAGCTGATTATGCCTTTAGATTCACAGAGTTAAATACAATTAAGAGTATAAGAAATAATCTTATTTATAATGATCATGTTACAGGTGTAAATATATATATATATATATATATATATATATATATATATATATATATATATATATATATATACACACATACATTCTCAACAAGCACAAACTCTCAGGAAAGTCACAGTGCTTTAGCTACATCAGACAGTTTCAGATCATAGCTCCAGGGTCTGGCTATTCAAGTGTTACTGTTGGCTTGTTAAAACCATGTTTTCTTGATACTGGATATGGAGTACTCCTGATCTGCACCTGAACTCTCTTCCAGTTTAATTAGGAAAGTAAAATTTTATAAAAATTTCACTAAAACACACTGCTAACAAAGATTTAATGATGATGTATTTTTATGAACCTGTGCATTTATAAATTAAAAAGGCACATGAAAATGATTATAATCTGAACATGTTTAAGTTTTTTTCATGTATAAAGATAAACTTCTCAGTTACATTTACTGGACTGTTGACATTTTCTAAAATTGTCAGTGAACCATCATTGGAAGGCGCTGAAAATGTAGTTTTAAATCTAAACACACAGCATGAGCACTGTTGTGAGAAAGGCACAGCAATGTCAGTCCAAACAGTTAAGAAAAAAAACACATGTGAATAAATACCTTTCAAGATAGGACCAGCATGTTGCAGAAAACTGTGAGCATGGCAAGTTGAAAATAACTAAGGTGTGGTAACTAAGATCACTCTTGTATTTTTTTTAGGATCACTTTTTTATTTAGGATCAAACCCATTTGAGCTTTGACTTTCTGATTCAGTTACAGGCTTTATTAGATCAGCCAAACTATTTATATCCACCACAATTTTTCTTCATTTACTGCAGGGGGTGGGATTTACTAAAAAAGTGTAAAAGACAGTATATTATATCCCTTTAAAGAATATTTTTTTTACTTTTTTCTAAATATTCAATTTTGTGTGGCTGTGAGTAAAACGTGTTATCCCATGTTTAAACAGATAATCCTTTATGTTGAGCATTAATGCACAAAAATCCACTGGCTCCTATTAGACATGGAGCAAATTACATTCACTAATCTCCTCTAGTCTCTTCAGCTTGAAGGACTCATCCAAACTTATGCAAAGGCTAAAGCTAATTCTACAATGCAGTCAATGTAGTGAATAATGAAGAACAAAGCTGTAATGAAATCCATTCTTTAATCCGTTCTTTAATGACAAAAATTTTCCCAAAGTTTGTGGATGACAATTAGTGTAATTATAAATAATAACAGTGTTTTGTTTTTGTGAAGAATGCTGTAGGAAATGTTTTCTAATGATACCCTGGGATAGACTTAAAACAAAGCTCTATTCTATCAGCATGTTACGTGTGGGGGGAGAGAAAGAGGAGAAAGTCTCCAAGCATTTGTGTAAAAGCATGGATCGCTTCTACCGACTGTTAGATCTGACAGTCACACAGACCTCCTGAGATTTTTCCTAACCAAACATTTCATTTTCTAGCTGCTTTCACAGACGCTTAATACCAATAATCCTTTATCATGACGCTGTAACACCTGTTTGGAGCAATCTCTGCAAACCTCCAGGATCTAATTTATCCCCCAGACATTCACTGTGTCCTGTGAAGTTTAGATCTGGGCATCACATGGCAAATCTCCATGACAGTAAAAACTTGCCACAGAAAAAATCTTTATACTTCATTTACACTATCTTTATACATCACTTTGCTGTTTTTAACATTGGTATGTTAAACTGGATGACATTACACATAATAATGTACATTTGTATTCAACACTAAGTGGTACCCAAACCATATTGCCACACAACAGATCAAACTATAAACACAGCTTGATTTGTTAGCATTTGTGGACACACTCACATTGCAAATAGATAATGCAATAAATGGAACGTAATATTCACATTAATCTATCCATTCATCCATCCATTATCTTCAACTTAGTCCTCTCCTACAGTCATAGGGTGGTTCCATTCAGTTGAGGGCACACATTCACTCATACAGACTATATATTGGGTGCAATTTAGAGCAGCCAATTTTTCCTTAATTCAAAGCCATATTTTTGGACTGTGGGAGAAAACTGGAGAACCCAGAGGAAACCCATGCAGACACGAAGAGGCGAATTAGCGTACCATAATGCTATGGTCCCGTCCCTATTATTATTATTATTACTATTTTTTACTACTTTATTTTATATTTTAATTTTGTTCTTAATTGCTGTTGTTTAACCTTATTTCAGACATTGTAGATTTTTTTATAAAGCTGCGAATAAAATAAAAATCTTCTGCCTGAAGCAGGCCACGTCAACAACACTTTATCTCTCTTATATATCTCTCTTATATCTCTATTAGTCAAAAAAATAATAAGAAAAAACTTGTTTTAGTAGATCTATGTAACATTAACTAATAAGATACCTACACTGGTATTTCAAATGCAGAACAATATTACTATTAAATAAAATATCATTAAATTATTGCATACTATTTATAACTTTCAGCAAATGAGCTAATCTAGTGTGACTTACAGAACTGGAGACATAATTCAATCTGAGCAGCTAAACATTATTTTTCAAGGGTCCATTAGTGGCAGCTTGGCACTGCTGAAGCTTTATGTTCAGTGTTCCGGTCAATATTTGTGTACCCTACCTATTGAACTATCATTGTCTTTCATACAAAGTAAGTATACACCACATGGTTCAGTTGATAATTGTCTGTTGAGATTGCTTTGCACAAAGAAAGCCAGATGAGGCACATAATAAAATTTATATATTGATGAATGAGTATATATATATATATATATATATATATATATATATATATATATATATATATATATATATATATATATATAACTTTTAAATATATATGAGAATAACTTTTAAAAGTTTTTATTTCAAGTTCACTAAGCTTTTAACTCATTGGTTTATTACTCTATGCTGATTAGATTCTGAATTCTTGAAATGACCACTAGCTGTTTACACCTGAAGTGGTCTGCAATATTAGAAAGCCATCAAGTTACTACGCATTAGATTACAGCAAAATTGTACCATAATTCTTCAAGTAACCGTTCCACATAAAGCTATAAAATTGTGAAAGGAGTTCAATGACGTTGTGCCAAATTGGATGACATTTGAATGATTGCATTTGACATGGCTCTGAGGGAGCAAGTAAAATTACATCAGGCTTTAAAAAAGCACAGCAGCACAATATTGAGTATGCAGTTCATCCAGTTGCCCCACTGACATTCCCTTTAGGCAAATATTGCACTGAATAATCCTCTTTTCTCCAACCGATTATGAGGAATTCAATACAGGCTAGATGAAAAGCTAAGTCAAAATATGGAAAACATTTAATCAGACATATAATTTAGATTCAAAGCCAGCCAACAGAAGGTTATAATCAATTTAAACAGAGGAAAAGAGCCTGAATAATAAACGATAAGAATATTGAAAAACATACTCATGTGAACATGCTGCTTTCTATGAGAACAACAATACTTCTGTGAATAACAAAGTACAGTTCCAGCATATAAGCAGTTTAAATTAATTATTGAATACATATTGAAAAATCATATTTAACACATTTATCACATCATAAGATGAAATGAACAAAGCGGATGTATAAAAGAGTTATAAAGCTAAAAGAAGCACATGATAGAAACAGGCTCTACAGAATAAAACAATAAATACAGAATAATGTAAACGTGGTTGAACAATTACAATGACTATTTGTAAGTGTGTAATTTCTTTTTTGAGGCAGCCACTGATATACTGCTGAAGTTAAACATCTTTTTCCCTAATTTAATTTGGGATGCAATTGATATTGATTGGATTGGGCTGCAATATGATATTGCTTTGTTGTTATTGCCTTTTTTTTTGCAAAAAAACTACTATCTGCTATAAGCCTGGAGGGCAGAAGAAAGTACCATCCAATTAAAAAAAACAGTACAATGAAGGTTATTGATACAACTGCAATAAAATATTGTACAAAAAAATGCATAAAAATAGAACTTTAACACATTTAATTTTACAACAGCACAGAAAAAAAACATTTCAACTGGCATTTCCCTTTAGGGAATTTAGTTCATATTAGCTAATCTGATTACGAATAGTGAGAATAGTGAATTAGTTCTGCTTAGAATCATTGTAGTGGAATTAATAATGTAGCATTAATACCACATATTACATCATAAAAATGATTAAAAAAAAAAAAAACATTAAAAAAACATGCAATTGATGCATTAACTAAATGCTACAATGCCCCAAATGCAGTAAAATGTCACAATGGCCCAGTGATCAGCCGACTGCTTTAATTGAGAGAAAATTAAATGGTCTTAAAGGGTCTAATAAGGACAAGTTGGGCAGAGTCACTACTGACGCCTACCACATTCCATCTGTTAATCTTTACAATACAAATATAGCGCCTGCGCAACCAGCACAAAAGTCTGTTTATCTGTTTTTAGAATTTCTTTGCTCAGTCAATAAAGTTTAGTTTTAAACAAAGAACGGACTGTAATTGAAATAGTTAATCGATCCTCTGACAAACAACTGAATGTAATATTATGGTCAGACACTCCTCTGCGATTTGGGAAAACAAATCTCATGGAGGAACATGGGGAGTAGAAGTACTGCTGATTGACATTCTCACTATAAGAAGATGACAGGTGGTTGCCATTGATGTTGTCAAGCGAACAGGGAGCACAGTGGTTATATTCCATTTTTGGAGGGTTAGGCAATGTGGTGCAGAGCATATGTATGGGGTGGGCTGAGTACCTGACAATCCAAGCAAATGTTTTTATATTAATATACATTCTCCAAATTGTACAAAAAACACATATTATATATATATATATATTTGAATTGATATCTATATCTATCTATCTATTTTTTTTTTTTAATTAGATCTTCTGAAACAGCAGACTACCGGAGGTTACCAGCCTCTATTAGTTTTATTCCAGCGGTTGGTGGCAGGCCTAAATTGGAGTTTACTACTTCATTTTTTTATTTCAATCTCGTTTTTTTTTTGTTGTTGTAGTTTTTGCTTTCTTTCTATTGTTAACTCCTGACTGGTTAAGGAATAAACCAAGCAGCATGGTTCTTTACTTTGTACTGTTTGAATGAAACTGCCATACTAAAACTCCCTCACTGCATCAGTGTCCATGCAAAACTGACAAACAATACACAACCCACACTATACCTTTTCTGTGATGATTCTGACCAATAGATAAACAACAGGGGACTATCAAATCAAAGAAAACATACATACCACAGTACAAAGTATAACATTATTAACACTGATGAAAAGGAACATAGACAGAAACACATGAATCAAAAAGCAGTTTACAGAGATGAAAGATATCTCAGACACACTTTGAATTAAGTCACTGTTGTAAAAACGTGTAGCTTATTTTTCTGTAATCCTCAACCAAACTGCATGTACAGCTCATGTTTCTATTGTCTTTTCAAATGAGCCATACATACTAATAAAACCTCCATGTGCATAAATTGCTGATTCAAACTATGAATTTTGCATGACGCACTGAAGTCCATGACCTCTCCGATTCAGGTTCAGTGAGTGATACTTACGTGTGATATGCTAATTCACTGAAAGATGAGTGAAGATCTCTCAAATAAATATGCAAGTGCAGCATGAAGCATTCTACCCATACTTCCACATTCTCGTTGTTTCACCTTCCAGATGTTATTTATTTGCATTTTCTGCTTTCATTCACTTCTATCATGACTTATTTTTATCCAGCACCAGGCAAAGCTAGAGAGAGATGGATTTATAGATTTATCATAAAAGGAAAAAAGTGATTATCTTCCATATAACAAAGCTCTAGCTCCTGTCAAAATTATGTCTCACCTTTTTTTTTTAAGCAATTAAAAGGCAAAAAACCATCCCTGCATTACCAGTGATTCTTTAAAGTTGTTGAAGTCATTACTGCAAGCAATTTTCAAGCTGTCACTCATTTTGACATTTATGGCTGATCTTTTGCCAGTTTTAGTGTGGGGAGTGCAATTCATTCACTAGGGCTAAACTTCAAGTTGTACTGGTATCACTGGTTATACAGCCAATGACAACTGATCATTAGTTCACCTTTTGGGTTTCTCACTGTGAATGATTTATTCCCATCTGTTTTTTCTATCTGTATTTTATAAGAGAGAAAAACAGTCTCTCTCAGTTTCTGTCTCTTTCTCTTTTGCTTAGATTTTATGGTTTTGGAAGCTTCACAGATGCATTATATTTGTCCAAATCTGTCAGCAGGTTTAACCCTGAGTGAGTAGTAAAAACGTAGGCCATTAGGAAGTACAACAACAAATACATATTCATATCCATTTAAAAGAAAACTATGTCTTTCCTGTAAGGACAATGTATTGTAAATGCACAAGAGTGCTGCAAATGGAACTTTGTTCTGTGCGACTTATGCCACCTGGTCTAAAGGTCTGGCTACCCGCATTAATACGTATTTTTCTTATGAATGTCATCATGATGATGTTAAAGTGCTCTTAATATTAAATAATTGGTAACATTGTTTATTTCAATTAATTGCAAAAACATTTAATCTTCTCATCTCTTCTCATCTCATAATGCCCCACATTATAATTACAAGCTTACAATCTTAGAAAAGCAATAAAAATTAGAAAAATTATGTTAAAATATATGTAAGCAGCCTGAAAAACCATGTGTTATTTTATCATTTTTGTTGAAAGCACCTTTATTGTCTACATTGCAGTCTGGCATGGCAAATCACTGTCCCCATCTCTCTCCGGACATATTTGCAACATTATGAATAATGGCAGGGTCAGATAGCACCTGAACACTTTACCTGCTGCTTTTTACAAGCCCAACCAGAGAGACAGTGACTCCAAAATAGGGGTCATTGTGCTGTTCCTGAAAAGCATCAGAGACTGAAAGTGTGGCTGGTGTACAAATGATGTTATTGCGTAATTGTAAAAGGGAGACTAAATGAAAACAGGAAAGATTAAAGACATGCAATTGGTCAGTTCATTGTGACCTATAAATGTTCAAAGTTTTAGGTCTACAAATACTTCATTAAAAGAAACAACTTATGTTTGTCACTCATATTTATTTAAATCTAGAATCACTCACGCATGTTCACTTTATTAACATACAGTATACTCATTTGTCTAACTTAAAGCTTATATATCTCAGTTTGTGGACTACAGTGCATACTGTGTTAGTCCTCGGAACTCTGTTGTCTAATTGTCATGGTATGTGAACATAGAAATAACAAATGGAACCAAAAATATGTCAAAAGTATCTCAACTTGTTTTGATAAACATATTAATTATTTATACAGATCATATATCAAGCAAATTTTTATGTATTTAACATGTATTATTTAATGGATAATTCTCAGCACTGGAATTATAAATAAACAATTATAGAAAAGAAAAATTCTTGCTTAAATTAAAAATTATTATATTATATTATATTATATTATATATATTACCGATGTGAACTGTGTTTAGGAGATCAGCAGATTTTGTTGCCCATTTTTTGGCAGTGTTTACATTTCTATTAAATTTTTAACATATGTATTTAATTAGCTTAAACAGTTGAATTCATATTGCAAATTATTTAACAGAATATTTTACCCATTAGCATCTCAAATATTTTAAGACTTGTACTAGAATAAATCAATCAATTTTGCGCCGTTCAGAATCTGTTTTTCTGATAATCTAGCGAAAATGCTATTTGATAGATTGGTAAAATCACCTTACCTTCTGGTCATGGCTATAAGCCAGAGCCCAGTCCTCTTGGAATGGGTGAAAGAGCAGGCTTAGAATGAAGAATGTGAGGCGGTATTTCTGGTAGCTGGACCCTTCATCAGAGCTGATGAGGATGCTGTTTTCAAACTCAGGGTCTGTCAAGACCATCACCTAAAAGAGAACAAAAATAAAACAAATCAGGAAAAATAAAAGCAAAGACAGTAGAGCTGTGACAAATATAAAGAAAAAGTGATTACAGGTAGGCCAGTCGACTTAAATATTTTGTGATCATTACCACCTAAATGCTGTTTAGAGTGCCATTTTTGCATTTAGCAACCTGCTGACCTGTAAGCATTTAGACTTTTTAAATCACCCCTGCTGGCAGCACATTCTAAATAAATTTAATTATACAAGCCTATTTGGATTTCATGATTTGGCTTGTTTTTCAGCACTCTGCATTTGGGTTTCCTGTATTTTTTTTTTTCAGAATGCACTTAATTAGGCCTCATCTTAAGTTGGCGTTAGTGTTTAGGTGCCACTGATTTGGGATCAGCATGTCGGGTCTACCAAACATAATGAATTGTGATAGAGGCCAACAGAAACATCAAGCTTTTCCTTCACAGACAGCATAGACGCGTTGTACTACAAAAGACATGGGGTGCTTTTTTTTGCCACCATTGGTCAGCGTGGAAGTCTCTGATCACAGTGATATTTAAAGGATAAGTGTGTCTGCCAGCTTGTTAAGGGAGATACCATGATGATGGCTCCCCTCAGAAAGAGAGTTTTATGTGGAATCGATTGAAATGAGCTGGGCTGACCTTGATGTGATGCTTAGTTTATTCTAATGAGTAGAGTTTTAATTAACAGGGCAAATTTTGAGGTGTCTGAGTAAAAAAGTGAAGGCAAATATCATACTGTATAATAAAGGCAAACTGACTCTTATTTGTGTCTCTCAAACAGATAACATCAATATACAATCACAAATAAAGCTTAATACACTAAGAGAAATTAAAAGCAAGCAGATGGGTTCGGAGGGTAAAAAATAATCAAAGAGAATCAAAACAACAGAATGTATCCTTTTAGATCAACAGCCTGCAGTTCCATAACTGCCATATTTATTCTGACTAATAACACTTTAATAGAGATTGCAAACAAAAAAGCAACCAAAGAGGAATATGCAAAGAACTGAGGATGATTAGCTTTGATAATTACTAAATAAAATAAGCCAATAAATACATTTCCCTTCCGTTCTGTCTCTTCTTATCAAGATCTGTATCCTGATCGTGCTTTTCTGTGCTGAACAGGATTTGAATGGAGAAAAGGCACACATCAAAGACACACATCCAACCCTTCTTTCCCCGAGCTTTATCCACGAATCCCTCCAGGCAGTGATTTAGATAAATTGTTTTTCATTAAGTGCCAATAAACAGCCAGCCGATTCACAGCCAGGACTTGTGCAGGACGAGGCCCTTCCAATTTTGCCATTCATTATGATCTGAAGAAGATGGCACTGGGCCTCCTGCTTTGCTCTGTCTTCAGACTTGTCAGATGCTATTTGCAGATTTTAAGGGATCAATCATTTACCATGAAACAGTAGTAAGCAACTATGAAAGGGAAATTTACTTTTCACTTCACATTCTTGATTATGCCACTGGGGTTTCACTTATATTGAATAAAGAACCCTAGAACCATTCAAGTCAATATGTGTTTCAACAATTTACTCATTTGCTAAAATGTATATCCTCACCACATCCCACCCAGAAACTTTTCAGGTCTTTTGTTTTATACTGTATGTATAGTAAACAGACAGAATAAAACATAATACCTTTCACCATATTGTTTGTATCATACATAGGTTATTTTTAAATAAGTACCTACTACAAATTTATAGATTTTTAAACCTTGTCTTTTCAGAAATAAAAATCAAATAAATATGATTTGGCTTTGAAAGATTTGAAACTTTTGAAACTAATTAAATTAAAGGAGTTGAACTAAATCAAATGATTTTGCACAGCCTTGTTAGTCTTTGGTTTTAATAGCTGTCTAGGTTAAATGAGATGACTTTAGTTCTCAGATGGCGGCTTAAAGTCTCATCTGACATCTCAGAATGGAGGCTATCTTATTAGCCATTTCACACATTTCCATCAAAGCCTTAATGCTCTTATTGGACTGCCAGGTTACTTGTATCCAAGTCTCCTGCTGAGTCTCTAACGGAGAGAGTTCGAAAGAGAACACAGAGGCCAATCCTAAGCAGGCTATTTTTTTGGTTAACTGATCAGGAAAAGCTTAGGGAAAAATGTTACAGATTACCATACAAAAATATAAAGCTAGTCTGAGCATAAAGCAACATAAACCTAGTTAATAAAAATAAGTTTTAATTAAATTATTGTTTATCCAATTTATGAATTACTTACGGTGTTAAAACTTTACAATAACTTCACATTAATTATGTAATATTGTTAGAAAAAGTCACTATAGCAAAATTAGTCTTTAGCTTAAGGTGCATGCTACCTTTTTTGTGGTTATGTTCACAAGACGATCTTTAGTGACAGCCTTTGCAACACACAGTAAAATGTCTGGGACAAAACTTTGGTTTCTGAATATATATTTTTTTATATATATGAGGAGGGTATTCAAGGTCTCTGAGGCAAACCAATGCAGAATGACCTTTTGTTCGCCCTCAGACTGGAATCACATTTACAACCTTTTTGCTGCGAGGTAAAATTAATAACTGTTGTGCATCATGTCATCTCTTCATTAAGTGTATAGTCTGTAAGGCATAATTAGATAAAATAAAATATATTATTAGTTCTGGGTTTTAATTTGTATGGTTATTTTGTTTTGACATGCAACAAATCAAATAAAAAAATAATAATAATAAAAATTAAAAAAAACATTTTACCCAAAACAAGAAATGTTTAGGTAGGTTATTGAGAATGGACACTTGGGAGTTCAGTGAACCACATTATCTCACTGGGTAGTGTGCCAACATGAGACACTTCTGTTTGTAAAACAACTCATTAACCTTTGAGCCTGTTACGCTTTACAGACATTTTTAAATGCTATTCAGAGGGAGGCTTCACCTCTCTGTCAAAACACACCAAAGGCTATTAGCCCACCTTTCAACCTTCCAAAGAATCTGGCCTTTCATCTGATGAGTGGAAAAGTTGGCCATTGGGTGTCTAATGCAATTAAGTTTAAGGGAAGTAAAGCAAAGCCAATAAATCTTTAAAATAATGGTGGAGGGGGATTTAATACTGTCATATACATTATCAGTACATGTACAAGTTATTTATTGTAAATTATAAATCGGGAAAAATGGCTAAGGCCTGAAACAACCATTTAATGTTTATTATCTTTTAAGGCTTAAAAAAAATGATTTTGAGAGAACATAAAGTATTCACACATTACTACACATTATTATTAAACATTATAAACACATTATCATATAGGCAGTTACACTTGATGCTTATGCCCACATGAGCACAAACACACACACACACACACACACACACACACACACACACACACACACACATATATATATATATATATATATATATAAATACACATTATCTGGCACAATTTTGAGCAGCAAATTAAAAAACAAGAAATGTGTTTTTAGTCTATGTGAGATTCAGTGGGAGAGCAGAGATTGTGGAGAAAACCAACACATACACAGAGACTACATAGAAACGTCACCCAGATCAAAAATTCGAACCTGGATCCAAGCGATGAGTGGCAGATGTGCTGAGCCACTATGCCAAAAGTATATGAAACCAGAGCTTCTAGGAAAAATTGACCTTGAGGGCCATGAATTTTTTTGCTATATGGGAGGTGTACAAAATTAAGCTATTCAAAGGTCAACACATGAAATTTCATAAAACATGATTTTTTAATTTGTATCAGGGATATCAAAGGCTCTTGTCTTTTAAATGAGCAAAGACGTGAATTTATAAGCAGTGCTATTATATACATGCAATCTAAATCTAGGGAACTAATAAAGATTTATTTGCAGCCAACATTGTAATTTATAAAGGAAGGTGGCCCTCCAATTTTTTGGAGGTGGCGCAATCATTCGTCTTTAGGTACTGCTTATCCCAGTGAGGGGTGAGGTAGGTTCCAGAACCCATTTGAAAAACATGAAACCAGGAATGCATCCTACATTGGGTGCCCATTTATCAGAAGATGCCACATCCTCATTTGCATTCACTACTTCAGATCCATTTTAACTTTGCTAGTGAACCTTCTGGAATGTTTTGATAGTGTTAGAGAAAATTGCTGTAATTGGGATTTCCTGAACAAAAGTTATGTGGAAGAGCTGTGCACACTCACCATAATATAATTAATATATAGATATTATAATAAATATATTAAGAGATCTATATATACTGTAAAAAAGCAGATTGAGAAAAGTGAAGTAATGGATCAGAACTGTGGCTTGTCTGTGTTAATTGTGTGTCTGTGCAGTGAGACAAAATACGTAGGCTAGACTGACAGACTGGGGAATGAGAATACTGTACACAGGAAGTTATCCAAAGACAACAGCAGTACTAAAAAGTGAAGGTTTTCAGGTGATACTCTCCACTGCATATATAAATATATATATATATATATATATATATATATATATATATATATATATATATATATATAGTGTGTGTGTGTGTGTGTGTGTGTGTTTAGTTGTAGCATCACATGTCAGCCCAGAATGCAGAATTTATAACGTAAAGCAGTTACTTGAGTCTGGTAAACCCTCTCTTCTGTCCTCATTGTGAACAGAAACATTACACAATATTTTGTGGTTTTGTTTGCAATACTTTTCATTACCCTAGGTAAATCACATCCATGAACAACAAACATAATCTATAATTTATACAAATTACTAAATCCAGACCAACTCTGTCAAACCATCCGAAAAACAAATTAGATGTTTTGTAAACTGAATTACTGTCATTGATGAAGATGGAGTAGGTCATTTGTTTAGATGCACTTACCTTTTTTTGGTTGGTGGGGCAAACATACAGGTAACTTAGGACTGTCTTAACTCCCACCTTATCATTTAGTCGCTCATAAGTTGTGCCATAATCTTTGGATCTTAAGAGAGAAAAGAAAAATCACTGTTACAGCTTGAGTGGACAATTTACATGGACATAAATAGTAAAGCAAATGTACAAGTGCTCCTTGAAAAAAAAAAATATATATATAAAGAAATTTTACATATAATAACTATCTAATAGCTCCATTTTATCAGGGTACATATATAAATAATTCATATCTGCATAAAACTGCAGGTGAGGACAAAAAAAAATGGCCATGAATTATAGAAAGGATTAAAGGTACATTTAGTCAAGAATGTTCCGCCTGGACTCTGGACTTTATATATTTATTAAAATCATGTTAAATTAGAATTTTACAAGTTGAGTTGAGAAAAAGATCCTAATGCATATTAGCAAAATGTACATTATACAAAAGGGAAACGGAAAATAATATTACTTAATAAACGGTTTATCCTCTTTTTTTTTGTTTGTTTTGTTTTGTTTTTTTTGTATTGAAACTAATTAAAAACTAATTCAACATTTTAGAGCTTTTTTATACATCATGTGCTACAACAAGAACATTTTGGAATTTGCCAATAATTAATATATATATATATATATATATATATATATATATATATATATATATATATATATATATATATATATATATATAATGGAAGTGAATTGAATTGAATTGAATCATTTTCATTCTGACATCTAAAATGGTAGCAATAAACAAAGAGTGCAATCTGAAAGAGAAGTACGATTCCTGAATGTTAAAGCACATAGAAAGAATAATCGGAAGAGGGTTCAATCAAGTCCAATGAGGATATACAGCCATTAAACGTATACTTTAGCAGAGAACGGAATCAAATTTACTTTCATGTCTTGTCTGTGGCTCTCAACGGCTTAGGAATACTGCTCAGATATTCGACAGCGCTCTTCACTTTAATACTAAGAGCGGCATTTCTGCCAAATAGCATTCCGGATGCAGAGGTTCATTATACCATTTTATTATCCATTTCAAAAGCTATTCTGTTAACAGGATCCTTCAGGTATCAGTAGGGGGATACATAGGAGGGTCTTTTCACATGTTTAACATGAAATGTTCTTGAAATGTTTTTTCTTTATTATTATGTTTCATTGGCTGCTGTACAATTTGAAGTTGCCAAAATATACACCCTGGGAAAAAAAGAAAAGGGTCTTTACCACTTAACATGTTAACATATGCACACTTATACATGGGGCAAACTCACAGTAGGATGTGTTTTGACCAGAAGCAAAACCTGAAAACTGTGATGACAAATCTGAGGTTAGAATTGACAAAGAGGAAGCTTGAAATTTGCCAACCAGCCCAGAACTGTGCCAGTGGTGTACTTTATCAGTCTCCTCCAATGTGCGGCTCAACTCTTTCAGGATTCTCTATCTTTCCTGGTCTATTATGGCTTGAAGGGTCCACAGAGACATGTCTGGCATTGTTGTAATTTTATGGTTTTTACATCTGCTGCAATGTTCTGAGGAGATTGGGAAAAATAGGTTTAGGAAATCTGAATAAATGAAAAGAGAAGAGACTATTGTACAGTGACTGGAAATTGCAGTGGCCATGTGCTCCTGTTTCCTGATTTATTTTCTCAGTGAAAGAACGTGGGCATGATTGACTGATACCTGCATGATGAGACTTTCCGCTTTAAATACTACATCACTTCACATTGTCCCACATGTCACAAAGATTTCTACTGTTAAGAATTATAAATAAAATAACATTAAAACAACTGATCTATCACAAAGATGTACTAAAGAACTATTCCTGAAAATCTCAATAATATACACAATTTAAGTAAAAGTGCCCAAACAATAGCATGAGTTAATATGTTATTTTTACCGCCCCAAATTGTCAATTCTTAGCCTAATTTGTTTTATATGTATATATGTGATACTTCTCGTTTGTGATTGTACAGATTTTTTTATAAACGTGTGGTGTCTACACTCTGCCCCATGACAACCCCAGACAGGGGTTATATTTTTACAGAGTAAGAGAAATAAAAATGAATTCAATTCACTTTCCAAAGCTGACGCAGCACTTCTCATAGCCCATTAGAAAATGCTGCTATTCATTTGATAAAGGTTGGTATTTTGTAGTTGTTATAAGGTAATTATAAGTCATTAAAATGTGAAAAGCTACAGAAAAACTGCATTGATACAAACTAGAGCACAAGTTTAAGTTGTTTGTTTGAGTCTTTAAAATTGTGAAACAGCATCATTATGAACAAACTGCAGAGTAAGCTTATTTTATTCCAGGATGCACAAGTACGATATTGTTTTTCATTCTTTCTAATTTACTGGTGCTTTGTAGTTCTAAAAAAAAAAAGATTTCATAACTTACCCTCATATATACCCTTTGCAAACCTGCTGTTGCATTTCTGTTTCTATTGTATTCATAACAGTAAAATTAAAATAAGAACTTTTTATTTCAAATCAACTGTAAAGTATATGAAGCACAGAGAGTTTAGGAAGGTGAGCAATTGAAATCAAATAAATAAATACATAAAAATAAAAAATGCACTTTATGCATTTGTGACGTTACTGCTGTAAGCAAGGGCTAACTTCCCTTAGCATATCTTCTTTTATCAAGGACGGGAGCCTAATATAAGCTGTCTGTGTTTAGCACAGCTATCGCTTGTTGAGGCAGTACTGTAGTAAAATACACATCTAATTTCACACTGATGCAAAAGAATTTAGATAAGCAAAAGCCCAGTTTGGTATTACTGCAATATAATGTTTTTTTTTCACCAGTGTAAAAGTCAAAAATAAACATGTGAGCATTTGGCAAATGGGTTTTTCAAAATGCTACTGTTTTCTGTGAATTCCCTGTGCAGTATCTAAATGATTGTGCTTTTTATAAAAAAAATAAATTTCCTAGATCTGATGCCAAACAAAATTGCACAGGACTGACCTTAAATGACCCAGTATCCACAGTAATTATGTGAAGGCCGTGATTGCTAAAAATAAATGTGCCTGAATCTTCACTCATTCTCTTCGTAGTTCTAATACACCAACCATGAATGACTCGTTTACTTAACATCCACAACAAACCCCTGTGTAAATGCTACTTCCACTAAAATTATGCAAAGTATGCCACTCAAGACTGATATATAGACATGTAACAATGCCTTGGGCACAATCTCAAAAGCAGCCCTCAGCTCACTGAAGCAGAGTTTAAATGACTTTGGAGAATTGACACATTAGAAAACAGGGTAAGACACTGTAGATGTTGGCAGGAAGAGATAGCGAGCAAGAGAGCAGAGTGGTTGACACAGAAACACATAAAAATTCATAATAAAAAACACAGTTTGTATATGTGCAGGCAAGCAGTTATTTGTACTTGACCACTTGTAATGAGCAAAAGAGGAAAGAGCGTATGATAAAGAAAACCTACAAACCGAGCGTGTGAATGGAACAGTTTAAAGAACCGGCAGCTGTACTGTATTTCAGGATCAAGGCTCCTCATGCAGACTGGAAATAATATGAATACAGAAACCAGGTCATAAGCACTATAAACTTGGGAGTTTCTGAGAAAACAAGTCACTAGAATTAAACACACAAATGGAGAAAATAAAAGGTTTGAAAATAGTATGATATTTAAAATCCACCAGAAACCCAAGGACATATTACAAATAGTGGCAATAACTAACATTTTATGGAAAACATCATCAGCCAAGTATATAGTACAGTAATTAATACACAAGCACTAGCTTTTCAATATTTTTTATAAGTTTCCATATTTTCTATATAAGTTCTTTGGTTATAAAAGGAAATTTATGAATGCAAACTGACAGTGCTAGGGTTTCTGGGATGTCATCCAATGGTGAGCTATAACGGTGTTAGAAATTGATTTTAGAGATCCATCATATTTATTTGGTTTATATTTGATAAAATAATGAAGGACCTGTAAGCTGTATTGGACTGTCAAAATGCCTCTATTTAAGAGGCATAGGTCTCAGGAGGGTTGATTCTTTTTAAATCGACTTTCTTCTGAGACTAAACTAAAAAATATGGACAAAAGTCATTTCATATACCACAAACACACTGACCTTATGCGGGTACGATAGGGACAGCCAAAAATCAGATATGGCCTTGGAGGTGTAAAATGTCAGAGTGGGCTCTAATCTGATCACTCATCATCACATGTGAATGTATTATTAAAAAAAAACTTTAAGTTTTTCTTATAAAATAACTACATGTTATTATATTAGGATATTACCTGCAATTACCGTGTTACTTCAAATTAGATCTTAATCACTGAATAAAATATTTGTATACTTGCTTGTAGGTTAGTCCTTATGGTGATCTTATGCATAGCTAAAACTTTATATGCACAAGAATCCCAAAATGATACAATTTGGTCACAGTCAAAGGGAAAAAAGTGAAATAGCAGCTTTCATGCCACCTCAGTGTGAGTAATGGTCTCTGCCTGGCAGCCCTTTAAAAATTGTCTGGCTATGCTACTGGTGACTGACTGTGCCAGTTTTCTTATATTTACTTGATGGATTGCTTTATTAATAATAAAGGAGACATTGTGTAAATGTTTTGTTTCTTCAAACTGTCATGACATTAAAGTAAGCCAAAAAAATACATTAATGTTCCTTACTTTACATTGAGAATTCTTTAAAATGCTCCTTTTACATACCTATTCTTTTGTAAAAATAAATGCTTTTTTATTTACAGTTTATTTTAAGCCATCGCACTTGTATTGTGTAAATTGTGCGTAGTTTTTATCCAGCTAATTGCAGTAAGATATCCACAAATTTGTATTTGTATAAAATGTATAAAATCTTTTAAATTTGTTTTTAACATTATTACAAGTCAATCAAAAAAACTTTTCAGGTTAGTAACAAGTAGTGCCGTCTTGTGGGATCATATCATTGTTTCTGTGATCTTTTTGTAACCTCCTGCTGGTACATTGTGTTCACAAAAAACACATTTGCCTGGAAATTAATGTTTTAAAAAAAGGAAGTATAAAACTTTAAGGCCCCTTAAGGTGTTATTATTCTTGCATGAGGGCAGGGAGCTTTTCAGGTCACTCTCTAGACAGGCATACAATAGCAACACACATTGGCCAACCAGCCAGATCTGAGTTGACTGTGGCCTGAAATTATGACTCACGCAGCAGTCACCTTAGGACCTTTGCCTGTCTCTTTCAGCATGACAAATGCAAGCAGGGAACGAGGGGGTGGATGGATAGAGGGGGTGAGCTGTCGTCTTTTCTGTGATGGAGAGCTCCATGATTGGGGATAGGTTAGGAGCCTTTTGGGCCATCTATGGTTCAGGTTAAGTGCTGGCCAGGTCTTCTGTGCATGTCTTCTGTAGAATGAGCAGACTGAGCCTGTGTGAATTATTGAAAGCTCTGGAATGTAGAGAGCAACAGAGTGAACGAGAGAAAGCTAGAATGTGAAAGTAAGAAATAAAGAGAAAGAGAAAGGTGGTGCAGTTTGGGAATGAGAAAGGAGGGTAGAGACATTCGTCTCAGTGTGCAAAAGTCACAATTTCTGACCATCTGTGCAGCAGTTGCCCCTCAGGAGTGGCACATCTGATACAAGGTGACATCTGATGGATATATGAGATGAAGGATTCAATTTTGTTTTAAATCAAGTTGATTGATGAACAATATATCTTTTATGTCTTATCCAATGTTGCCTTGTTCAATATCTCTTCCCTTTAGTGTCTATTTTGTGTAAAAAAAAAAAAAAAAAAGCTCCAGCTTTAAGCAGACTGCAGTCTATTTAAGAAGACTTTTGCCATCTTACATTATTTTATTTTTTAGTGAGATTCTATGGGTCTTTTAACAGTTTACACTTTTGTTTTAATCTTGGCGTAAGGTCCAACGAAATATTATCCATTATACAGTGCCTTAATTTTAAACACTAAACCGTTCAAACACCATTAATGACATAACATAAAGAAAGGGTATTAAAGCATTTGTAAAACACTTCTAATTAATCCAGCAACAGATGTGCGGCATCAAAAAGCTCCTTAAAAAAGTTATACATTAATTAAAGTAACATAATGGAAAGTCCATTGTATAAAATTAATTATGTTTAAAAGTACTAATTTTATTAGTGAATAATATTAATAATAATAAAAACAATAGTCAGAACTGGGGATCAGATTCAAATCTGAACTTTGTGGAGTTTCATTGTTCTCCCTGTGTCTGTGTGGGTTTTCTCCGGGTTCTTCGGTTTCCTCCCACAGTCCAAGAATATGAATTCAAAGTTTGGCTGCTCTAAATTGCCCCCATGTAGTGTGTAGTGTTTGTGGAATAGTGCCCTGTGCTGGGTGTTTTATCCCTTGTGGCTTAAAACATTCTCCCCAGATTCGTCAAGGACTATCAGCATTTGGAATCCATATTCTCCTCGTGTCTGTATGGGTTTTCTTTGGGTTCTCCTGGTTTATTCCCCACAGTCTAAAAACATGGATTCTAATTGGCAGCATTCAATTAATAATACTAAATATTTAATAATATTGTTTTCTCTTTTGTTGCTTCTCTGCTTTCACTAATGAGGAAATGACTGACAAAGGAAATGTTCCCTGAAAGAAAGTCAACACTCGACCCATCTCTCTTCTCCTTCCAGTTATCTGTTGCTTTCTCCCTGAAAAAGCAGCTGCCAGGTCAATCTCACCAAACTCTTAACTCGACTAGCTTGAAGTTCCTTTTTTTTTTTTGCATGTGCAAAAAAGAGGAACAATCACTCACTTGCCAAATCTCTTCGTTCGAAGAAACTATTTTCTCCATGACGAGCACTGCAATCAGATAAAAAGCCTCAAGTTCAGCGGGCAACTGCACTCAGTTCCTGCACTCAGTCCTTTTACCAGACATCCAAATTCACATATCCTAATGCCTGAGAAATGTTATCGTCTAAGTTTTTATGTAATCTATTTGTAGGCATCATTATAAAACAGGTAAGTCCTTAAACCTGATTGGCTAATGCACTCCTCTTACCGCTTCACATTGGTACCAATGCATGATAAATAATAAATTATTTAATATATAATCATGTACAATGAACTGAAATACAGATGAACATAAACAGTAAGCCATTTCCTGATCACCAAGTTGGTATACAGTTCTTAGCGAATGTTCAACTTAAAAAACCTCCTAGATTGCATTGCAGAATACCTTTTTTTTTTTTCTTCACATTTTTGTTTTCAATAAAATAATTTCTGAATGAAATCTGTTTTGTTATGTGTGTTTGTAACTTATTTTAAAAGCTATAAGGCAGTCGAGATTGTGCATTATTGTGAATAAATTACTAATCCGCTTTATGTTGTGCCAAACACCTCCTACCCTTTATTTATTTATAGTAATGCAAGCGTTTGTAGCTTATTGCTTTATTAAAGCATGTTAAATTGTCCTGACATGAATGATATGAACTTACTGTAAATGGATCACATATATAGGATGGTGAAAGGAGCTTTTACAGGAAGCCCTAACCAGCTGCACTGATACAGCAAGGAGGAAGTGGAGTGTGAGGATGTTTGCCTATGTTGACTAACATGTTAGTGTTGATTTGTGATCATTTATCTTTCATGAAAATAAAGCAGAAGCAAGAAAAAAATATCACGGAAAACAGTGGTAAATAAAGCAATGGGATCTGCATAATACTAGAAAACTATAAAAGCAGAACAGATTTCGGAAATGTGCTGAACATTTTTCACAGCACGAGACTTAATCATTTGAAATCTGAGGGTTGAAACTTATCATGCTGTGAATGACTACAAAAAAATTCCCGACTGTGATATTTGCCAGAGGGCTTTTTACTAAGTACTGACATTGTAGGGTGTCCAAACTTTTGAATATACTACAACTGCTACTTTCTTATTAAACTGTAGATTTGCAGAAACTTTTTTAATCAATTTATTTTTAAGTCAATCCATACCAGATGATTTTTTAAAAAAGCAACAGCACACACTATGTTTTTATTTTTTCTCAATATTTTTCTCTTAGGGCGGCATGTAGTTGTTAGCTTATCTACCTCTCGAATCCTGATCTTTAAATTGTCCTGATATAGTGTGTGTCTGAGCAAATCAGTGTTTGCCTAATGATGGATTGGCCCCTGTCCTGGGTGTATATGCCTAGCGCTAAAAACCCTCCCCCTGGATGGGCATGAGGAACACCCATGACACTAGTAGAGGATGGACTATTCAGTCAAGATAATAAGATAAGATTGCTCTCTATCAATTAATTTAACTTAAAATAACTTATTTCTAAAATCAGGTATAGCAATATGCTGTACATATGGGATTTATTTTTTCATATCAGTTTTATAGCATAAATTGGCACTGCAGGTTTGAAACAAATCATGAAAGACAGCTCCACCTGTCAATCCCCTCCACAGATTCACTACCACTTGTAGAGCACTTTTCCATACCTGTAAATGAAGTCCCTAAATTAATATTTATTTTTTAAACAGTTGGTTAAGAAGTGTATTAAATTAATATGTGCTGTACATAAACTGTTTAAAGCATGGCATATACCAAAGTGAAGGAATGCTTTTCAGGTTTTACACCGACGAGACAGTGATGCAACCTCCTGGCAAATACTTTATGTAGGCTTGAGACTGGCAGATCCACACACCACACACACACACGCACACTCCTCTAGGGCAATGTAACACGTTCAATGAACTTACTATTAAGCTGTTGGAAACTGAGCAGCGCACAAAAACCCATACAAACATGGTGTGAATATACAAAAAAAATGAAAAGATACAAGCTGCCCTGCCTGCCGATCAATAAAGTTTAAAGACTTTCTTTACAGACTGCACCTGAATACATGCATTTAGTTATTGTTCTTCACTGCAAATCGAACTGTCAAGCAGTGTGGTGGATGTATTTATAGATGAATTGATGGATGTTTAAAATCTCATGATGTGAAACAGTTGCTGTCAGTAATGATAATTTGTGAGCTTGTGTCCAGCAGCCTAATCTGGACAGTACATGATCCAGACCAGTGTCTCAAATATTCCAGAGTGTTCTATAATTTTAGCAATAAATTATATGTTAAAAATTACTGCATCACACAAAGAGCAAGACAGAAGCCTATGAACATGAGTTTGGAGCTTTTACCAAAGTCACAGTCTTTGTCCAAAAACTGACAAGATGGGTACAGGTACGTGGTCATATTCGTAAGAGACAGATACAGGTCAAAGCTATTATGTGCATGTGTGTTTGTCCATCTGCATTTTTTTTTCCTGAAAGTATATTGGTCACGGAGTTATGCTGTCAATAATTATTGAGTTATTGCTATTTATGAAATAAAAGTGAGCATAAAATCATGCATACATACATTTGTATACTACTACTGGATGATGATGATGATGAAGATGAAAAAGAAGAAGAAGAAGAAGAAGAAGAAGAAGAGGAAGAAGAAGAGGAAGAAGAGGAAGAAGAAGAAGCAGCTCTGAGTTGTCTTCTAATGAAATTTATTAGAAAAAAAAAAAAACTCCAGTAAAGCTACATTGGCTCACAATGGGAAGCCCCACACAGTTTTAATTAAAGAGGGAGCAATTTAGGAACTGTTAAATGGGGCATTGCTGAGTAATAAAATGGTTGAACTGCAAAATATGGCTTGAAGCTGTACAATGAGGGTTGAGGCTTTGGTTCACATAGTTAAAATTAAGATGAATGACTCTGCCTCTAACTTTTACATACTCCAGATCAATAAGTGATGCTTGGCTTACCAGCAATAGACAGATCATTAAAAATTTAAAAGATCATGTTCTGCATGCACTGAGCATCTTGTATTTTTAAAATATATCCACGATAACCCATATTTTTTATTTGAACTGGCGATTACCAGATACAACCTGTCATGTCAAAAGAATGTTATATATGAAAAGGAAAGTGCAGTAGCCATTGATGCCAAATGCAAAATAAATTGGACATTATTTATAAAGCTATTAAGATGTTTTTTGCTTGAAACAAATATTAAAATTAACAACAAAAGTTATAAAAAAATGTCCATCACGCAGAACTAGAACCACATGTCATGCACCACTAATATTGCTGAAATTACAAGACAGTCTGGGGAGGCGCAGAACGCATCCCTGGGGAAATCTAGTGCCGCAGTGGCTTTTTTCTCACTCACACTTGCTTGCAGGTGAATTTTAAGTCCTCGAAAAGGTCAGGGACATCAGGTAAGTCCTGCTCCAAAAAGCCCTAGTGCTGTTCTACCTACTGACCTGTGAAATATCAAAGCATCCGGCACAGCTGAAACGATGTGACTTGAAAGGTTTCTGAGCGGTTGCCTCTGGATAACCCCAATGGGAGGAAGCCAACAAGGTGGAGGACAATCATAGTGGGTGGTTCACACAGTGTGTGTCAAAGCCAGAAATGTGTTATTTTATGTGAAGGATGTTGAAACCTTCTGTTTTCTACACTGTTTTATTGATTTTCTTTAACAGAAAATGTGACAACAAAACACATTTCAATTTACCTTATGTTTTAATGCGATTATATACTATAAAAAAAGAAGAAAAAAAAATGTAACATCTTTATCAGTGTCTTCAATGTGTTTGAATACCTCAATTTTGTTGACAATTTTGTTACCCGGTTCTTATCAAATTAAGATCTTAGAAGTAAGTGTTTAGTCATTTGTTCAACTGTAGCCATGTTGCATATTTACATTTTTATAAATTGATATTTAATATATAAAATCATACCAAATTAAATTGAATTTAAAAAGTTTTGGGTAAATGAATATCTAGGAAGTTTAATTGACTTTCGTACCGACAGGATTGTGTGTTCTTTTGATCTTTGTGCGCAGTGTTATTACATGTTTCAATTAGAATTATTACTAATACTGGCATATATTAATAAATAATGTAAGACATATTAATGACAGGGTGGCACAGTGGCTTAGTGGTTAGCTCGTTCGCCTCTCAGCACTAGGGATTCCCGTTTCGAATCCCCATCTGGGTGGTGTTTCCATGTTCTCCCCGTGTCTGCGTGGGTTTCCTCCCACAGTCCAAAAACATCGATCAAGTCAATTGAATTCTCAAAAATTGCCCCATATAGAGTGTGTCTGTGTGAGTGAGTGTGTGCCCAGCGATGGATTGGCGCCCTGTCCTAGGTCTATCTGCCCAGCGCCCGAGATGTTCTCCCCTGGATAGGCATGGGGAACCCCACCGCGACCCTAATAGAGGATAAAAGCGGGAGATAATAAATGAATGCATGAATATTAATGACACGTATCTGAGATATCACTATATTCTGATATTTTAGGTTCAAGTCAAGGTAATAGTCATCACATTTTGTCTCATGTCTTGGCACTTCAATGTTAATTACTGAACAATTCCCTTGAAAAATGTTAGTGTCTTTGAAGGGATGGTTATTTGAAGAATGGCTCAAGCTTTAAAAAATGGCTACAGTAATTCTGATAACCACTTTAAAAAATTTAAATACAATAGCAGAACCTTGATCCAGCATTGCAATAGTGTTGGTAATCAAGTGCATTTTCCTTCAGTCAGCAGTAACGATTAGCAAAATTTTCTTATTTTAAGCATTAATTGATTACATTAATATTATATAAATAATTCTTTATTTATAAATGAATACTTGTACACCCTGGGCATGGCTTTGTGTTTTGATGCTCATACTCATTATCGTACACATCAACAACCCAAAAGTTATGCAAACCTTTAAATCTACAAAGAATACAATACAAAATAAAATAACATTATTCTACATCGACACAAAATTGGGGGGGGGGGGGGGGGGGGGGGGGGGGGGGGGGGGGGGGGGGGGGGGGGGGGGGGGGGGGGGGGGGGGGGGGGGGGGGGGGGGGGGGGGGGGGGGGGGGAAAAAAAAAAAAAAAAAAAACACGCTACAATTAGGCCATAAAGGCCGAGTAATAAAATTTATTTCCCATTATTTTAATTCTCTGTATTTATTACCTTGCCAAATCAAATCTTCTGTGTAAACTTTATAGAGTTGCAGTGCAATTAAACTGTTGTGTTTAATACCTATTAAAATACTGACTGTTTTCTTCTTACTTTTATTCTACTCTGAAATGTATTATATGATAATGTATGAATGAACAAGTTGATTATTTATAATAAGAGAAAATTGAGATATTTTATTGCCAATTCAATTGGCTTATTTGACCGTCCTCACAATACTAAGGTTTCAACCCTTCAATTTGTATTTGTACAGATAATATCTTTTCTGAGCTGCCCGAAAATAGTTTTTGTCAGTTCTTTGATTCATATTGACTTACATCCCAGAATAAAGACACGCATTTAATCTCATGCACTGAAATGACTGATCCATCTCTACCGTTTAAGGTCACACCATTCATTAAAATTGGCACGTCTGTTTTTTGGGACTCCTCTCAGGCTGGCGGGATTCCTCTGACCTTTCTTTAAAAGTCAGCAGCTGTCTAGACATTGCCAGGATACTGCAACAGTTGCAAAACCACACAGACAACCTGTTAGTGTAACAAAGTGATCACAATTAACAAAGGGACTAGGAGTAGGAACAGTGCAACATGGTACAAGACACATTTCTAAAACGAAATAGAAAGCGAATGTTGAAGCACAGTTGTTTCCTGATGCATGTACTGTTTGCGAGGTGGAACAGGAGAAGAAGGCCAACAGAGTCCCAGCAGGCCTAATTTGTGGAAAGCTGAATATTATCATGGCCGCCCTCGTTTTGTCAAAACAGAATCGTGTGATGTATTGTGGCTCTGGCTGCATCACGACAGGGATTTCAGGGGCTTTGTGGCTCTCAGACTGTCCGGAGTTTTGGTTTGCACTGCTGAGTTTCAAAGTAAGGCAAAGCCCATGCTCAACTACAACTGTAGTTTAAAACAAATTTATCATGAACAAGGTATGGAAACATGTGGAGGAAACACTTAGTTTTACGTATAAATCGCATCATGGTTCATGGTATCATTTAAGTCACCATGAATGAAATGGAACTGAATACAATATAATATCAAATCCTAACACTAAACAGAACTTTGAACACGTGGCCAAAAAAAAGCTCTTACCTCCATAAGGAGCTCTCTGTGACGCTTCCCAAGTGGAAATCATAAAGTTTAGTTAGTATAAGAATCACCTGTAAGAGCAAAAATTCAGGAGTTAGACAACAATGAAAAACACATTATTAAAAACACACACATACATACAGTACCAGTCACAAATTTGGACAAAACTCATCATTGCTGGACTAATTGTCTATTGAATCAGTTTAACTTGCCATAAAGTTGAAGACTATAGTCCATCTGTTTGTGGACTACAGTACATACTGTGTTAGCCCTTTTTACTCTGTTCTCTAATGGTCAGGACCCTAATAGTACCATCACAGAGCAGGGATTATTTGATTGGTGCATTATTATATATGTGTGTGTGAGAGAGAAAAGAGAGAAAAGAAACTCTTGATCCAACTAATGATTTCATTTGAAGCTAAAGTAGGTGCACTACAGAATTGCACAGGTCAGTGGTTCATTTTAGGACCCAGCTCAGCAATGACATCCACACAAAAACTGATATTGCTATATAATCATATAATAAATCAAAAGTTTTATTTTTAATTTTTTCATCATTTATATATAAATAATAATGCTATATAGGTAACAAAGCATTTTTCAAGATTCCAGACAGACACAATGTTTTTAATACATTCCGAACAAAAAATAAATTATTCATTTTAGAAGCAACAATATTTTAATGGAGGCTACAAAACTCAAAAACCTGTTGTAGAACAACTGTAAATACAATGTTTGCTTCCAATAATTTCAGTGCAAATTTTCCTGTCTGTGCACCTTGATCACATTTACAAATATTTCAAAGATAAGAATAAGCCTTTGTCGGCTCTATATCCAACTACAAATGGTAAATAATGTGTTATGCTCCAGACAATATGGGGGTATCATACATCATCCTTATTAAGATAGATAAAGTAAAAATGATAAAGATCAAAATTTCCTTAACATTACACTACATTAACCATATAATTCAGATTAGTAATTAATCAAAGGCCTGCTGGTAATGTGCTTAGAAAGAAAAAAAATAATAAATTCAGTCAACTGATAAGAGGATGGGTTAGTCATGGCTGCCACGCGCAACCTCACTCACAGGCGTTTTACATAATCATGGCTATTTCCATCCCCCAGGTGCTGCCTTGTCTCCCATTCTGGGGCTAAACAGGCCAAGGTGACTGCCCTTATTTGCATATCCCCCATCAGTTCCTTTTCTCTGCATCTCCCACGATTAAACCGACCGTTTCTTTGAGCAAAACTGACAAGTCCAGAGCTCCTTTGAGTCACAATGCTAGCGGTGGCATTGCAGCACAGCATATCTTATAACATCTTAATGTAATGAATCGTGGGAATTTGTTCCACCAGTGTGTTGGAGAAGAAAATAATGTAGGAGTTTGGCAGTTCTCCTTGACCTGTTCCCTCACGTCTCGCTCAGACTAAGGCTGTTTCTACAAACTGTCCCAGTGGTTCTGGAAAGCCGGAGGGGAACATTCACCACTCAAGAGGAAGGAGAAGGTATGAGACATGTAGCTGAGCAAAGGGGGAAAAAATGAATTTGTGGGCCCCGGGCCCCTCCGTGCAAGACGGAAAGCAGATGGTCTAGGTCAGCTTGGGTCCATGTGCCAAAGAGGAGGGCAGTGCATGAAGTGAAAAGGAGAAAAAATAAATAAATAGAAACCAAATTGGATTTTTCACTTAATGCCAGCTGGAGAAAATGCCAAAGCAAAAGTCTAGAGAACTTGTCTGTGAGTGAGTGAGCTCTCCCAAGTGTCTTTGGTTGTCTGACATACGTGGGTTGTTCTGCTGCGGGGGGATGCACAAACACACACACACACCCTACATGTCTGTATAAATTGTATATTTGACCAGATGGCCGGAAAGAAAGAGGGAAAAAAAAAGACATTTTAAACCACATACACATAGTCTAAGTAGATACTGAATCTGTGCACAAAGAGAAAGGTCAGCAAGGGAGAGACAAATTAATTTTGTTCTTGCATGATGGGAAATAATTACATATATCTATTCCATTGAATATCTATTAGAGAAACAGCCTTTGACTTTCCCCCAAAAAATACACATGATCATAAGCCAATTTTTAAGCAAAGGGACCTCGTGCATTTTTTCTTTAAACTATGTTACAGAACTATGAACCATAGCCCATCTGTTGCTAATCAAAAAGTCCTTCTATGTACAACACTAATAGACAAGAACCAGCACTGGGTCACTAAAGACCTTAAATTAATTGGTTACACGACTTAACAATGTTCATTCATGACATGGCAACATGTTTTGATTATGTTTTACTACTTTTAATGATTTTTCCAGCAAACGGTGTGATGTGTCTTTGTGTGCGTGTTTGTATGTATGTATATATGCTTTTTCTGATGTCCTCATACCAGCACAACACACCACCACCATATCAGTGTCACTGCAGTACTGAGAATCATTTACCATGTTAATACCTCGCCTGTGGGGGTCCTGAAAACTAAATACTAATACTGACCAATGTAGAGAAACAGATTATCTAAAGTCTGTCATTGTAGAACTGTAAAGCCCATCTATATGATCAGTGGAACAGAAAACAATAGAGAGTGCGTGTTGAACAGATATGGTGAACCTAATAAAATGAGCATATCTGATGAGCATAGATATTTGAAGAAAAACAGTAAAATGCAAAAACGATAACACGGATTCAGGAAAACTGGAATGAAAACAATAGTTCAATGAGTCAATTAAAAAATACCTTTGTGGAATCTAATTCAAATTCATATTTAATGTCAATAATTGTTGTGCAACTTGCACATACCAGGTAGAAAAGCGGATCCAAACAGTCCAAAGCACAAAGCTTACTCTCTGTAACCCCAATTGACCCACAATTAATGCTTGAGAAAACAATAACGTCAATTATACTTGACTCGGGACTGTCATCATTGGACCTTAATTAAGAAACCGTAGCACAAAAAAATATTAGCGTAACTAAATGTTCCACATCCACAAAGACTAATTTAAAGTGTCAGACTCAATTCTGAGGTGTGAGGCAGCATGCCCCACCACTAATGAAAAGACTAATTACCTTTTTTTTCTCTTCTCCCTTTCCTCACACAGGCTCTGCACACACATCAAGTACTTTTAAATGTCATCTCTTGATTACTGTTGACTCCTGCAGGTTTTGTGCAGTACTGACCAATGAACAACAGCGGCAAATTAAGCACTGCATATAAATAAGGATGGATACAATAGTGAATCTTTTATTAATCTGCAAGGGTAAGTCAGCTGCTGATGCAAAGAAACTATGCTAATAAATAACACCACAGTTACAGGATAATAAAACCAGAGTTAATGTTACACATCTAAAAGCTAGTAAATGTCATCACCGCACCCAAGGGGCAGCTCTTAACCAAGGTGATATAAAATTATGGATTTGAAAAGGAAGCAATTGCTTTAGCGCTTTGGAAAAACAGACATCAGAATCAGTTTAAAGCACGCGAACCCTTGGGCCAGTTATGTAAAGCCAGATACTTAGCTATTACAAGCTGAAGAGCAATTGTATTAAAAAGGTCTTGTACTGATTAGAAATTACAATCAAAATTTGCTATTAGACACATTATATTTTCCCCCGCTGCCTGAGGACCTAGATAATGATTATAGCTAATTCAAATAGAATAGGAGATCAGTATGAAAGAGTTAAGACAACTTTCACTAATTATTTTTCTAAGTTTTTCTTAATACTAGCTTTTTTCTTAAAACATAGGAAGCTTACAAAATAGTTTGAACTGTCAAAATGAAAAATATGAAAAGTCTTGCAGGTTTGCATAAATGACTCATTACAAAGCTGTACCTCCATTTCACACACATCCCATAGCTAAAATTTAAACTGCTTACCCAGTTTTTAATAGCTTTTGTCCCTGCATATATTTTAAAGCTTGTGTAAGATGTTAAGTTTATGTTCTTCAAATAATTCTTGTTTGCGCAACCTATTATATATTACAATTAACATGTTCTGTAAGGTTGGTAATAAAAAATTTATTCCTTAAAATGTGTATACAAAATAAGTTTGCTATTCCACAGCAAAACATTAACTGAATAAATTTTAGTAGGGCAGCACGGTGGTGTATTACTTAGCATGTCCCCCTCTCGGTGATGGAGATCCACATTCGAAGCCTGATATTATCCCTATTTCAACCTAGGTTTTTTCCCACAGTCCAAAAACATGGATTCAAGGTAAATGTGCTCATTCACAGTTGCAGGTTTAAGTTTGCTGTATATATAAGCTGATGACAGTTTGTTGGGTGGTATGCATCTGTTGGTCTGTAGTGTGGCATGCCCATCATGGAGTGCCACATTTGTAAATTATCATTGGCACTTTAAGCTAATTATGCAATGGTCATCGCCATTAACATTTAAAAAGGTGACATGTTGGCTTGGCACTTGGCTGTGCTCTAAATGGATGGTGGCTTTTGCCCCTCAGAATCAGTCAACTGCCAGGTTCACTTTCTCTTTCTTTCCAATCTATATATTCAAAAGACAGACACTAACTGCTTATCATAGTTGTACTAGAAAAGAATGTCAAATACCTCTATACTTGCTAGATGTTCTAAGAAAGTTTGTTCTAAAAGTAGAAGAAATAAAACTACATTTTAAAAGATAACACAAATATAATACACTTTAAGATTGATATATTAGAGTGGCTTTAGCACATCTGCCTCTTAGCGCTTGGATCCCGGTATAAATACCCATCTGGGTGGGGTTTCATATGTCCCTGTATCCATGTGGGTTTTCTCCAGGTTCTCTGGTTTCCCCTGGTAGATATAACCTACCTAAAAGCAGTTAATGCCTAACCAAACGCACCTAAGTGTCTACCCAAAAGCAGATCTGTACATATTCTTGAAGCTACACATGCAGTCTTTAATTTAATAAAAATTTTAAATGACGCTACATCTTGATATACATTGGCTATGCACAGACACAAGCTCGTAAAGAAGTCTTTAGTAAACTAGGGTTACAAGAGCAACTGATTAATGCAAAATGAAATTTAAAAAAATAAATTATGTTCCTGTTGCTTGCTCCTTTCATCCTAGCTTACACTTTACTTACTTTTCATATCCTCTCTCTCTCTCCAACTCTCTCGTTCAGATCAATGCATTTTGCTGGCACTGAATGCACAAAAATGCACTGGCATTTTTGCTGACTCGGCTGGAGGCTCATTGCGGTAAGCTATAAGACCCACTTCCATCTTTCCCTGTCCCCATCTTCTGTCACCCCTCCTCATTCAAAGTAATCATCAGCATTGCCACTGTTTCTTCAGCGACTGTCAGGACACTTGCAGCCTCACCAATTCCCCAACCACATTGTTTATGACAACTTATGACAACAAAGTAAGAAAACTGTCCAAACCAATTTGATCATTGTTTATGGCCTTATCTGACTATACAGGGCCATGTGACTGAAAAAGGCTTAGCACAGTTCATATAAATTGACTATTAAAAAGTTTTGGAATAAGTTTTTCTCTTGCTATTGTTTTAAGATGACGGAATATCCAAAATCTATGAGTCCTATGTGTGGCTATGCAGATTTCCACTTCAAGGCACAGTAGTTTTGGCAACTTCGCACATTACCATATGTCCCCTCACCTTGTTCATCCTATCCATCACAATTGCAGTATAGACAGGACACCTGCGCTGGCTGTGGGATATTTACAGCCTGCGAGGCCTTGGTTGGTTCACCAAAATTAGAACAATGCAACTGTTCTGCATGTGTATACTTAAAGTTGGAATTAATGTTGACAGGTATTGAATTATTATTATTTTATTTTATTTTTTAATGTTCCAGAAGATGTGGATTAGAGCACCACAATGAGAGAACATGACAGGAACGCAGGAGAACAGATGTCAAAGACTGCAAGGGTGAAAGAAAATCAGTGTAGGCCTGAGTGAGGACTACTTTGAACTAAAGAATAACATCAAATGAAATCCATGTTGTTTTTCTCTATCCTTCTTAGTTGACTTGGCCTCCACAGTGAATGCCACCTCTTGATATTTATGATAGCCTACATGGCTCCCTGCCTGCTGCATAATTCAACATACGCTGTCCTCTGGGACTTTACACTTGTTGTGAGCATGATTGGTCCCTGCTGCTACATCTTGGAGCTGAAACAGAGCCATTGGCTTTTCTATTTTTTTTTTCCAATGATCCCTCTGCGTCGATTATGGTCCTCGTTTGAAAAGACCCCTAAGATTCTGATACTGAAACATGGTTTATAAAACAGATGTGCAAAGAAATTTGTAATAAAAGTGCAGAATAAAATAAAAGCAGTAGAACATGGAATTCACTTGTTTTTTTTAAAAAAAAGTTTCAATGTTTTGGGAGAACAGCTATAACACTTGTAATATAGGCTATAATTATAATAATTAATTATAGACAGGTAATATATACATATAATATTTGTATATTACAATAATAATACACACATTTAAAAGAGGTAAATGCAATAACAATTTCAATGACTGTATATGAGGAGTGTTTCTCAGTCCTAAAACTTTTTAGTACTTTTTGTTAAGTATAATTTTTAGCAAATTTATATGATTGACATAATTTCACTTCCTTTCACTCAGACAAGCTTCTGCTTTAGAACACTGCACATACATCATTATCGCTACTCCATATGTTGCAGGTGAAGTCTAAAAGTGATCAAAGAAAAAGATGGAGAAGGAGATGGCAGTCATAAAATGGAGCAGAATGGTGCTAAGGTTTGATGAGTCGGAATCTGTAGGCTGCTGCTGCACCCTAGTCGTAACACTCATAACAGACTGCTAACAGCTTCCCCACTCCGACTTTATCCTGATCCCCGTTTGCCGCAGTGGCATCATCAACTCCGAATGGGGGTATGACACACCCTGGCACAGGAATCTAATTTCCCTATAGAAGTGAAAGAGAGATCATTGAGTGAGAGCTTTCTCTGAAAAGCAGTGTTTTTAGAGAGGCTCATTTCTGTATAAGGTAACAATTTAGAGGAGTCAACGCCGTGTCAGATTTGAATAGCTGTTGTTCATATGGGCTAGCGCATAGCATGGCCTCGGGATTGCCTTTTGTAGTGCACTATCTTGTTAGTCCACTTAAGAAACACTGAAACGCACTTTCTTTAATGTATTGTGGCACCTTGCCAACAGCTTTTGCAGCTCTGCCACCCTCCACTCTGATATCTTATTAAAATGCTTATCTAATCTTCAATCCCATTCTATCATTACCCATAGTGTGGGTTAAAGTTTTAACAAGCTTACAAAAGGCAGCCCAGCAACATTAAGCTTTAAGTGCCTGAGCCATTATACTGAGGCTGAAATTAAACTGGTCTGAAAACACACAGTAACATCAAGACAATGTCAGGTGTATTTCACAAACTGTGTTGGTTTGACTGACTACAAACAGATATAAATAGAAAAAGACAATGTCAGTGCAGTGTGTAAAGTGTTCATAATATTGTTGCAAAACATATTTGAAGACCAATTTAAATGTTTTAATATTTTTTATAAATGCTGCTATAAAAGTCCTACCCACTGTAAACATAAACTGACAAAACCTACTACGTTGCCATACCATTAAAAAAAGTTTAAGTCATTCTTTTGGAGAGTGACTCAGACCTGAACCAGTGTCCCCAACATAATGGGGGCATTTAGTACTTCAGTAGATGAAACCAGCTGTCTCTGTCTGTCCATCTGTCTATTGATCTTTCCTCCTTTCTGATTTTACAGTTAAGAGAAAAAAAAACACATCAGGAATGTATTTTTAGACAAAGAAGTAAATTATTGATACCTTTACATTTCTATTACAAACTTTACCAATATAATCATATAAAGCTAGTACGATTTTGTTTGTCTGACTTAAAAAAATGTTTAAAAGCCTTTTACAGTCAACCTCTACGCTCAATAATAAAACTAGCAAATTCACTAGTCACTATTTTATAAACCTACTGCAAAGAAACTCCCAGTGAGCATTCTGGAGCAAGGTTTTGATTGTGTAGACAATTCTCTCAAGGCCGGTCTATTCATCTGACTGCTTCACATTGTGAAGGTCTACAGCACACCGCAAATTGTCTGGAGACTACACTCATAACAGTTCTCTACAAATCAAGGCTTTTCGCATTTTTATGTGCTTCAATAAGGTCAATCATACTTTAAAGGTTTTCCATTCTGACACCAAAAATCAAATAATAGTAGACAGCATATGCACAACAATTTGTAATATGGAAATAAAATAGCTAAACTGGGTTTCTCTCCATCTGAATGTGTATATCTGAGTATCATAAAGCCTAAACTACAAATACACTTGGCAATTGGGTTTATTTTACAGGTTCCTCGCCACAAATTTAATGGTGGGAACATTGTGTCTAACCAGCTGGAGAAAATTGGGCTAAGATTTTTATGTCTTACTCTCTTTCACACCTATTTTCATCCTACTAATCCCTCTCCCACCAGCTTAAAAACATTAACATTTCATAGAAATGTTACAGATGAAGCTAAAAAGTACACAGGAAATGCAATATAATATATACATATATAAACGGCCGCATGGTGGCTTAGTGGTTAGCACGTTCTCCTCTTAGCACTAGGGATTCCCGGTTCGAATCCCCATCTGGGTGGAGTTTCCATGTTCTCCCCGTGTCCGCGAGGGTTTCGTCCGGGTTCTCCGGTTTCCTCCCTCAGTCCAAAAACATGGATCAAGTGAATTGAGTTCTCCAAATTGGCTCATGTAGAGTGTGTTTGTGTGCGTCTGTGTGTGTGAATGTGTGCCCAGCGATAGATTGGCGCCCTGTCCTGGGTGTATCTGCCCAGTGCCCGTAACATTCTCCCCTGGATGGGCATGGGGACACTAATATAGGATGAAGCGGAAGATGAATGAATGAAATGAATGAATAAATATATATATATATATATATATATATATATATATATATATATATATATATATATATATATATA